>JARHVA010000063.1:4020000-4387500 GCA_037957365.1 Torreya grandis | reverse complement strand
GTAGGACTGAGACAACATTAATGGGAACATTTGGATTGGTTAGGGATCATGGGAGTGAAGTTTATAAGGGTAGTTTGATCCATTAGATATATCATAAACCCTCACTCCTCATTATTTTCTCCACAAGATACTTATGCACTCTCATGACTTGACTGTGTTCCACTTTCCTGCATGATTGTAAGTGTACCCTTTGCCTTGGTTGTAGGTTTCCAAGGTGGGTGCTTAACTTGAAAAGTGCATACAAACATTTAGTTTCATTTATATCATCATATTATGTCATTTAATCCACTTTTATTCTTAAAATGGTCACAAAAAATCACCTTATTCTTGACTGGGACCAATTTACCAATACCTCTACTTGTAGGTGCATAATCCAGGCATGTAGCTTGTGTTTAGTCATTTTGAGCATGTTTAAGAGTCTATAAATCTTATTGAGATTGTATTTAGCTTTTTATCATTCATACTAGGACATAGTTCCTTCCTAGGAACCCTCAACACCATCTCCTTATACCAATCATCAAACACTGCTTCCAATGCATGCTCTACCTTGTGTACGTATAAGGGATAGGCCCAAAAGGTCTTTCCATGCAACATAAATCTTCTTCATGGATTAAGTGCTCAAGACTACTTTTTGAGTTGTTTGGAATTGTTTCCTCTTGAAATAATAGGTCTAGGACTTGTCAAATGCATTTTAGGGAAAGTACTCATTAAGAATCCTATAGATATCACTGTTAACTTTCAATGATTTCTTGGTAACTTGGAGAAGCTAAAAATCCACCTTCCACTTAATCTTTATCTCCCAAATTTGGCATATTTTTACTAGGTGGATAGGTATACAAGGAAAAAATAATAAAATTGATGAAATATTCTTCCAACATGTCAAAAATTAATCCAAAAAAGTTACAAGATCTATGTTTTCTACACTTAGAGACTAAGAGCCCAAAATGGAGATAACTTTCTTTGAAGTGAAAACTTGATTATATACCATCCTAGATATTCATGACATGAAAAACATAACTATTATGGGATGTTAAATATCCAAATGTATTCCACCATGTTCTCCCAACTCTCTCACATCCATACAACGTCCATGAAGCAAGCATAAACTTGACTGAAAGTGAGAAGGCAAAAAATAAGGTGAAGATGGGCAATATGACTTTGGAAGGGTGCTAGTTGGACTTCCCACAAGATTATTACATGAAATATATCTTCACACATGAACCTAAAGCACATTATCACCACCATGAAGCTCCCTAGATGTTGGAAAAACACAAGACCTGTACCCAACTTTGCAAACTTCAATGAAACTAGCACTATTTGAAAACTCCTTCAAAGACAATGAGAGGTGAAGTGGTATATTACAGCCTAAAAACACTTCATCAAGATCACATAGCTCCAAGGACCTCTGAAAATAAAAAATAGATGCATAAGTATACCCTTTTTGGATGTAATTTTGTAAAAGGCTGCCTAGATTGTTAACGATTGTTCATAAAGGAGGAGATACCAAAACACAAAATCCTATTATTAAAATTAATTTTATTTAGATTAAAATCCACCTGTAGAATCACTCCTCCCAACTCTACCTGTACATTTCGTACCAAGCGATTGAAGTTGACCTTCATTTGCATGCCAAGAGGAAAAGGAAGAAAAATGAGTTGTAGATGCATATTTTTGCATAATACATGAATTTAAAACATGTAAATGGGTGTAGGGAGGTGGAGAGACACCCCACCCACATTTTTAGATGGAGATCAGATCATGGGGATCATACAAGTGCCCAAGAGGGCCTAAAAACAAGGAGAAACTCCCCTTTTCTAACCATAACTGAATCTTGAACTACCAAAAAACTGAATCTTAATTCATCTAACCTATACCACATTATCCATAGCTTAGTGACAATTTTATCACTCTAGCTATCCGTACAAGTCCTCTTTCTTAGCTCAAAAGTGGGCTCACAAGGCAATTTTTGCATATTGAATATGGTAAATGTAATTTGATGACTTAGAAAGATCCTAAATCACATTAAAAACAATATTAGGACTATGAAAACATATTTTATGCCTTTTACCAAGTTTAAACCTATTTGACTAGGGTTGACTTTCATTTACTTGACTAGTACAAAGGGCTAGACTTTGGACCAAGGCTAGGCTAGGGATAAGTGAACATCTAGATCAAAATGAAAGCCCTATAAGACATGGATAAACTTATAAAAAAAATTAAATGTATGGGTTGACTCAAATTTTACCGAAAGTTAAATTTTTTCAATAGTTATACAAGATGAGATTTATGAATAGATAGGTCATAAAACTCTAGATTTTGTCTAATAGAAGGTATTTTTTAGAGAAGATTTAGAAATGTGGATTGATCATCATTTGTATAATTTATTATGTAAAGTGATCTTTTTTGAATTTATTAATAATTTTTTTTAGTGGATTTTAACTTATAAAAAGAATAAATATAGTGCTCATGACTACGATGTTGAAGGCTTAAGGCATGGTGTGGCTTACATAGTACACACCTATGTACAAAGTGTGATCAATATTTACATTTTGGAATTTTCAGTGAGCATTTACACATATGTGGATGAAACACCATATTTTTCCTTTATACAACCTTAAATTATTCTTATTAAGTAATTGACATTATTGATCAAGATTTTACTTATTAATAAGAAGGTACATAAATGCTTAACATGGAGTAAACCTACACTTGTGCAAAGAGGTTTGAGCGTGGTATAAAGTTGTGGGAATAAAAATGAATTTAATTCAAATATAAGGAGGAGAAGCATGGATAATCAAGATGTCATAATATGTCATGTGATTTTGGCACAATGACATGAAATTGAGATAACTACATCAAGGGGTTAAGGGAATATGTAAGTATGCCACATGTGAGGAGGACATATCTAGGAGAAATGATCTAGTCAAGATAAATAAATGACATCTAATAATTGATAGGATCATTATTTAGAGTGGAATCAATAACTTCTCAACCAAGAAAAAAATGGTGTTGATGTATGTGGTCCAACCATAGTGATGAAGGATGTAGATGCAACTAGATTTGAAAGAGATGAACTCGTATTCCTATCCATGTTATAGTCTAATGTACAAATAAATTTGTCTAATAAGTTTATCAATGATAAGGATGAATGGCACTAGATTATATAAATAAGGTTAACTATTATGAGATTATATGAGGATAAAATAGGAGTAGATATTGAGGAATTATTTTAGAAATAATAATATAATAATTAGTTAAATTTTCAAGGTTTTTAGCTTGGTAAAATCAATCAATCAATATTTCATTACTAGTTTGGAGGTACATATGAGTTATATGGTAGGAAAATTGAAAAATACTGTAGAGTTATGGAGGATAATAGTATGGATTGAATCACAAATTCCAAAAACCCTTTCAGTATGGTTGGAGGATCTAACAATCTCCCTCTTTGGGTAGGCAACAATGGAGATAATGGATCTAGAAATAATGGCTTTGGTGGCATTGGTAGTGCCTTTGGAGGAGATGGAATATTTTTTAGTGGTGATCCAATTTGATGATTTTATAGAGGGTCATAAGTTCCAATAACTAATATTATTGGTAAGCCCTCATGACTATTATTAAATGCATTCATTGGACTAAAGGACATAACTTGATATTGGCAATCATGTTTTAGACTACTTTAACATTTTACCATTAATACAATTAATCTAATAGATGAATCACCCCTTATTTTATCATAATTTATAATTAATTATAATATTAAATCTAATTAATATAAAATGAATTGAAAGGTAGAAAATTTTATAATTGACTTGTGACTAGCAAAATGAAAGTAAAGTACTGAAATGGACAAAGTTCAAATGAATAAAAGAAGATGATTATGAAAAACATAGAGGAAAAGAACACTTAGATGATTAATAAATGTTAGGTTGAATATGTTTGACTAAAATATGTCTCAAAATGATTAACTCATACTTAATTATGTGCATGCAATTGAAATAACAGTTGTCATTATTCTAGTTTAGAATCAACTAGAAACAATGAAGATCAACTATCACTCTTGACCCCTGTGGGTCGATCTTGACCTGTGAAGGAAAATATAAAATTTATGGTACAATCACATATGCCAAATTTTAAAATGAATGTATGTGGAATTTAGACCTTCGACTGTGTGTGGATGACCAACAAATGGCCTCTTCAAGGTTGAAACCCCACTAGGGTTTGTGATTGATGAAAACCTGTAAAAAGAGAAGCAGGAGTGTAATGGGTTGATTTGACCCCAATCACCCCCATGATGATTTAAATTTGCATAGTATCTATATTATTTTGAAGAGGGAATCAAGCCTCACATAGTTATCCCACCTAGATTACTTAGTGTGAAACTATTCCTTTGCTACATGTATTCATCTAAAGATGGATTGAATACTTGATAATTATTTTGATTGAATCAAAAATAATAGGCTTGTGACTAGGCTAAAGGATAATTTAAGTGAATAAAATAAAATTTGTAAATAATAGGGAAAATTTTCTTAGTGTGCAATAATATAAGTGTGCCTGAATAGTGAAATTGCCAAGTAGTAGAATAAGTATTTAAATGTGTATTTATGGCAACCCAAATGGATGAAAACCCACACTACCTATCATAAAAATATGGACCTACCTATAAGCAATTTTTTAATTTTAAAAATAGCCAATGTTGGGTAAAGGGAAAGATTGACCCATAAAAGTTAGGATTGGTAAGAATTTAAAATGTTTGTAAAAATGCTTAGAAGGGTTTTTAGCAATCCTTACTATTTATGTAGGTGTAAAATAATAACTTAAAATCAATGGACCCATACAATTACCTATGTTAGAGTGAGGTGGATAAATAAGACCAATTTAAGGGCTCAATTTAAGTAAGGTAAATATGGGACACAACTAACATTATTAAGTATTCATGATCAAATTTGAATATCTACATTTGCCTCTCCTTTATTCTAGAAAGTAAATTACTAAAGTAAAAAGAAAGATATACCTGAGTGTGTACAACACACTTTGCTGTTGGAATGAAGTTCCAAACATGAAAGAAACTCCATATAAAATATTCAATGAGATGAATGAAATCAATGTCCATATGTGAAATTAAAAATTGAAATGTAACTTGAATTTGAAATATTAAAAAATAAAGTACAACAATATAAATTGTCCATTGCTTGCAGCCCTTGGCCCTATGTTTTATGTGACATTTAAACATCTCCATTATTTGATACATTCTTAATGTCCTTTATGTGTGGCCCTTGGATTTTTTTTGTTGTGACATATTCATGTCCATTGTATGCACCCATTGACTTTATTATATGACATTATGTGACATTTTATGTTGTATTTTTTGTGCTTGTTGAGCTTGATTAGTGGTGCCATGACACATGCAATTTTACTACATGGTATACTTTAGAGATGGTTACTTTTTATACACGCCTAATTGCTATATTGATCTAGACACTATATTTATATGACTCACATTAAATATTTTATAGACATGCTTCAATGACAATTACATTATTATGATAACATACTCTCTAACATGATGATGCAATACTTCATGATTTTATCTTTGTCTATAACATCCATATTGGGATCTAATTAAAAATACAATTTTTTTTAATAATTATAAATTTAAAAGTATAATACATCTCAAGATTCTAACATAGATTATAAAATTAATCATGTGCAAACATGACAACAATTCATAGTACAACATAAAATTTAGATCTCTAACATCATGTGAGAATGACAAATAAGTAATTATAACACTTTAAACTCAACTTATGTAAATTCACAATCACCATTATAAAGGTGCATCAAATTATAATTAAAACTCTTCATGATTACTTTACAATAGCAAGTACAATATAAAACAATGTACAAATATGATACTTGGCTACCCCAGAGCATAGTTATCGAACTTCAAGCATTTGTGGCAATCTTAGGTGTCATCTCGATAATTAGTACTGATATGGGGAGGGAGAGCATTAGCCAATCACTTTTTCACATAACCCATGAACCAATGATCCCTTGCACTAATTCTATTAGGGAATTTCTCTCCCTTCATGGATGGATAGATAGTGATTGTGTGAGAATCCAAAGAGACTAACAAGTATCAGTGTGTTGTATGATTTCTAACTAAGTAAACATGTAGTGTATCAATATATCTATTCTATTGAAAAATATTTCACAAACATGTAAATCATACTAATGAAATGATAATGTATCACTAAACATAATTTGGCTCAAATATTTACAAATAGTAATATAAAAATAATCTATAGATCTATCAATTTTATGCACACCATTTGATCGGACGGCCTTCATCTAAAATTGCAATGCCAGTAAGCTAGTGAAATCTATCTTATTCCTTAATCTACATTATCAATGTAGATTGGTTAAATACAATTCAACCACAAGATTCAACAACTTACATCTTATTAACAAATGCATCACACGACATGCTATACATAAGATTAATAATAATAATATATGTTTAGTCTGTAAAACATATGCATGAATCTTTCATTATATTCTATCCTATACTAGAAATAATGATTAAAAATATACCACCTAGATAAACATACAATTTAACTATATAATTCAAATAATATAATTGGTTTCCAGTTATCTACACCCTATGGCAACCCATATTACCACAGTCTAGTGTTCTAAGACTTAACTGCTAGTTTTCCATAATCAATCATATGAAATAGTCTCAAATACATGGAAACACAAATACTATATAGGTAACTATATATAAAAAATTAATTCATTGTTCCCATGAAACAAAATAACATACCACACAACATTAACTAAGCTCTCATGTTTACATGCACACATACATAAGTCTTATCAACACACACTATCAACTGCAATAACCATCATATATACAGTAAAATAGTCAGATGTAGATATGAGTTTAGGTATAATAACTACCATAAATATAACTTGGATACAACATAATTTTATATTGTAGTACCCTATGATATCTCATACTATCATAAGTTTCCAATTACATAACAATATGTACTCCAAACTTAAGATTTTCAAGACTCAACCGATCCATGTAGATATTAACCAGCAAATAATAAACAATTTTACCACCTAGGTATACTGCATACAATCATAACAAAGAATCACAACATGCGTCATGATGCATCATTATGCTCTAAGTGTAACCAAGTATTTATATATAATAATACATTCATAGTATGTAATACATACAAGTATTTCATACTGAATACATATGACTAACAATCATTCACATTATTAGTAGTAAGTCAGATAATTCATAAACCCATTATAAATTTTCAATTCAATTTTTACTAGGAGACTGTCCAAGAGTTATAGTTCTTGATTCTTAAATGACATATACAATCATCTGATGAATTATAGGTATAATCCCTATCTACTAGCACTTGTACATCCTAATGTGCACCATATGTAGGTATTAAAATTATATGTAATTTCTAAACCATGGTTTAGTGCTTTTATTATAACTACTAAGCATAGAAATCAACTCATGAATACATAGAGCACATTCATTCCTTACAATAACCCAAAATTTTGTTTTTCTCGAAAACACAAGATGTCCAATTTATCATTTGATTTATTTTTGGATAGTTTATAAGCAACCATTTGCTAAACTATATTATTTAACTCTTTCACTTTTCAATTAATATTTTCCCCAAAAATATTAACTAAAACAATCTACCCCCATGTTTAAATTATGCAAACAGTCGTAACTTAGAACAATGTGACATTCTGTGTGATAGGTTTTCATATAACAAAGAATCTAAAAGTTCCCCTAGTTTTATCCCCAAAAGAGATAGTTATGGTTTACCCATTTAATTACATTTACACATTGTTATGGTTTTCTATACAATAATAACTAAGAATCTTGTTCTGTATTACCACTCTCATACTAGAGTTACCAATTCAAATTTTATGCCTACTGAACAATATAACTCTAATATTATTGTAGTGTTAAGAGAAATCTAAAAAAATCTTGATTTTAACTCATTATATAAATTAAGCTATAAATTCAACCTAAGTCTCACTACAAAGATAGACGATTATATATTTTTTTCAATAACGTTTCCATGTAAAAGATATGGTTATCTATTGTCTATGTTTAAGTAAAAACATCTGGTGAAAGTAAGGCTTTCTTAAGTTATTTAAATTCATCTAACTTTTAGTCAAAATTATAAGTTATATAATAGCATTCCATCCACAATTATGGTTACTTATGGAAATCTTACTAAGTTTCCAACCAATCAATTTTATAATTTTCCATTATTCATCACACCTATAAAAGATTTCACAACTCTTGGCTATTTGGAAGAATGGGACCCTAGGCTCGATATATATATATAAAAGAATAATTTCAATCCTACACTCGATGCCTAATTAATTTGGGTATATAAATCAAAATACGGAGAGAAAAGACTAGGTGTACAATGATATTCTAATTTCACCCATGATAAACTCGGGTTATAATCTAATTTTGTAAGATATCGACATCGAGCCACTCTTAAGCATAACATGTCAACACTTATATCGATAGTATTGAGCGAATAATGTTAAAGATCAAGAATTATATCGAAGCCAAAGTATTTAATAGATAGTTGGCTGAGGTTTTCAGGAAGCACTTACAATATATTATTATAAATATTTTCGTGTAGGCCCATCGCCGATTATTCAAAAAACTAATAATATGTAATTGAAACCCAATTGATTTTATACATATCATTAGTAGTTCGATTTCTTATGTTTAATTTATTTAACACCTACAAGGAAAAGCTAGATAAAATAATTCTATTTATCACAATTTTTGCTTGTCAAAAGAAAATAGATATATAGTTCGATGCCCTGTCAAACACTTCTGCTTATTTTTACTATCTTATCATTAATTAATAGTATATTATGGCAAATCAAATAAGACTCATATATATATATATATATATATATATATATATATATATATATATATATATATATATATGGAAACATCTAGTAGGAGATCTGAATAAATGTGACGCCATCTTGAAATCTGTTGGAAAAGAGATAATTTATAACCAGATTTATTGACGTCCAAAACAAAAGACTAGTTTTGAATGGCAATGCCATGCTAGATGAATAATAGTTTAAGCCCTGAATTACAGTATTCACTATCTATATAGACCATATATATTCAATTATGGATATACTATTTAAAGCTTTCATTTTAAAAATTATTTGCTCATAGCAGATCGAACATATTCAAACCCTATGTAATTATGTAATAGATATATACATATTACAAAAAAAAATTCTCTTTTATTTTTTATTTATATCTTCGAATGTCATAATTTTCGTACGATGTCACTCTTTTGTTAGAAGTCTCTATGGATATATATTTTAATTATTTCATTGGTTGCATACACTCAAATCACCCCAACTAAATCACTAACATTTTTTTGTTACTAACAATAATCAACGCTCCTTAGAAGAATTATTGTTCATATAATATATGAATCGTTATTTAATATATTCTAAAAAATCTATTACTTTTAAAAGAAAGGTAAATTATGTAAACTAAATGAATCACTTACACATTTATACCAATTAAAAATGGATCTAAGTCTGATTGAATAATTTATATAGTCTCGTAGATTTAATAGCAAATACCCAGTCTTATGTTTCTCATAATTCACATAGAAATTCTCACAAAATTTCAATAACATCACCTACCTCCTTGATGGTGTTCGGATGGATGCAGATAGACTGTTTTTTCTCCCCAAGTCATGCTTCCTTCTTAATAAAATTGTCTCTCCCTTTTTTCCATATTTTTTCCCTCTTAAATGGAAAATAGATACTATTTCTTTTTCAGATTTTTTTATTTCTTTTTATTTTTATCTTTTTGTTTTTGCTAATTTTAAGACTTTTATTTTTTTATTTTTTAATTTTTTTTCTCTTTTTTTCTAATTTCAATGTCTTTCTCTTTCTCTCTTTTCTAAAATAATTTCTTTTTAATATTTTAATATGAAATTCCAATTTCATATTAAACCAATTTAACATTTAATTATGATTTAGCAATTTAATAGTAAATTGATGAATAATAATTCGTATTATATTTTACTTTTATTAATTTTGCTTTTATGCGTATTAATGACTCATTAGGATAAACACACAAGGGATTCTATTCCTATAATTTACCTACTCAAGTAATCATAGAATATAATAATTTAAAAAAATACCAAAACAATCATTTTTGAATGCATTTTCTACCATAACTAATTATTATGGTGTGTGCAGGGTTTTGATAGCTATCTGTTAACCAACGATGTCTCCATCTACATCATCCTCTCTAATGATGCTCTCTTTTTGGTACGTTCAAGGGAAGAATTCTCCTGCATCCACCTCATGACACACAGGTAATTAGATATTTTCACATGATAATCATAAGCAATAATATATAACCAAAATAATTCATTAATATGCTTAAAATGTAAATGTATACATAAAGTAGTTTATAATAAGCAACCATGTATTATCGTTTATCTAAGTAACATTTTATTATCTTGAAACAACATAAATCTCAAGATTAATCAGAAATATAACCAAATCTAAATTTGTTAATTGCAGATATCCATGGATAATCTAACAAGTTTCTCTGGCAAGGATTCAAGATGTAACATTGTCACACGATATAGTTAACTCTTATTTTGAGATGACTGATTGGCATGCTCTCATAATTGGGGCCTCATAATGAAATTGTCTTAGAAATCCAAGCCTCTATGAATAAACAAAAATCATATTTGAGATACATCATAGGGTTCAAAGATACAAAATATAGATTTTTAAATATTCAAAGTAATACAAAATCAGATTATATAATATAGTACATATTTTCAAAGATTTAAATAAATTCATAAATCAAACACATGACATATATTCTCCACTTTTTGTTACATATCCTAAAGCATAGGAACCTAAGACTCCATCTCCTATAGAATATTTACCTAAACAAGAGTTAACCAAATATGATTTTCTTAAAAAAAATAGGAACCTAAGAAGGAAGTTCTTATATACATTCCTAAGATGACTAAAGTGAAAAAAGAGGCTTCCAATGTGCCTACCAAGGCTCCTATCAATCATGGAACCTCTCATTATATGTTGAAACACAACAACATTATGGTTGATAAAACCTCCCAAATTAGTGCATGTAGTATTTCCTTTCTTAAATCTCTTAAACATAACATTAAGCATTAAAATGAGAGTCATTTACCTTAACAAAACACAACAAGGTTCATTTAGTCGACCATATGTACTGGCTCCATTGTTTTATTTCATGTTGAACTTAATTTGCATAACTAAAATTCCATATTAGGATACCATTGGGTAAAAATAATGGGTGAAACAATGGGTGTATCACATGATCACATTACATTTGATTTCCAAGCTGAACTTGTTCCCATTACTTGAGATAGAATAACCTAGAATGAAGATGACCATCCCACAAAGGATATAATTACATCTCAATAACTATATAACCATGCACACGATAGGTATAGTAATTATGACATATAAAAACCAAGAGATTCTGACAAACCAACTCCAAAGTGTGGTAGGTTTGGTTATACATACCTCACTACAAATAAAGAGGATGATTGAAATGATATATCCCAATTTCTACATTAACTATGGATTTGATTAATAAAATTATGTTGATGATAATGACACATATGATGTGGACACCACCAAAACATTACATGGTAATTCCATGGAAAATATGCATCAAACCCTATTAATAATATGAAATCGATAATATCATTGGATAGTACTATTGCAACATAGAAAACACTTCAATGTTTTATTTTACAAATCAATATTATATACCTATCCAAAAAGAATCACAATTGGATCTAAGTAAATGGTGCTAGAATTTCATTTTAAACCTTGCATTTATTTATTTTATACTTTATTGAGAACTCATTCTTATTGGCATTGTGATATTGTATAATTTATTTCCACTTAGATTTTCCTATTGAATTTTCCATTCTTCCTCCTAATAGGTTTCATTTTATACATATTTCTAGTATATTTTCACTTTGCATCAATGTGTTTTTCTTGATGTAATTTCACTCTATTGCTCACCACATGTCTTTTGAAATTTTACTTGCCATGATACAAAGGCTATATATATTTTCCTACATTACCAAAATACACATCATACATAAAAATAGATTTTAACATCTTAAAATTCATAACATACAAAAAAAAATTTATATATATTATGCCTTAATACCATACCATCTAGACCTCCATGGTTATGATTTGAACTCATTTAAACTATCTTACAATGTGGATCCAAATTAAATATGTGCCTTGCATTATTATTTTGATGGGTCTTTATACTCCACACACCTTTTTACACCTTTTCACATTATGATTATTACATTCGATGCATACATTACCCACCAAAGGGAAACCTTTTGTGAACAAGAAATACGTAGAGGGGAGGATAATATAGTGTTAGTCCAATAAAAAAAATCAAAATAACACACTAAACACTTAACATCTATAGCCTAAACACTAGGGAGAGCATGGAAAACAAGCATACAAATGAAAACACAACTAGAACATAAAAGAAATCATTCTTTTACCTTATTTGAAGCTTTAAATGGCTTGATCAGTTTGTGCATCAAGAAATCTTCATCAATGGAGCTTCATTTGCTTCAAATTTCCTTGGCACCTTGGCTTATGAATTGGGCACATAACTCGAGAGGTTTTTTCATCCATTGAGCATAATAAATTTGGCTTATGAGAGTTTTTGAAGATATTTGGGCATAATAACACTACCCTAAAATAAATTTGGAGTTATTTTGGTATAATACCATTGCACAAAAAAAACTTATGGATCAATAGGTATGGCCTTGAATTTATAGCCTAAAAAAGTTAACCCTCACCCAAGGTGAGTTAAGGTTGAGTTTAAACATGGAATGAGTTCAAACTAATGTTAGGTGATTTGAGGCTAACTCCAGTTGAGTTAAAATTTATCATGTAATTATGATTTTCAATTACTAGGCATGGCTCTCAAATTAGATATTTTGAGATATTTGTGAAGAGCTTGACAACTCATAAAGGCAATGATGAAAAGGCTTGATATTTTGAATTTTAGAATTTCCATTTTTAGATATTCATTAATTACAAATAGATAATTTAGATAAACATTTAATATTGTTTAATTTTTTAATTCATTTTGATTAACATTTTAATTTTTTTAAGATTTGATCAAGTGCCCCACTTAATGGGTCCATAGGCCAAACAGTCAGTTGTTAGGTCGCAAGGTGACTGAGGATGAATCTATGAGAGGTTATTATTACGTGTAGGCTAATACCCCAAATAGGGATGCCTCAATATGATTTTAAGAATTGATGAATGATGCACAGATAAAATTAAGATGTTAAATGATTCCTAGACTTAATTTTCAATGTTTGGTAGGAATTAGTCTAAAGTTTGATCGGGAGCCAGTTGTGGCCAGAATTGGGTGTCTACACCTTTTAATATAAAATGAAAAAAATAAAAAAAAATAAAAAAAACATTAATTTATACATGACTAAATATTTACCTATACTAGAGGTTTTCATATTCATGTTTTACACACATTATTCTTATCATATTTATTTGAGTACATGTTATGAAAATATATAGGTTATATGATACATGAGTTTCCAATATTACATGATTATCCATTGCCCACAAACTCGGGAGAATTTATGTGAAGTATACTTTCACTTTGAGATTTTTCCTTATAATTTTATCATCATAGTTATTTTACATCAATCATTAAATACCTTGCTAGTACATGTTTCATGGATACATACATTACAATTATTACATGTGTGATTCTTTTCTTGCATGTACATATGTATTCTTATTATATGTCATTTTCCATATAAGATCCTCTTGTTTCCATGTCTTGTGATTCCCATCAATTACATGTTGTGTCACTAAATTATATTTGGTTAGTAACCTATGTGCCTTCATTACAAACATCCAGAAAATATATATTTTTTAAAGAAAATACAATAATCCAAATAAATAATTACCTTGATCTTAGTCATACAATACATATCATGCCTATTTGTCTATACTAGAAGTTTTAATATATTCATGCTTTCCACATGTGCTTCTCACAATATATTTTGAGTGGGTGAGATGCATAATATCCAGGTTATATATATGGTTATGGACTCATTCAAGCCTCACCTATGGGAACATTTGCATACAAATGGTTTTTCCATAGTGACATATTTATGGCATTTCCATTTCTATATATAACCATTTTACATAGATTACATATATCTTTCTTTTACTTACATGGAATATACATATATTTATTGTTTACATTGATACATACTTGTTGTTGTTGCATATTACTTGTTACATGGATTATCACACACATTATCACATGCCTTTATTGAAACTTGAATATGTTTTTGGTACTTTACCATCCACACTCCTATGACTATGATTTAAAATTCATTACTAGAACTAGAATATCTAGGACACCTTTGCATACATGAGATACATGTTGCCTTGTTATTTGGGGAAATACATTTAACACTTAACTCCTTGCATTTATCATATATATCATACACTTTAGAAGCCTCTATAGGGCCTTAATATTTGAAACTCTCACCTTCATCATATTATTCATATATTGCCACTTAGGGGGAAACATTGTATTATTATTATTATTATTATTATTATTATTATTATTATTATTATTATTATTATTATTATTATTATTATTATTATTATTATTATTATTATTATTATTATTATTATTATTGATTGGTAAAAAAGTTTTATGGGGTCCCTCATCCATTTCATTAATAAAAAAGAGTTCTTACAAAAATATTTAGTCAACCAACATGAAATTATTATGTAAAAAAATATTGAACATCACATGATTTTACATCATCTGCATCTCTTTTAGGCCCATAGGGGCTTATCACATTACAATTCCTTAGACCATATTGAAACTATCTCACATTTAGAGCCATATTCCTATATATTCTTTGAATTATTACACTAATGGAGACCTTTTTTCCTAATCCAAATCCACATCTTGGCATATGGACCTTATCTTACACATTGGTATGCATGACCTATACATGTAAAACCAAGAGCATCACATTTAAATCATCCTTATGAACTACTTATTTGACACATCCTATGAAGATAAGAATAACTTTTACATATCTTTTATCACCTCTTCTATAAGACTCATTGATCATATCCTTATATACATTTTCCCATAAAGTTATCATACTCATCCATGTGCTTTATTTATCACATCCTTATATATATATATATATATATATATATATATATATGGGAGCATCATATCCATAGTTTCTCTCCTATGAGCCCTGTTGACCACATGTACACATACATTTTTTTATGGAGGCATCAAACCCAACACATACCTAATTTGATGATACTTATACTTACATTTTCATTTGGGGGAATCATACCCACATATATCTCTTTACAAGTCTTATCTCCATATATTTTTCACATGGAGACTACCACATTGTTGTGTCCTATAATTCTACATTAAATATACATATCTAAATCTTGAATATACCTTGGCACATGATTTTTTTCACACATTATACATATATAGCTTTACCTCATTACTCTTAAGCAGTTACATATATTTTTGGGGCATCCCATTGTCCCATGTACATATTTAACCTCCTTAAAAGATGCATCCACCTATGGAGCTTATCACATGGTTACTTATGTACGGTTATCAACATAGGCACCCATCCATCTATCATAGTATGATTTGAAGAGTCATGTGTTCCCCTATCTCATAACCACAAACCTTATTTAAGGATAGATTATGACTAATTAGCCTCATTTGAGCATATATTTCATATATTTTTGTATAATTACACATATTGAGCACTGAGCATTACATGAAATTTATGTATCCTATGTAGTTTTGCTACTTTTGGGCATCCTAGTTCTCCCTATGATACATAATTTAGACATCATAATTGTCCCTATCATATTATATACTAAGGTCCATTATTCTCTCCTACATTAAACCCTGAATGCTATCTATATTTCCTATGCTATATGTCTTCCTTTATGACATGATTATCACTAGATTTATACATCAAGAGGTACCTTGGTACATCCAATTTATCCACATCTCATTATACTATAAGGGCCATTAAACCCATATGAGTTGCACATACATGATGAAACTAATAGGTTATAACACAATACTTAAGGTGGAACTCCTATGGAACCATTACATCTAATCTTTTATAGAAATATATTTATAAGATATTGATGCTTTAACTATGTTATTTTATTAAAATTTAAAGCATTATTTTTTATTTTGGGATGAATTATTTTAGGCATAGGCTCATATCCATCACCTCAAAAGTGGGGCATACATATAATATAATAGTTTCATATTACTTTTTACCAAAGTGAAATTCAAGCATTTACACTTTTACCAAATGCCACAATACAAATATTATCAAGGAACAATTCTTAGTAATATTTAAAATCTCTCCTAAAGAACAAATTTATCTATTTCCCTGATTAAGAAGTGTAGTGGGCACTAAAAACTCCTAGAGAAGTGTTGACTATGTTTTAATGCTTATGAAAGTTTAGTACCATGGGTAGTGGTAACAAAAAACTCAAAAATAAGTATAGACTATGTTTCAACCCTTGTTGAAAGTATATTACAAAAAGAAGTTTTTACAACATTTGAGGAAAATAACAAAGGTGTATCCATTCCTATGTTCTTTTTAAAATTAAATTATCATAAAGTTCAAAATTTTGAAAATATCTACTATGACTAGTGACTACTTGTTAGAAATTGGCCATTGTTGAAAAGTATAATAAATTTTACAAAGAAATTATAAATGAACACATGACAAAAAACTTCCTCTTCTTCTTCATATTCCCATGACAAGTCAAGGCACACACTTAAAATTATGTATCATTTTAATTTTAAATATGCATGCATCACCTCATACGCACCTTAAAGTAGGGGGATTATGTAGATGCCTAATTTTGGCACATAAATCTTTTCCATATAATATTTTCTTTATTTTATCACACTTGGTCCATGTGTACACATTTGGCTATTTTGAGTACATCTTCTCCTTGTGTTGGATCTAGTATCACCATACCTTGACATAGGTATTTCTCATATATTAAATTTGTTTCCAATTTTATCCCATAAATCCTATCCATTAGATTCATAATTTTCAAAAACCTACATATTAGTATTAATTTTTATTCATATAACCCCTAATGCTCCTAGATTTTCCAAAAAACTATTTTAGTATATTTTCAAATGTCCTAGTTAGCCCATATGAACCACTTCCTTAAATTATGGATATCATATTCCTAAAGTGTTTTATCTTCATATATTTGAGGGTTGAACATGTTTATGTGCTCCTTAGACAAGCTTATATATACAAAGTTATCCTTGGTTATTTACCAATTTGACATCCTCATTCAAACCTCTTATAAGTTAAGTCTCTTAAGCCTATTATATCAAGATTCATCAACTAGAAATCATCATAGATATTTTAATTTGAGATAAAATTATTTCTAAATGATCTAAAATTATTTTTCCATCAATCTAATAAAATGAAAATAGGGTTTTAAAAATAGTGCATGTAGTTGCATCTCTACATAGGGATACTAGGTTGAAGCCCTACCTCAAACACATCATATACAGATTACATTACCAGGGGTTTGATGATAACATGAAGGATATTTAAGATAATACCACCTTTTTGGATACCATTCCCAACTACATCTCCCTTTTCTTTTTGGATAACAAATTCTTGTAGAAATCTAGACCAAGGACATTAAACAACAATTTTAATTTTTTTTGTACTAGAATATAAAAGTGAACATACAAGGATGTCCAACATCATAAAATGAAGTAATATTTGAAAATTTAGGTCTATAAAGTTAATATAGGTTATATTTGTATCTAAAAGGCATAATTTTCATCTAAAACTACCTAGTCTAGGCAGACTCATAGGAACTACAAGTTTGACTAGAAATTAAAAGTGCTACGATTGGAAAACAGTTTTTGGATTTTCTGTGCCTTATAGTATGATCACTTTTCATAATTATCACATCTATTTAAAGCACACTAGTAATATGAAATTCATGTTTTTTTATTTCTTCCCTCTTAATCAAAGTTTCAAAAGTTTAATTATCATTTTTTAGCATATTCATATCTGCATGTGCAATTGTATTTAGTATTTTAGTTTACATTTTTTTATACAATGATTTTTAAATCATAATTAGAATAAAATCAATTTTAGGTAAAAAAATGTAAAGTAGCATCTTTGAGGGTTTGGATTATTTGTCACTCCTATGACCATGTTCTTGATCAACATCAATGGAGTGAGTAGTAAACAAGGACAATATTTCATGGCAAGGTATACATGGGGGAGGGATATTAATTTAGAACCACCTACATAATTAAACAACTAGGTCAAATAAAAATATTGTAGTCATAAAAAATAATCAAACAAAATTATTAAATAATGACATTAAAAAGTATGGTTGCCTATTTGGATAAGCTATTGATTTAGAGCATTAGTTATGCAACCCTAAATGTTTGATTTTTGGATAGCATAAAAGATGTAGAAGGCTCTAAGAAAACCATGAGACTTTACTATCATTCTTTAGCACTTATAAAAAACATTTGAAATTGAATAAAAAGATGATATGAAATTTGATAGTTGTATATAAAAATTAGATTCGAGGTCAGTAAAATTCTGATCTTAACAAGATAAACAATAATTGATTAATTGTTACTATACAAAAAAATTGCATAAAATACTATACATGTCATGATTTTATATAAATTAGAGGAGCACCTCCGAGAAGTAATGCATACTATTAAAAACTTAAAAAATATAATAATTTTTACAAGCTATGTTGATTAAAAGATAATTTAGCATAACTCTAGCAATTTCTCTATTTTAATCTACTGAGGCTCAAGGCTTAGTACTTATTAAGATGTAAAGTTAAAATCTGGTTTAGGATAGTCAAAATTTAAATGCCACATTTAAACAAGTAAAATTTTTAAGCTTGAATGCAGATCACACTATGAATATATATTTAAAAATATAAATTGATAAGAAGGATATAAATTTTACATCCTAGCATAGAGAGGCACCACGTTGGAGAGGGAATGACTCATGAAGATCCATTTATAAATATTTATCTTTTATGAGATTATGTCCAATGATGGCTCCCAATATTTTTTTCCACCTCTACATTTTACTTTTCTAATTATGTCCTTCAACAAAAGGTTAAAGATGTGAGTTTGAATCCCATGGGCATTTTGCTAGATCAGACATCACTTCCTTGGCCTAGGCACTAGGAAAAGCATGTTGGTGTCCTCACCTTAGAGATTTGCATCTATGGGGAGAATCAACCTAGAGACATAGCGAAAGTAGTGGTATAAGTGCAGTTGAAGGAGGATAGAAAAATATTGAGACAAGTGGCATCTTGACACAAAACCAATAATAGGTAGCTCGAGACAAGTGGCATTTTTCCATAAAACTAATAAAAAGTACCTCAAGACAAGTGGCATCTTGCCACAAAATTGGTAATTTTTTAACTGTTTGTTAAATAAAATTTCTTTCACAAAGAACAATATGATACCCAGTCCCTAATGTCCCATGGGGCATGGAAAAATATATGTGAAGATTTGATTATTTCTAAACATTAATTGGCCTGACAATAATGAGTAAATCATTCTATTCTTCAAGGTCAAGAAGTAGTGTCATTTAAATTTTTAATTTAGGTGTTAAAAGGTTCTTAATATGAAGAAGGCCCAAAAAATTTAATGGTGAGTTAACTATGGATAGCTTTAACAAAATTAATGTTTAAGATCCATAGTATAGGCCTCATTGTTATCTTAAAAAGTAGTGACTAATCCATCATTAGCCAAACAAAAATATAATACCAACAAAAATAAAGCTAATAGCTAAAGACCAGATCACATGATAGTGGAATTCAAAATAATTCCATACATAGGTATAATGATCAATGACTAACTTGAATAGGTGTTCCCCTATAGAGGACCAAATTGATGCCCTTGTCAGGATTAGGAATCACAAGATAGATATCCTTCACAATAAAATATTGAATAAAAAAAATGTTAAAATATCATCTTGTTTTATCTTGAGGAATATAGCAATGAAACAAACAGTTAGCCGATTATCCCATGCTAAGATAAGTAAGCACAACACATATTCCTTGTAATAGATGGTTTTAAGAATAATGGAAATGTTCAAATTTGATATCATTGTGCATTAATGGATATGACAGTGATGTAAATAGTTAACCTATTATATTTTATCAGATAATACTAATCATCATATTTGGATCTCCCTGAGCCATCCTAAAAAATAATTAGAATCAATATATGAATAAAGGTGAGATATTATCAAATTAATATAATCATCAAACACATACACACAATAGACCCAATTCATAGTTGAGTATCTTTAAAAACACACAAGAAACACATAAAACCTTATCAAAGGTCAGGATGATAGCTTACTAGTCACAATTGGTCCATTTGTTTACATGTACCGATTTGTTTGCACTAGCTCATTTGTTTGCATGGTTTCATCATCTAGTTTATCTGAGAGGGTATCAAGAGCAACATTTGCAACAACATTCTCAGCGTGTCTCACAGTTATATAAACCCCAAGGCTTTGAAAAGTAAGCCCATAAAAACTAATGAATGATCTAAATTGGAACAAAGAAAGTTTAAAATGCATGCTACAAATAAACACTATGACCAAGATTAATGTCATGATAGACACCTACCAAAGAAACCATCTAACTTTAATGTTGTGTTAACATGCTGATTTTAATTGTGGTAGATAGACACCTACCTTAATTCTCTGAGAAAGCTGGCCTGACACTGCACATGGCATCTGAGACTACCTTGAATCTAGAAAAACAACAAATAACATGAAATCCTCACAGTGAATAAATGTATTGCAAATAATAAAAATAATTTATTTCTCTACTTAAAGACCAAGCAATTTACTTAGGAAAAATAGTCATATAATTCTCAACAGAGAAACCCAAATTAACTGATTATCTAATAGCATATGATTTAATAAATAAATAGCACAAAAATGAAGGTAAAGTCCCTCCCTTTAGGACTAATAATGGAATAAAATTTAAACTTATATATTGACAAGGTGTATTGACAAGTAACTTTGTCATTCTTTATCATTCTGTGCTATAAATGAAGTAAATGAAACCATGATATTGCTTTAGAAGCCTTGGCATGGATAATTAAGTGATACACATTTTTTAAGTGGAGTAGTTTATATTAAAAAAAACTAATTAACATGTTTAAACATTATTATTCACTTTTTTTACTCCCCTATAAGTTGTTTGACATGAGTTTTTATTGCCTTGAGAAATTATAAATTTGATAGTTCACATGTTTTATTACTTACAACCTTGCATGTGCATTTCTTGATCAAGCATTACCATGACCATTTGGGAAGATAGACTAACCATAGAGTTCCTTTTTTAAGTAGCTTCCAAAAAAAAGTGTGACATCATGAATGAAATAAAACCTAAAATAAAAATTATCAACATTTAATTGATTTAAAAAAATTGCAATTGTAACATAAAAGGCTTTTACTTATCTCAAACCCCATGGAGGCATGTCAACTAGTGATTGCAAGACATCTTGATGATGTTTGAGGTTATGGAGATCCTCATCTTCAAATTGAGCATGAAATATTTATCTTTTATTTTTAATTTCAATTATTATTCATTATTATTATTATTATATCAAACATTATATACAATTTCAAATGTGTAATTCTTATGATATTCACACATGTTGTAATAGTCATTGACAAATTTGTCATATATTATTATTTAGATCTGATAGAGTCAAGCGTGCATAAAAATAATTGATATGTGATGGGAGATCTAGTTATATGCTTAGTTGAAATAATGGTGTATTATTACCTTCCCCACCAATTACAAGTTTAAAAATAATCTCTCTCCATGAATTTATAATGACATCACCTTGATCATCACATGCTTGAAAATATTAATTTTTTTAGACCAAGGGCACTCACACACATCGAAGTAGTTAGATAACTGTAACTATGTACCACTCCTACATGTTTGATTGGATTTTAAAAAATGGTATAAAAATGACGATTCCTCAATTTCCATGTTATCTAACATCTTGTTCAATTTATTTTAATTGAATGAACTCAAATCAAGATATATTAAAGTATTCAAATGAAAATGTTGGAATACACAAATATGATAATAAAATACAATATGCTATAAAATTTTAAAGAATTTTAAATTTAATAAAAATAGTAAATGAGCTTAATAATATGGAAAACCTCCTTTAAAAAAATAAATTTGATTGTGCATGTTGAATGCAACTGAAATGTTTTAAAAAAGCCCTGTAAATAGTCTAATGTTCAAAAATAAAAATGGAAACTATATAGGGACAAGGCCGTACTCTAAGGATAGGGTCATATTACAACTGTGTCTACTAATTATAACCATATCCTAGTTGACTATGCACTTGATTTTTTGATTTGGGTTTGTCTGATTTCTTGCAAGGGTTTCATGATTATGTACGGGAGCTGAATAGATTCACTAAAAACCTAAAAAATACAAAATCCTTATTCTTGTACAAAAACAAGATAGATATCAAGTTTAAAGGGGGAATAAGGTTAGGGGAGTAGTCGAGTAACCCTAAAACCCCTACGTAATTTAAGTGATGCCTACATATTTTAAATAGGCGTCAAACCGATGTAGTTTTCCCTCCTAGAGTGGTTGTGTGATCCATGATTTTGAAACTATATGTAAGTAGCTAGAAGACTAATTAAAATACTTAACAATGGATGCCACTGACCTGAAATAAAATAGATATAGACTTGGCCTATGAATGTTAGAAACCAACATAATTGAAATTGAAATAAATAATACTATTTTGCATGGTGTGTTTTAACATTAGCTTGTTAGGTCCATTCAAGTGAATTCCTTGATGTGATTTTATAGGGGAATATTTAGAATATTTAGCTAATTAACTTTATAAAATGTATGGGAGATCCATTATGAAATGTAGAAAATTTTAAAAGTGATGATTGGAGCATCAGGAACAAGTTTTCACAAGTGGACATGGCCACAATATGACCCTATCTGTCTAGTGTGGACTTATCCTAGAGGACCAGATATTATCAGGACAAGTATTATAAGATCCTATATGTTGAATAGGGATATTTTTTATGAAGTAGGGATGTTTGTATAGTGTTTTCAAGATAGTGAATGTTCTCTTATATATTTTGAGTTATCTAAATGATGAATATACCAAGCAAGGTAAGTATGTTAAGAATAAATATTTTCAAACACTTAATGATTAATTTTATGTGTCTAAATTTTACCCCACTTTATTCTAGTGATGCAAAAATTTGAAATTACTAAAGTAAAGTAAATATGAACTTAAATTTTCATACACATTTTGTATTTTGATGTGAATTTTGATCGTGCAATATGCC
The DNA here is from genome assembly GCA_037957365.1 of Torreya grandis. Classification (NCBI taxonomy): domain Eukaryota; kingdom Viridiplantae; phylum Streptophyta; class Pinopsida; order Cupressales; family Taxaceae; genus Torreya; species Torreya grandis. The sequence goes on along the minus strand of JARHVA010000063.1, from coordinate 4,363,846 downwards.
TTAATTCAAACCCTACAACAATGCCTTTGAAACTAGTGGTTGTTCATATTTGAAAAGTTAAAAATTTGAAACTTCTAAAGTGAGTAAGGAAAGTATACCCCTACAAGAGTATGCAATCTAAATTCCCTATGACTTTAAAGTGAATAAGTGTTTTCCCCCTTGTTGAATCATTTGGAGATATGTTGAACCTATGGTGAATTGAGCATGATCAAGTCTAAATTTAAAAACTTTTGAATGATCTTGAGTTAGAAACATTGTATGTTTCAACTCTCATTTTAATAGATAGAGTAATGTATAAATTGAAGGGATGGAACCACCAAATGTGGATTGCTACATCTTGAAAAAGTGTAACCATTGTTGATTATGATCTCACCATGGGCACTTGATTATTAATGTTAAATTTAATTTATTTATTATTTTATTAGTTTAGGAAGGTTATTTAATTTATTTATGTATTATATTATTTATTTGGTCAATTTTGAATACTTTTTGAGAACTTTTGAAAAAATAGCTAGAAGTGATAGTTAGAGTTCAATTCATTGTGTGTATACTCAATTATTTTAGTTAAATTCTTACTTTATTTAGATTTGGCGCTCCTAGATTGTCTAGCATTCATGGTTTACTTACTTATTAAGAAAGATATTTTGCATGGTGACCATATCTTATCAATGAGTTGATAATTTTTATAGAGTGGTAGGTAGAGAGGGCTTGGGCAGGAGCAAAAGAAGTGACTATAGGAAGATACAATAATGGTGATAACAACTGCATCTACAAATAATCATATGGCATATCTATAATTTAGGAGAGGCTAGGAAGAGGGTTAGGGTGACAGAGGTAGTTAGGGAAAAGGAAGAGGTTTTCCTTTGTGGATGTTACAAAATATAGACATTATGCCTATGAGGAGAAGAAAGGTGACAATATGAGGTTTTGGAAAATGAGAAAATGATTTTTAGGCAACCATTAATGCATGTAGTAAGACTCTAATTGTAAAAATTAACTCTGGTCTAAGAGGAACTTATTAGGCACTATCCCTCTTACCAGGTCAAGGTTTGGGAAGAACTAGTACCAAAATTGCTCTAGAAGCATGTACAATGTCGATCGAGATCCATAGGAGTAGAAGGTAGAAACTAAGTAATAGTTACTAAGTGACTATTGAGAGGGTTTCCAGACTTTGGGCTCTTTGCATTACTTTACTTATTTTTGGTTTGCGGAGTAAAGCTACCTTAAAACCCTGTTTTGGTGAAGCTTTCAGGTTTTATGATTTACTTTACTTGGTTTGGTCTGTGAAGTAAAGTAACATCGCTAAACCCATTTTGGTCTTGGATTGTGAAGACTTCATGTTTTTCATATTACTCTGCTAGGATTTGGTGGTTATGAGTAGTAAATCTACATAGAGACTCCAAGATGGTTTAGAAAGGAGCCCAACTCTTAGCTTAAGTTAAGTTATGCCAAAAGTCTAGGTTAATTTATGAAGTGACTCTAGGTTCAAATTACTTCACTTGTATAGATCTATGAAGTAAAGCTATTTCTTAACCCCATTTGGGTCTTGGATTTTTAATATTTTAGGATTTCTATATTACTCTACTTGTTTTGGTTTGCAAAGTAAGGAAACTTTGTAAACCCAAATTGGTTTTGGCATATGTAGACTTTCAGGTTTGTACAATTACTTTACTTGACTTGGTGTGTGAAGTCAAGTTTATCCGTAACTCTGGTTTGGCCTGGGATTTTATAGATTTTGGGTTTTAATTTTTACTTTGATTGATTTTTGAGAAGTAACCTAGTAAATCCAATTTGGTTTAGAAAGGAGCTCAAACTCTTATTTATTTTTCCTAGAAAGATGGATAAATGGGTTCTATGAAAATGACCTAGGAAGACATTTTCAAACTTTCTAAGTGTAAAATTTTGGGGACACCACATCCAAAGGTGAAAGCATGTGATCTTTGAACTTTCATAAGTTAGATAAGAGGGTTATGATAACAGAACCACAAGGATGGAGATTAAACAAGTTGAATATTTAGACGATCCTTATGAGGGTGCACAAATTTGGAATACAATGTAAAATATTTATAATGGTATTGTAGATCAAAAAGGACAATCTCCTAGTGCTGGTAAGGGGAGGGATATGTGGGCTTTGCCTATTTTTACCAACCCAAGGAAGGTAGATTAAAAGGTTCATCATAATGGCCTTTCAAAGATAGGTGTAGGAGTTTTTATTAGGTCTGATTTGTAGTGGGTTGGAGGGGAAGTCAGTCAGATTAATAATTTTTGTGAACATTTAGGTGACTCCTCTAAAATTTTTGCTCTAAAACAAATCTGAGTTCCAAAGGGGGTGGAGGTGAATTATACTAAAACCCAAGGATTTGTGAATAGATTTCATATAAATTGTGTTGGGAATGAGGTGGATGACTCTCAAGTACCTATGGATAAACCTAATGTGGTCAATATTGAGATAGATGGTGATATGGGGTAGTCAAAAAAGTTGCTATTTATAGATACTATCAGTAATAAGTAGTCTTTGGGTAAGGATCAATTTATTGAATAAGTCACTAATTCAATTGAAAGCAATAGGAAATACAAGGATGAGGGTAGGGATATTTGCACTCATGTAGTGAAGGACTTTAGCACAGTGACAAAGTTGAAAAAGATGTGTAAAATTTCATATTTCTCTAGTTAAACTTGTGTTAGGGGAGGATATTTAGATAAATGATGTGGTTTTCATGGCTACTAAAACTCTGGTTGGAAAATTTTATGACTAAATAATGGGGGAGAGGACCCTCTAGGAATAGATATTGAACAAATAGGAAGTCATTCTCAGTTACTGACCATTATTTTTTTGTTAGCAAGGGGCTGGATTAGTTTCCATTTTTAGGTAGTGGATGATGTGGAAAGTATTTTAAAACACTACTGGCAATGGGATTCGATGCCTTTATTTCTTAAACATTAGTCCCCATTTTTTGATGCTAGATTAGAAAGGGTGGACTCGATGCCTATCTGGGTCAAATTTCTTGGTCTCCCAATTGATTTTTGGTCTTTGGATGTATTCAAAGATATTAAGAACACACTTGGATAATTCATGGATGCTAATTTGAGCTTTATAGAATCTAGTTTTATGTCAGTTGCTAAGATTCTCATTGGTATAGATATTTATGAAGGATTGTTAGGTGAATTTACCCTTCAAAAAGGTATTCATTTGTGGTTTCAACATCTTGATTATCAAAGGATACCTTTTAGATGCTTTAGATGCCATCAACAGGGAAATATGATGGTTGAATGTATCTTTCCCTTCAAAAATAAGTGTCACCAGTGAAATGAGGTTGTTCTGCAAGATAAATATGAGGCTCAAGATGTGTCATAGGATAATGAAAGGTGGGTGATTGTAGAACATGTACATACATAAAAATTAGTGAATGATTTTATGAACAATGAGTTACTTTCTAGTACCCCGTTGGGTGAAAATACAAAGGATGATGAACTTGTTACTAAAATTACACATGTTGGCTCTTTGAAGGAAGGATGTGTAAATTATACATTAAGAAACATGATATAGTATGTGGTTTCCAATGATTATTTAAAATCCAATACGAAGATGGGAGATTTTGAGGCATTGAATAAAGCTGAGGATATGTCTATTAAAAGCTTGGCTATGAGTTCTATAAGGGAGGTGAGAGACACTATATATGACTCACTCTCTGATAATATTGATGACCATAGGAACAATTCAACATATGCAATAATATTAATCGAAGGGGAGTATCCGCTTGATAAATCAAATTTTAGTACTAAGGGATGGTAAAAGGTCATTATAACTTAAGGAAAAGAGTGGCTAAAGTAGTTATTAGAGATTATTTTTTTAGGGGACTAGGTGTAAATATAAAATGAGGTAGGAATAAAAAGGGGAGAGGAAGAAAGTCTCACATATCACTTACAAAAGAGAAGGCTACCATAGAAGTAGTTGAAGGGAAATAATCTCACATTAAAGGGGTTCTTAAAGCACATTCAACCCCAAAAAAAGTTTCAAAATGATTTGAATTTATATTAATATTAGAGATCTAGGACATCCCTCCAAAAACTTGGCCCTAAAAAGATTGATCCAAGTTCACAATCCTGATATCTCATTGTTACATGAGACTATGCACGAAGGGAGAAAGCTCTGTATAAAACTATAAAAGTATTTAGGTGGTTGGGAATTCATCTACCTAGATGCTATTGGTCAATCAGGGAGACTGATCATTGGGTGGTGGTCTAGGGCTTATTGGGCTTTCAAGTTAGGCTTAGCTATTGAGCTCTTCTGTCAAGAGTTTGGTAAAGCATTGACTATTTTGAACATCTACGGTCCTTACCTTGAGAGAGTTTCATACTAGGAGAATTTTTTTGATAAGGATATGCTAAGATAGAATAGGGTTATTTTAGGTGGTGATTTAAATATTATTTTAGGTAGAGCTAAATTTTGGGGTCTACATGCTTATGTTGATCTATTATCTAATTTTTTTATATAAAGATTTAAAGAGGTTGGGTTAATTGATGTCATTCCTATTAAAATCTATCCTACTTGGAGGAATAAGAGGGTTGGTGACAATAGGATTACTAAGAAATTGGATATATTTCTTATATCTAAAAAATTATCCTTTGAAAAAATTATAATTAGACAATGGGTTGGAACTAGCGATGATTCTAATCATTTTCTAGTTTTTTTGGAGCTGAGTTTAGGGGAGAAAAAACCACCTAGTCACTTCAAATGGTTAAATGATGAAGATTTTGTTTCTATTATTAAAGGCACCTAGATTCTGTATCAGGAGGATAGAAACTTATCTACAACACTTTAATTTGAAGCAAACTTGAAGTTAATTAAAACAATGGCTTCTTGTTGGGTCACTGAGAAAAGGAAAAAGGATGAGGAGTTAAGGGAGGTTGAACTCTTATTAGAATAGTGGAGTCAAAAATATTTGTCAGGTTTTGAAAACCAAGAGGAAAAGGATGAGGTCTTTTAATTGGAATAAATAAAAAGGAAGTTGTTAAATGCCAAAGAAGTTGAGTGGAGGTTAAAAATCAGAGCTATCTAGTTAGCCTGTGGGGATGAAAACATGAAATTTTTTCATCAATTTGAAAATCATTGGAAAAATGTTAACACTATATGGAGGTTGACTAAAAGAGAGGGTAATGAGGTATCAAACTTTTTAGATATTTAAAAATTAGGTAAGGATCATTTTGGATAAATATATAAGGAGGAGAGTAGGGCAACTATTGTTGAGGTGATCAAAATGACTACTTTCTTTCCCAAATTTGTGAATGATGGGGCTAATGAAAGTCTTATGGTTGAATTTTCTAAGGAGGAACTATAGGAGGTTATTTATATTTTATATAAGGATAAAATTCTAGGGCTAGATGGGATACCATTTGATTTTTTTATTAGTTTTTATGATCTTATTGTAGGATATTTACTTAAAGTTATCAAGGAATCCAAATCTCAAAGAAGAATGCTTGATGCCTTTAAATCGAATTTCATTACTTTGATACCTAAATCAGATAATACCAAAACTATGGAGGAATATATACCTATTTAAAATTATTGTGAAGATTATTGCAACAAGGATGAAGTCACTATTGTCAGACATTATATCACAAGAATAATTTGGCTTCTTATCTGGATGATAGATACATGAAGCTATTGGGGTGGCTCAAGGGATTTACATATGATTAAATATAAGAAAATTCCTACTATGGTAGTTAAAATTTATTTCTCGAAGGCATACGATAGATTTAGCTGGTTATATTTATGGCTTATGATGCTGCATATTGGCTTTTGTTTACAATTTGTCAAATGGGTGATGAATTTATTAACAATTATTTCTTTCTCCATATTGATCAATGGGCTGCTACCAATTTATATATACTTGGTATAGGACTAGGGCAAGGTTATCCTTTGTCCCCTTTACTCTTTATTCTCTTGGATGAAGGTTTGAGTTGGGCTATCATTGAAGCTAAAAATATTGGTAGTTTCAAGGGCATTAGGATGGAAGATTCTTTATTTTTGACTCACTTATTATTTGTTGATGATATTTTATTAATTTATGATGGATCAAGAAGGGACGCATGCAATTTAAAATTAATTTTGAATCTATATTTCTTGGCTACTAGAATGAAGATTAATATTGACAAATCTAAAAAATCTTATTGTGATATTAGCAAGCTAGATAAAGGGGTTTTATCTCAACTTTTTTCCTTTTAGCAGGTGGATCTACAAAGTGGTCTTAAGTATCTTAGGTTTTTTATTAAACCTAATGATTATGGTTAGAAGGATTGGCATTGGATTATTGCTAAATTTGAGAAACATTTATTAGCATGGTATTTCAGGTGGATCTCCTAGGATGGAAGACCCACTTTGGTCAAAATTGTTTTGGAAGCTATATCAGTGTACTGGATGTCTCTGGATTTTATTACTAAAGGGATTATGGATAAGATCGAAAAAATTAGTTTTAGGTTCTTATGGTTGGGTAGTAAGGACAAGAAGGGCATACCCCTTGTGAAATGGGAAAGGATTGTTCTACCTAAGGAAGTTAGGGGGTGGGGTTTTAAAAATCCACACATGTTTGCTAGTGCTTTGGCAGCAAAAAATGTCTAGAGGCTCATTACTAGAAGAGGGATATGGTGTGAGGTTATCTTACAAAAATATATAAAACTTATTACTTTTATTGAATGGATTTGTAGTCCAAAAAAATCCCATAAGAATGGCTCTATTATTTGGAAGGCTATGGTCTCTACTTTCCAAATTATTGGCAAGTGGTTAGTATGAAAAGTGGGTGATGAAGGGAAAATCAGAGTGGGGGAAGACCCCTGGGTTAGATGTTATGAGGCATATAGACTTCCAAACATACTAATTGGACACCTTAGAGGGTAGGGCATTTGCTATCTTTCTCAGGTAGTTGACCTAAATCTCACAACTATATGGAGTCAAGAATGAGAATCAATGGATCTTTTGGGTCTACAATATGTTAAGAAAGAGGCATAGGTTGACTATATTATAAACCTAAAAATATGTCATGTTAGATTAAAAAATGTTTCTGATGAGCTAATTTGGTCAAAAAATCAAATTCGTGGCATTTACACACCAAAGTTGGGGTATAAATCTATTAAGATTCTAACTTGGGATGATTTTAAAAAGAGGGGACAAAATGGTCTGAATAGATGCCCTTTATGTAACATTTGTGAAGAAAATATTAATCACTTATTTCTCACATGTGATTATATTGGTCAAGTATGGAGGGAGATCAAGGTGTTTATTGGAAATTGAATTGTATAGAATGGTGATACTATAGATGAAACTCTTTGTAGCTAGATGGGGAATCATGATTATACAGAGATCAAAGATTTACCTATCCTTGTTCATTAGGGAGTTTGGATATCTATAAGTGCCTAAATTTTTAATGATAAGATCAAATTACCTTACCAGTTAGACTCTTAAAGTTTTAACATCATTAAAAAATTTACTCAACTGAAGAAAGACAAAGCTACTAGACAAATTGTTGAGGAGTTCATCAATAAAATAGGGGCTTGGATTTATATTGATGGGAAAAAACAAAGATAACCTTATGTATGTGGTGTTGGAGGAATATTATTCTTTAAAGATGAAAACTTGGTGAAGTTTATAGTAGGAATGGGGAGTGGTACAAACAACTATGCATAACTTATGGCTCTAAAATTGGCTTTGATGATTTCTACTAGAAGGGGTGTTACTCATGTGCAGGTATTCAGTGACTCCCACTTTGTGATAAATTGTGTGAATGGCATGTTTTAGATAGATAATATATGACTCCAACCTGTCTTAGAAGAGATTAACTCCTTCAAATATCTTTTTACTAATGTGACCTTATAGCATATCTAAAGAGAGAGAAACATGATTGTCAATGATTTATCTAAAGGTGGTATTCTATTAATTCTTAGAAGATGGTTGATATCATAACTTCATGATGGTCACATGGGTGATTATGAGCATACACCTCTCTTCTAAATTTATCTACTTGTTTCGTAATTTTTTTTAATGTTTTTCTTAAACTTTTGAACACTTTTATTGTTGTGATGTTTTCTATATAGTGTGGATATTATTAAACTACACTAGTTTGTCTAAGCTCATACAAGTAGTTATTTTCATAGTTTATTTATTTGGACCTTTTTCCAAAATGCTTTTATCAACATTTAAAAAATGTAATCTCATTTTACTAATGAATTATGATTAAAAAATTTCCAAAAAAAAAAATCTCATCAATGAGTCAAAATTATTTTATTCAATATTTGTTTTTGTTATCTGAGAGCCTATTTTTAGGAGTATATTTTTATTTAATTTATTTTTTAAGTAAGGTCCTAATTTAGCATTAACTTGTCATGTAAGTTATTTGTAACGATCTAGTTTTAGCCTTTCTTGTTAATAAGAGATTGTGCATAAGTGTGGTGCAATAGTTTTTCTTGGTAATTAATTTTGCATATATTTAGCTCTAATTTTTATTTCATGTATTCATGAAAAAAAAACAAGTATATGTATTCAAATTTAAATTTATTTAGTACATTTTTTGTCAACAATTACACTTACAACACCACTATATTAATAGCTAGTAATTTTAAGATAGAGTGGTTGATATATAACTTCAATTTCAAAGTGAATAAAATCTGATTTGTAGTCGATCCATAGATCAAAACCTTTATTTGGTATCATATCCTAATTCAATAAAGATTCATAAGGGTTTTAATCCATTACCAAAAGTGTCATGGCTTCTATGAATTTTATTTCTATGAAAATTCTCATCATTAAAGGTGACAACTTTGAATAATGGAGAGATTAGTTGAAAATAATTATTATATGAAAAAGAGTTTGGGAGATTATTATCCATGGGTGCACACCAACACAAGATTGGAATACCTTGACTCAAGATCATAAAATACCAAAAAAATATATATAAGAGGCAGATGCACAAGCTTTCTTCTATCTTCAGAGTGCCATAGATCCAAACATCTATTGAAGAATTTTAGAATGCAAGAATGTCCATGAGGAATGAAATACCTTAAAAATTTGATATCATGATTATACTAAGGTAAGAGAAACAAAAATCCAAACTTTTAAATTGAGTTTTGAAAATGTGACAATGTCAAATAATGAGATAGTTATAGAATATTGCATAAAGATAAATGGCTTAGTGCATAGAATGAGGGTTTATGGAGAAATTACATTAAGATAGTGTTATAGTAAAGATAATTTTGAGATCTTTAAATAAAAAATAAAATGCATATTGTGATAATATTTTAGGAGTGTAAGGACATGAAAACTATAAGTGTTGATGAGTTATTGGGTTCTCTCTCGTCTCATAAGGATAATATGAGACTTTCTATAGGATATCTAGAACATGATCTAAAACATTCACTTGAAACAAAGACAAGAATTTCAAAACCTAATTAGAAAAATAAAAATTAGAATCAAGGGAATTAAATAAACTCAAAGTCAAAGAGAAAATATAAAGTTAAAATCATAGGTAAAATAAAAATAAACTTACTTGTCATTAATAAAAAAATCATGACTCTTTATAAAAGATTTCAAAATACTAGCCATTAAGAATCAAACTAATCTAGAGGATGAAGATAAAGTAGTTTAAGATGAAAAAAGTGAGCAGAAATATCACTTAGATTATTGTCTCACATGTATTGTGGAAATATATGATGAAAATAATTTGTTTTCTCTTGATTTAGGTTGTTCAAATCACATGACAAGTCACAAAGATGGTTTCAATAAATTACATGATTCCTTCAAAATCCAAGTGCAATTGGGAAATGGAAAGTCCATTCAAGTTCAAATAAATGACAATATGAAAATTACCAAAATTCAAAGTAAGGGTTAAAACAATATATTTTTATTGTTCTCAAAATATGGATCCTAAGATTATGGACAAAATTTCATAGGATATAGTGATGAAATCAAATAATACAAATTTTATACTCCTACTAGTAAATCTATAATTGTTTCTAAGGATTGTAATTTTTTTTTAAATGAGATGTATGTAGATTGTAATTATATAGATAAAAATTTCATAATTGAAGTTGGATATCCTCTTGAATTTGAATTTTAGGTCTTACAAAGTATTACATATGTTTCTAGTTTAAAAATAAATAATACTAGCTCTTTCCAAGAGACTAGCCATCCATCTTCATTAAATCTAAGTAAGCACTAGTGGTTGTTGTTTCCACATCCATCCAATCAAATGTTAGACCAAAACTATGAGAGGAGGGTTATAAGGGTTTAAAATCATGATGTTAATTTGTTTGATTATGTTTTTTTAATGAAATTACTATGTTTGTACTATCATCTATGTCTAGTGAACCTAGAAGTTATGCAAAAGCTAGTCAAATGAAAGAATAGGTTGATGCTATGAAATTTGAGATGGATCAAATTGAGATATATGATACATATATTATTTTTGAACCTTAATATAATAAATTAAGTGTGATAAATTCTCAATTTTAAATTTTGTTTATCACTCTTGAGTTATAAATATTATATTTTCTAACTCTCATTTTACTATATAGAGTAATATGTAAATTGAAGGGGAAGAACCACCAAATGTGACTCACTACATCTTGAAAAAGCGCAACTATTATTGAGTATGATGATAATATGAAAAATTGATTATTAATTTTAGAATTATTTTATTTAAAATTTTATTAGTTTATGAAGTTTATTTAATTCATTTACGTTCTAAATTATTTTTTTGGTTAATTTCAAATCCTTTTCAAGAACTTCTTAAAAAATAGCCAGAAGTTTCAGTTAGAGTCTATTTCATTGACTGCGTACTTAACTGAGTTGAAATTATTATACTCATCTCAAAAATTTGGGGCACACTTTTAAGGGATGATTTAACTAAAATTAAGGTTATCTTAGTCAATTTTTTACTTTATAGGGATTTGGGGCTCCTAGTTCATCTAGTGCACATGGTGCTTACTTCTTAAGATAGACATCTTTCATGATGACCATATCATATTAATGAATTAAAAATATTTTATTGAGTCTATTTTTAATTATCTTAGAGTCTATTTTTAGTTAACCTATTTTTTAAGTAATTTCTTAATTTAGCTTTAACTTGTCATGCAAGTTACTTATAATTGACTAGTTTTAGTATTTCTTATTAATAAAATATTGTGCAGAAGTGTGACACAATAGTTATTACTTAAAATTATTTTCTCATGTATTTAGTTCTAATTTTTATTATAAGTCTTCACAATTTAATATTGTCAAGCATATGTCTTCTAATTTAAAGTTATTCAGTGTATTTTTTTTAACAATCACACTTGCAACACTTAAATTAATAGCTAGTAATTTTGGGACAAATTGGTTGATATATATATAGCTTCAATATTATAAAGAATAAAATATGATTTAAACTCTATTCATATAAAATATTTATTTATTATCATATCCTTGTTCAATAAAGGTTCATAAGTGTTTTAAGTTATTATCAAGAGTATCATAGCTTCTGTGAGTTTTATTTCATTAAATAGAATTCTTATATGGAAAGGAGTTTGGAAGAATATTCCCCATAGATACACATCACCTCAAGATTGGAATACCTTGAATCAAAATTAAAAAATAAAAAAAATATATACGAATAAAAGGTAGATGCATAATAATTTTACTATCTTTAGAGTGCCATAGACTCAAGACTCTATCAAAGAATTTTAAGATGCAAGAATACCCGTGAGGCATGGAATACCTTGAAAACTTCATATCAAAGTTATAATAAGGTAAGAGAATAAAAACTCCAAACTCTTAAATTAAATTTTTAAAATTTGATAATGTGAGATAATGAGAGAGTTGGATAAAATTACATAAATATAAGTGACTTAGTGCATATAATGAGGATTTATGGAGAAACTATAAAAGATAGTGTTATAGTAAGGAAAATTTTGAGATCTTTAACTAAAAAATGAATAAATATTGTGATCATTATTGAAGAGTGTAATGACATTAACACTTTATGTTTTGATGATTTAGTGGGTTATTTCTTATCCCATAAGGATAAGATGAGACTATATACAGGAGATCTAGAATATGATCTATAGCATGCACTTGAAACCAAGTTAATGATTTCAAAGCCCAAATAGAAAAATAAAAATAAAATTTAAGGGAGTTCAAATTCAAAATAAAAATATCAATATAAATCCATAAGTAAAATAAATATAAACCTTATTTTTTATTATTATAAAAAATTAAGACACTTTATAAAAGATTGCTAGATACTAACAATTAAGAATTAAGCTAATCGAGAGGATGAATAGAAACTATTCCAATCTTAACAAAGTGAGGATTAAGAGATCTAATATTATGGTCTCACATGTATTATGAGAATAGAATATGGAAAAAAAAATTGTCTCTTTATTCAAGTTTCTTAAATCACATGACAAGTCACAAATATGATTTCAATAAGTTAGATGATTTATTCAATAACCAAGTGCAGTTGGGAGATAGAAATTCCATTCAAGTTGAAGGAAATGATAAAATGAAATCACCAAAATTCAAGATAAGAGTGAAATAAATTACATTTATTTTTCTTCAAATTTGGATCATAAGAGCATGGATCACAATTTCATAGGATTAGTGATGAGAGTAAAGCATACAAGTTTTATAATCCTGCTAGTAAATCCACAATTATTTCTTGAGATTGTATTTTTTTTAAAAATGAGATGAATGTTGATTATGAAAAAATAGATAAATATGTCATAATTAAACGGGTTTAGCGTCTTTAATTTTATTTTTAGGCTTATAATGTTCTACATATGTTTTCAGTTCAACATGAAATAATACTAGTTCTTCTCAAGAGACTAGTCATCCATCTTCATAAACTCTAAGAAAGAACAAGCATTTGTTGAATCCACATCCAACCAATAAAATTTTAGATAAAAATTATAAGAGGAGGATCATAACTCTTAAACATTAATAAGGTAGTTTTTTGATGAGGCTTGTGATGAAACTACTATGTTTGCATTATCATCTATGGCTAGTGAACCTAGAAGTTATGTACAAACTATTCAAAGGGAATAATGTGTTGATGCTATAAAATTTGAGATGGTTTCAATTGAGAGGAGTGATGCATGTAATATTATTTATCCTCTATATGATAAATATTTTATTATAACTAAGTTTGCCTACAAGACCAAAGTTAGGAGTGATGGTATAATTGACAAGTTAAAAGCTAGACTAATTACAAAAGGATATGCACAAATATATGGGACTGAATATGAAGAAAATTATGCATGAATAGAAATTAAAGATAATTGAATTCCTAAATGGATTTATTGACTACTAATATGTGATGTATCCATAAGGTGTTTTAGGTAAAGGGTAAATAATTTTGAGTATATAAGTTGAAGAAGGATCTTTATAAGATAAAACAAGCTCCAAGAGCTTGGTACTCAAGAACTGACAGATGGTTATTAGATCAATAATTTTCAAGAATTAATAATGAACCAAATATTTACATGAAAACATTATTTTATAATTATTTATATGTTTGATTCTATGTAGATAATTTGTATAGGTAATTCTATGGAGATGTTGAATAACTTCAAAAAAGCTATGATATAAAATTTTTAAATGAATGATCTTGGACTTATGAAGTAATTTATTGGCATGAAATTGGACTTATTGAAGAATATTATTATTAATACTTTTTCCATGATATTGGACTTATTGAAGAATATTATATTAATTTATATAATAATATTCTTCAATATTCTAAGCCCATAAACACTTCAATTATAATTGTCTTGTCCTCTCTACTCAACAAGGGGTTCAATGTATTGAGCAATACTAGATTGGCATAGTTTGGTCCATCTCCCACACTAAAATATCACAAAATTAAAATCCTCATGTACTCACATGAGGTGTGAAGGAATAGATGATATAGGCTAGGTTGGGAAGTTAAGCACATTGGTGGTTTATCTGGTATCGAATGGGATGTCTGAGTATGTCTTTAGGGGGGAGAGACTGATACAAGAGGATCCACATTCACTTTAAAATATAAGTCATAAAATTTCATATTTATCATTGACACAATATAGATCTCATTGAGAGATTTTCAATGGTATGCAAAACTCTGAAAACAAAGCTCATATGCTCCTTGTGTAGTTGGTTAAAGTTTTGGTCAAAGTAAGTCAACAAGTGGTCAATGGTGGTCAAAAATAGAAAAATTGATGATATTGTAATATTTATGAACTAGTTTCATGATTTAGATCTTGTTTAAATCTTTTTGTCACATTTTATGGTTCAAAAAATGGAGTCCGCATGTAAAAGTTATGACCAGTCAAAGTTATGGTCAAACTCGATGATATGACAATAAAGTGACGTGGTAATATGGTTAGACCCAAGTCTTTAATATTTGAGGATAAACATATTCCATCATATATTATAGAATAATTATCACCCATATTTTTAAATATAATGGATAATTTAAAATCCCATAAAAATTGAGTATGGGATAATTATGAAATTTATTAAAATAAGATTGTGGATAATCAACCCAATCAGAAAAAATGGACCTATAAAAAATATATAAAGGGGTCAGAGGTGCATTTAAATTAATTCAAAACTTTCAAATTTCTCATTTCAGATCTAGATTCAAGATCTAAGAGCTAAGATCTAGAGTTGAAGAGCCAGAGCTGAGAGTTAGAGCTAAAGAGCCAAAGCCGAGAGCTAAGAGCCAAAGCTAGAGCTAGAGATGATTCCATCCATATGTTGAGTGTCTGGGTTTGAGATCATTTGATGTCATTTTCAATGTCTCAAATTAAATCTTTGCAAATTGTGTAATGGTCAATATAGAGACCAGTATATATATATATATATATATATATCTTTTGAGGGACTTAGAGAGCTTTACACTTCTCAGTGTAAACTAGGGATTTGTCTTAGACTCCGAGACAATTTCAAAAGTACGTTGAAATTCTTGTTTTAATTTTTTTAAGAACATTTTATAAGTCCATCTTCAATAATTTTGGTGAGAAATTCACATGATTACAAGATTACATTCGCACGACAGTAAGGTGGAAGGTTTGTTCATGGGTTTATCAAGACTTTCTAAAGCTCTATTGTTTGAGTTGTGTGCAATCTTAGAGTATCCATTTGACAATTATGATGTTTGACCATGTACTCACTTTTCAAAGAAATAGATCAATTTATACTATAAATGAACCTGAAGATGTAGGCATTATCAAACTCCGTTATCAAGTGTTGTTCATGAGTTTGTTTTATTTGTGCATTCTTTTTGTACATTTTGATTAATTTTATTTATTAATCATTAATGAATGCATAATTATTCAAATATGAATATTAATGAAAAAATGAGCACTTCAGAGTTTGAGAAAAATATGTATTAAAAGGTCAAATTCAGTTTTGTTTCCTTGAATATTTCATGAAATTGTGTGATTTGATTAAAAGATCCAAGGTAAACTTTTTGCATGAAAATTAGTGCTAGTTTACAGATCAAATTTGGTATCAAAGTATTTAGTATGCTGGGTTAGATTTTGATTGTGTGAATTTGATATCAATTGATTTCCAGTATTATTCTAGACTATTTAGGCCTATTAATATTCCATTTGTAGTTGTGGAATTAGGTTATTTGCAAGAAATAGAAAGCCATGGGCAAAGACTTAAAAAGAGAGAGGCTTAATGAGCTTGAAGGAATTAATCGACAGATCTAAGAAGAGAATGCTTTCTTGAGAGCTCATCTTTACTCCTTGAAAGAGGAGATTTCCCACTTATAATCAGAACTGCAAGCCAAGGATGAGCTCTTGACATAAATACAGGATGAAGAGAAACATTATCTTCATCAATTGCCTTCCACTAAAAATACAAGCACTATGACTGAAGAGTACACTGTAAGTTATTCATCTATTAATTCCTTTCATTTAATTTTAGATGTTTCAGATAATGCTTTTGGTAGTTTTAAGAAACACACTAAGGGCATTGGATCTAAACTATTATTGAAAATGGGATTTGATGGAAGGGGTCTTGGTAAGAATGGTCAAGGTATTGCTAACCCAATACAGGTAGAGCATAGATATCACCATGCAGGATTGGGTTATGTTAGTGAAAAAGTGGATATTAGAGAGAGTTATTCCATTGTTGAAAGAGGACAAGCTTCTGATAGCCAAGATTTGAGGTCACTGGCAGAGTAAAATTCCTCCTTGCAAAGGAATGATGAGTGTTGTAAGAAATTAGGTAAAAGAGGTATTGAGATTCCACCTCCTTAATCTTACACTAGAAAATCACCAATAAGAATGTGAATTATAAGACTTCTAATTCATTTTTTCCACTTAATAAATTTGGTTTTGATATTCAGAAGATGTATTCTTTTTCTTATACATTTTGCAGATTGAATAACCAATATGCCACATATTGTTAGAGAAGACAAGATTTGTTGAATCAAGTTGTAGGTGCTAAAGACCATTCTCGTAATAGCAAAGTGAGAAATGGAAAATGAGTAACCTCACCTAAGAAGAAGAATGTTTTCACTTATTGTCACATGAGTGGACATCGGGTTGAGAAGTGTTGGAAACTTCAACCATCACACCATCCTAGTAATGGTAAGAAGAAGATGGTTTATAAACCTGTTGATAAGGTAATTAATGAAGCTTTTGTTCAATAAATCCATGTAGATGTCAATAAATCCACTAAAGAAATTAAATACCCTAAATAAGATAATTTGATAAAGAAGGTTAGTAAATAGTTTCTTAATTTCATGCTATCATGATTAGTGGATTGATATATGCATTTATGTTTCAAATCAATTTTGGGATCCTTAGTGTATGTTAATAAAGGACATTTACTCATGCTTTGATATATGAATTTTGGAGATACTGTGGTGAGAACACTTTGAGACAAGTTTATCATGTGAAGTTTTTAATTCTCACACTTATATTTTAGAAAGCTCTAGTCTTGGAATCTCTAGTTTTAGCTTTATGAGTTTCTTATTGAATTATTAAGGAATTTAACTACTATTTGGGAATGCATATATTTATGGCATGTGTGATTGGATGCATTGATAAGACCCATTAGGGAAATGTATTACAACATGGTCACAACTAATATTATATTTTATTTACATTGAAAAACTTGTCTTGTAGTTGTATTGGTGATTGTTTCAGTGTTTCGCAGTTCATCACTTACAAGATGTGACAATGGGTAGATAGTTTGATATATTGTGACCTTATCAACAGTTGCAAAATTCAATATAATGCATGCCTTATTTTAAGGATTTTTACATTTTTGAGATATGAATCATATTTTTCCATTTTTATCTCTATGCTATGATTTTGTCTCTATATTTTGATATGTTGCAGAGCATCATTAGCAGAGGAAGATGTAGATGTATGTATATAATCTTAGACCTATGTAAAGGCTTGTTGAGGCTGTGTGGTAGAGGAGATTCAAGATCTCAAATGTGTGTAGAGACTTTTTTTAGCTGTGCAATAGAAAAGATCACTAGGCTTATCTGTGTAAAGGCTCTTGTGAATCTATGTAGCAAAGGAAGTCATTACACTGTAGTTCTATGTAGAAGTTATTGATGATCGTGCAATAGTAGAGGAATTGTAGCAGGTGTGATCAATGAGTTGTTCCAAGCATTATAGGTGCAGTTGTGGACCCTAAGTAGACAAAAAAAGACCTGTTACAATTCTTTAGAACTGACTAGCATTTCAGAGGATCAAGTTGAGACCATCTTTTGGTGGACCAAAAATCCTCTTAATAGGGAAGAATGATCTAGGAGGATCCATATTCACTTTGAAATATAAGTCATCAAATTTCATATTTATCATTGGCACAATGTAGAGCTCATCGAGAGCTTTCCAATAGTATGTAGAACTTTGAAAATGGAGCTCAAATGCTCCTTGTGCAGTTGGTTAAATTTCCAATCAAAGTAAGTCAATATATTGTCAACAATGGTCAAAACTAAAAAAATGGTGATATTGGAATGTTTATAAACTAGTTTCATGATTTAGAGCTCATCATAAGCTTTTCATCACATTTTGTGATTCAAAAATTGGAGTTCGTATGCGAAAGTTATGACCAATCAAAGTTATGGTCAAAATCGATGAT
This sequence comes from Torreya grandis, assembly GCA_037957365.1. NCBI lineage: Eukaryota > Viridiplantae > Streptophyta > Pinopsida > Cupressales > Taxaceae > Torreya > Torreya grandis. The sequence continues at coordinate 4,345,725 of JARHVA010000063.1, read as the reverse complement.
GTGATAATAAAGTGGCGTGGCAATATGGTTCGACCCAAGTCTTTAATATTTGAGAATAAACATATTCCATAATATATTGGGGAATAATTATCACCCCATATTTTTAAATATAATGCATAATTTAAAATTCCATATAAATTAGGTATGGGATAATTATGAAATTTATTAAAATAAGATTTTGGATAATCATTCCAATAAAAAAAAGTGGACCCATAACAAGTATATAAATGGGTTAGAGGTGCATTTAAACTCATTAAAAAATTTTAAATCTCTCATTGCAGAGCCAAATCCAAGATCTGAGAGTTGAGAGCCAGAACTGAGAGCCAAAGCTGAAGAGCCAAAGCTGAGAGCTAAAGATCCAACAGCTGAGAGCCAGAGCTAGAGATGATTCTAGAGATTTTAGCCATATGATGATTGTCTAGATTTGAGGTCATTTGATTCCATTTTCAATGCCTCAAAGTAAAGATTTTCATATTATGTAATGACCAATATAGAGACCAATTTGCATATATCCTAAGTTTTGAGGGACCTAGAGAGCTTTAAACTTCTTAGTTTAAACTAGGGATTTGTCCTAGACTCTGAGATGATTTCAATGGTATGTTGAAATCTCTATGATGATTTTTATAAGACCATTTTATAAGTTCATTTTCAAAACTTTTGGTAGGAAATCCATAGGATTGCGAGATTGCATTTGTGTGATAGTAAGGTGGAAGGTCTATTCATGGGTTTACTGGGACTTTTTAAAGCTCTATTGTTTGAGTTGTGTGCAATCTTAGAGTATCCATGTGACAATTTTGAGGTTTGACCATTTACTCACTTTTCAATAAAATGAACCGGTTCGTACTATAAGTGAACTCGAAGACATAGGCATTATCAAACTCCATTATCAAGTGCTTTTCATGAGTTGATTTTATTTGTGCATTATTTTTTTGAATTTTGATTAATTTTGTTTATTAATCATTAATGAATGCATAATTATTCAAATAAGACATTAATAAAAAAATTGAGCACTTCAAGGTTTGAGAAAAATATGAATTAAAAGGTCAAATTTAATTTAATTTCCTTGAATATTTTGAGAAATTATGTGATTTGATTAAAGGATCCAAGGTAAAATTTTTGCATGAAAATTAGTGTCAGTTTATGGATCAGAGATACTAATAAGACCATTGATGATCTCAAAAACTAAATTGGGGAAAGTTATAATGGAGGGGGATTCACTAGTTCCAAAATTTAAAGAACAACACTAGAATTAGCCTAATAATCAATATTCATACAATAGTCCCAAATCCTCAATAAATATCTTTATTAGTTAACACCAATGGGTATCATGGGGATTACTACCCAATAAATTATGATCATTACAATATATTTCTCTCAATCCATAGAGCTAGGTTTTCTAACCTTAATTTATCTCATGTCCATACACCTTCCTCCTATTCAGTTGCCTCTTCTACCAATCTGTCATTTCTTGATATTTGCTTGTGTGTAGATAACTTCCATTATCCCTTCCACTCTCATCACTTCTCTTCACTCTCACCCTTATCAGTCGGTCTCTTTTCCCTTTTTTATTTTTCCCCCTTTTTTCTCTTCTCCATGATCTTTATTCTTCTTCTTCCACCTATTTTTGTTCCTCTTCCTATTAGATTTTTCCTACCCAAGCCCATATTTAAAATGCCAACTTAGCCCAAGGTAAACTACCATGTCGTCTCCCATCATACCACCATAACTTTGTGTCAATATTTGTATCCATCCAATCCACATGTCCCTTCCCCCCACAATATCCTCTATTATTCTTTGGTCCATGTGGTTTTTTCCTTGGGTCCTACTATGTATACACAATATTTGTAAACTTTGTCAGTTATTGATGCTTTCTCTCTTGCAAGAAACTATCGAATCTCAATCTCTTTAAGTGCACACCTTAAAGGGTACACTAGTAAATTAATTGGCAAACCCTTAATACTTTGTAGGATTGTTAGCCCCTATACCATTACCTAAAATTAAAACAATCTACTCTTATCTAATTCACCAAGCATTAAAAACCCACTTATACACTCCCCTAAGCAATTCACCATCCAAAACATCCCATGCCTAATAAAAACCTCATTTTTACCACTTTTCTTAATACATCAACTAGGTTGACCTCAATATTAATTTAGTGCACATTATAAAAATATGTTAACATAAGCCAACGTAGTTTGATGCCTAATAGCTTTATTTCCTACTTAACAAATTTGACCCAATTGACTTCATTGAGTAATTCCCAAGACGGTTTAGGGTCAATCCATGACTATAAATACCCTCTTAATTTCATTTCTAAAAATAAGATCATCTAATTATGCATCATTACTGCTCATAAATATACTTACACAATCAATAAGAGGTTTCATTTCTTAGGTTTTTACCTTAGATAAGTAACACGTGTCTTTTGGAGGTCTTGGATGCATATGATAAGTCTTGTATCCTAGATTTGATCTATCCTTATGATACTTACAAGTCACAACAGCCTCTTAAAAAAGCACCATTGGTCAAGGCAGATATTGAGGCATGAAAGATTAACTTAAATAAGGTAAGTATGTCCATACCCCTTCATATTTTGATAAGTAGATATTTCATAACTAATGGATTGAATTATATCTATCCTTGATTAGATTATTTCTACGTTATATTAGATAGAATTATCTTTTCATATTTATTATCTTCCTCATTTGTGTCACAAGCTTTGGTGAGTACTAGATTAGCTTGTATATTCATTTACTAAATTAGCTTGTATGTTTATTTGGTAGATTATTATTATTATTATTATTATTATTATTATTATTATTATTATTATTATTATTATTATTATTATCATACACCTAGTTAGGGTTATCACAAAATGACATTTAACTAAAGGCCTTGGAAACCTATCCTTTGCCATTGTGTGATAAGAGATTTTTTAGTGTAGGTTTAGTGGATCCATTGTTGGCCATAACCTTGATATAATAAAGTATTACTAAGTAGATTGTTAATTGATTACCTTCTCCGAGATTGGATATTACTATGTAATATTTATAGATCCATCTTATTTCACTTACATGCATTTTGGTGAACCTGACATGAATCTAACCCTTATAAATTTTTAATTTTTATTTACAGACAATTGGATCAACCTTGTCAACCTAGTTTAACATTATGTGTGTATGTTTACATACTTCGACAACTTTATCAACTTAGTTTAGATCTATGTGTAGGTTGTTTACAACTTTGTAAACCTTGTCAACCTAGTTTGGCCAACTATTTATAAAATTTCCAATTGAGGCAAGACTATCAAACTAGTTCAGCCCTCTATGCGTAAAATTTCTAGTTTCAAAAAACTAGATTGATTCGATTGACATAGTTATTTTTTCTCCCTTTTGTATTTAACTGAATCAACCTAATAGATTATTTTATTTTCTACATTTCTTATAACTATATTGATATGATCAATATAATCTTATTTTTCTGTATTACTAGTTTTATTTATAATTTGTCAATGGGCTCGACTATATTTAAAAATTCTATTTTCTAATTTCACAGGTAAAATTTTTTGCTTAGATGACAGTTCAAAATAACTTAGTATCCTTAGGAAAACTAATGCATTAACCTGGTTGACTCTATCTTTTCTACTAGGTTCACTCTAACTAAATCAACACTTTCCTTTTGTCAATTTTGATTAAATCTATTTTCTCTCTTTTTCAAAATTTAAATTTCAGTATTGTTTTTACTAATTTTTTAGTTCTATAAAACTATACCTTTACATTCAACTAAGTTTACTAATTTTTTAGTTCTATAATTTTTTGTTATATATATGTTTTCTATCCAAAAAACTAAGTTGACTTACTTGATTGTATTTATTCGAGCATGTCTTTTTAACAAATTGAGTCAATCAACTTAACTCTAATATATTCTATTTGTTCAACTTGGTCAACCATCTCGACTTTTTTATATTTGATTTATTTCCTAATTCAAGCAAAGGGAATTAACCTAAATTGATAATAATTAAACTCATTTTATTTTTTTTAGTAAGCTACATGTTTACTTACTTTCTAAAACTACAAATTATCTTTCAACATTTTGATTTTTACTTTTATTTTTCACTTTGTTTGGCTTTCCCTAGAAACTGTGTAATGACAGTTTTAAAACTCTTTAGATATTGTCATTAAAGGATACTCAATACTCTATTTATGGTCTATGTCTATCATTTATAAATATCAAGGCATGAGGGGCTTGCCCCAATACTCATATCTATAATATAAAGCTAAATGTAGTCTTTACTTTTCATATATCTCAAGTATTTTGGAAACACATAGGATTTATCTCTTGATTGAACCTTAGAAATTCAACCATCCATTTATTTGTGTGCTACAATGATTATCGGTTAGCACTGAGAACATACTTCTATCTTACCCTTGAAAGTGAGTTTAGCAAGATAGGGAATGGTACTTCCTCTATAGTCAATACCATAAAATTTTGGGCTGACAATGTCTAAAAACTAAGCAAACATCTTTAAAACCCTACATTTTCAATCAAAAAATTTAGTACAACTTTCTGATCTTTTTTTTGAATAATTAATTAGCTTCTAAATTTTATTCTTGCTACTTGTTATTTGTTACTCTATGTTGTATTATAGACTTGTATTAGCTAATATTGATATAAGATTTGTGTTGTATGTCATAACTAGATCAACCAAATCAACCTAGTTGCCTATGCATTTCATATTATTTTATAAATACCACTAAATCACCCATATTCAAACTATTTAAAATTTTACCTAGATTACAGAATACAATCAACCAAAGTGACCTAGTCTTTTACATATTGTTCTATTTTCTTACCTATTTAACTCAATTAACCCACTTGACTCATTCTATCACAAACTATCCTATATTTTCTATTTATAGAACACAATAGACTTAACCTAGTATTTTTCTAGATTGTCTTGTTAATCTATCTGCCTAATCATGCCAAATTATTTGATTTCATACCTATTTCCTAACTTAGTTCTATTTAAGAGTACTTCACCTATTCTAATTCAATAATCCACTACATTGACCTACTCGACTCCATCCTTGTTGCCTGACATATTTTTCCTTCAATAGCATAGACTTGACCGAATGTGTATCAGGTGATCGACATAGTTCTGTTTCACAATATGAAACTTACCTGATTGATTCCATTTAGTATTTGGCTGATTTAGTATTATTCCTATAATTTTTTTCCTTAATACAACCTACACATTTCTATGTTTATTTTTTACCTTATTTAACATTATTAAATCACCCATTAAAATATTTCTTAATAACCTTAACCCATTTAGAAGATACATGTGTTGATCTCTCTTACCCACCTTAGCCACCCAAGAGGATAATACCTCATGGTGCACTTTTTACCATCCTTCATATCAATGCATGGTTCAAATCACTCAAAGTGATGATTTAGATGGCTCCAATTCATTTCACACTTCTCAGGACACTACCTTATCTAATCTTCCTTATGAAACCATTGGAGTAATAGATGCTAGCTTAACAAATACTCCTAAAGATAATTCTCCTATAGGCAACATCCATACTCCTAACATTGGTAATCCTCCTCCTATCAACACTAATATTCCACCTCCTAATATTAGTAACCAAAATACATAACTTGATACTATTCAAATTCTTACACAAATATTCCAACAAATGAATGTTATGTAAAAAACAAACACTTCCCAAATGATGCAAATGCAACATCATTTATTACAAATTACCAATAAATCTCCTCTTATATCACCTCATAATAATCAAAATTTTATCCCTCTCAAAGATTCAAACATGATTATCATTCCATAACCCCTTATGCATAATAATATGCTTCAAAATATCAAAAATGAATCTTTAGCTCCTTTCACTGTTTCCATTGATATTGGAAACATATCTCTAACTTTTAAATATGATGGAACTAAAGATCTTACATCTTTTCTCAAGGCATTTGGTAATCTCTACAAGGAATGGATCCAAACAAATACTTTGCTACCACCAAACTTCTAGTCAAAACATTCACAAGAGATGTTTTAGAATAATATAATCAACTCAACATTCTATCTCACAATTAAAATATTTTTTTAATGCCTTAGTCAAGTAATTTCAAAAAAATGATCTTCTAGAAAATTGTCTTAGTCATTTTATCAATGTTAAGCAATCACCCTTAGAATCAGCTCATGATTTTATCAAACAATGAAAATCATTAGCTCATAAATCAAAACACAACATGACTGATGATAATCTTTTAAAACTATTTGTCACTAATTTAACACATTAACTTCAATATAAGGTTCAAAAATTTTCTCCAAAAACTTTAAATGAAGCATTTCATCAAGATAAAAGACAAGATCTCCTTATGAAACAATTTGATCCAACACATAGCTCAACTAAGGAATCTTTCCAAACTTTAATTAATGAAATTACAAGTACTAATCCTTAAGTGAAAATATGAGTAGTCAAAATAGATAATCAACTTGTTCCCCACCCACCATTAATAGCACCATAAATGAATCAATTATTATCTCCACATAAACCCTTCACCTTTAATAGTTCCCCACCCTCATGGTATGATCCTAATAATTTTTTTTGCTTTCATGTTGATGTGGATCATTCTCATGAAGCATGTCACAAGCTTTTCAAAAAAATTATTTATTTCATGTTAAGGGACACATTTAACCATGATACTATGATCAAATTATGTCATCATGATTATATTAAAACCTCCCAAAAATATTAGGTTACTAAAACCATACCTTCTAAACCTAAAAAATCATCTTCTAATTCTAACACACAACATTGAAACGTCAATATTTTAGCAATTGATGCTGATTGTGACCAATATTATACCAATTCTCAATATGTGAATGTAGTAAAAGTCAAATATAGATGAAAACCTACTTATAAAAACATTGTCACAAAACGTAAGAATCCCTTCACTGAGGAACAAGTACTTATAGTTACTACAACTACTACACCCACATCTTTTGAATCGAATGAAGAAATATTTCTACAAAAATAAACCCAACCTAGTTCTCCTATTCTCATGAAAAATATCATACCTCATAAACCTCGTGTTGGTTATTCATCCTCTAAATAACATTGGAATTTTTTGGAATAACTTAATCCAATGCCTTACAAAATTCCCCTTATGTAATTATCTCACACTTCTCCATAAAATCATAAATTCCTTATGCAACAATTAAAAATACCAAAGAACCACCATCTTTGAATTCAAAAATTCATTCTAATGATCCTTCACTTATATAAGCACATATAATTGAAACAGTTTACACATCCTCAAAACCATCCATAGGTTTTCTTGAAGAGGATATGATTAATGAAAAAATTCTTTTTCGAGCAAATGATCCACCCCTCTTTATTCAAATTACAATCAATAATACCCTTATTCAAAAAGTTTTGGTAGATGAATGATCAATAATTAATGTAACCTCTCTTTAGTTAATATAATAAATTAGATACACCAAAGAAAATCTTAAACAAACATGTCTTACGTATAAAATATTTGATAAAACCAATAAAAAACCACTTGGTTGTATTTGGCTCCCACTTACTATTGGACCCAAGATAATTTGCACTAAGATCATGGTTCTTTATCTTCCCTTATCTTAAAATATGCTCCTTGGTCGTCCATGAACACATTGTATGTGTGTTATTGCCTATTTAGGTAGTCAGTGTATCAAATTCATACATAATGGCACATGCTACAAGCATGAAGCCGATCCTAATCCATGGAGTGTATAATTACTAAATCTTAAATCTCAATATCACATTCCAACCATTCCCCATATCAATAGTGCACATCTCCTTGGATTTGTTACCAGGAATATTAATTTACATGTTACTCGCATTGATTCAAATGATGTTGAACCTAATGAATTATAAAACACTTGCAATACCATTCGAATACCTCCTTGTATTACAAAATGGATTCATTCTTATTTATGCCTATATGATCGTACCATTCCTCTAATTGATGATACTATTGATATTCCTCCACCATGTAATGCATATGAAGCCTCTTACACATAATATGATTTAACATGTAATGAATAAGGAGTGGCCAAACTATTTCAAGATCTTTTAACCATGTCTCCTCAAAAGTTTAGCAACCTAGGTGTTTCAACCATTGATTCTCCTATGTAAATATAGGCATGTGTTATTTCTCACACTTATGATGATAATTATATTATGTCTCAAGTCCAATCATGAGATTTAGATGTATAACATTACCAAAAGACATTAGTAAAAATGTTGCCTTTAATTCTAACATTTACATCATTAATATATCATCTGATATTGAATCAGAACCTGAAGGTTATGTTTCTCCTATTAATCCACCACTATTAGACACCCCATGGGTAATCAAGGAAATCCTAACTAAGTCAATTTTTGAATCTTTTACACAACTTATTCTAATACAATTTACCTTACCAATTCCAAACATGTATTTCCCATTATTATGTTTACATTGTTCAAACCAAATCAATACCATATAAATATATTCCACTCAAGTCAATTGAAACTTCATCTATTGAACAACCGAATACAAATATTATTGATATGGTTGATTCAACTCAACTTTATCTCCCAAACATAGAATCTATATCCATAAAGTTATTGATTTGAGATAAATACATTCTAAATATGATAGTAAAGGTAATCAAATCATTGATTTTAAATTCTATGTCAAATATTATGGACCTTTACCTATGCTTCTTAGTGATGAATATATTATAAAGATTGTCCACACTAGAGAACCTCAACTTCCATGCCAACATCATAATCTTGGTAAGTTTAAGCAAAATGTCTTTTGTTTAAAAAAAAATCATTGCTAGTGTGGATCCAAAAACACATGATGTTTCTTCCCTTCCTCCTGTTTTTTACCATTTTTAAGATGGAAATGTTATGCTCATTAAATAAAATATAAAAATAGAATATAATACACTAATATGTCTTCAACCTATTATTATTTCTAAAGATACCACTACCAAAGAGCACAATAATTTTAGTTTCTTCTTTGATAAATATCATGAAACATTCACTTGATGATATGAATATATGCCAGGAATTGACTTTATCATCATTGTTTATAATATCATCACCTTTCCAAATGCCAAACCCATTAGACAAAATCAATAAAAATTCCCACCTGAGATTTCTACTTTATGTCATAAAGAAATCATAAAATTTTTGGATGTGACATTCATTAAGCCAATGGACTACTCAAAATGGGTCTCAAACATTATTCCTATTTGTAAAAAAGTCACATGGTTATTTTTATATGCATTGACTTTCATAATTTAACTTTAGTATGTCCAAAATATAACTTTCCTTTACCTTCAATAGATGAGATTGTTGATTCTACTGTTGGGTATGAAATGTTATCACTCATAGATAGTTTATTGGGATATAAACAAAATTTATATTTCCCAAAGATCAACATAAAATAATATTCACCATAAAATGGGGCACCTATTGCTATGTTAAAATGACTTTCAGCCAAAAAATGTTGGAGCCACCTATCAATGTGAAATAATCCATATTTTTCATGATCTTATTTACAAATAATTAAAAGTTATGTGGATGACCTAATTTCCAAATCTAAAAGTTTTAAAACTCACCTTCATGATTTGGCTATCATTTTTTATTGACTCATTAAATATAAAGTTAGACTCAACCCCTTTAAATGTGTATTTGGGGTTACACATAGTAAACTGCTATCATTTCTTGTTTCCCTCCAAGGAATTGATGTTGATCTAGCTAAAATCAAAGCTATTATCAACATGCCTATTCCTCATTCCTTCTTGACATATGAACATACCTTAGGAAACTTGAATAAATTTGCCATTTTTTCTATAAATGGCTTTCTGTATTTACTCCATCAATTCCCTTCTTAAAAAGGTAATATTCTAGAATGGATAGATTCATTCCAGAAATCATTTGAGGGTATGAAATAATCTTTGCTTCATCCTCCCACTCTTCATCCACCTTAAAATGATTATCCACTAATACTATATACATCCTCTACCCCCATATCAATTGGGGCAATGCTTTCCCAACAAATGATACTAGTAGATAATATGATATCTATTATATTAGTTGAGGCCTAATCAATTATGAAAAAATTTATACAAAAATAGAATGTGATTGCCTTGTTATCTATTTTGTAGTTGAAAATATCTATCATTATATGCTCTACCAAACTACTTATGTTATTATTCATTCTGACCCACTTCATCATTTCTTCTCCAAAGATTTCTTACCTAGAGATAGAATTTGAAAATGGATGGTCCTATTGATGGACTTTGACCTTTAAATCATTACATAAAAATATATCAAAGAATAAGTCATCGCAGACTAACTTGCAAAAACTTCCTTATTAGCTACAAACCACCTTCAAAAGACTCTCCCTATTGAAGAAATCCTTTATATCAAAGGTCTTAACCAAGTGATTTATATCAAATATTATTTTGATGACTTCACTATTGATCTAGAAGAAAACAACCAAGAAGAAACTAACCTTACTACTTATACCACCAAATCTAAACCAGTCATTGAAATTTTATCAGAAGTTATAATTGACTTACATGAATATACTTGGACACTTCAATTTAATGGTGATAAATGCATTCAAGGAGTTAGGACATGATTTGTCTTAACCAGTCCACATGGTAAAATCATACCTTTAGCATTTCAACTAACTATTTATGTCACCAATAATATGGTTGAATATGAAGCTCCAATCCTAGGCATACAAGCTACAATTGATATAGACATCCCATATTTACATGCTTTAGGTTATTCACAACTTATATGTCATCAAGTTAGTGGAGATTATCAATACAAAAGTGAAAAATTAATCACGTATCATCAAATCACCACTATGCTTACCAAAGAGTTTACTTCATTTACCATGAAACAAATCCTACGAGATCAAAATGTTATAGTCAATTCTATTTCTTCATCAGTGCCTCTATTTCACCCTCACCAAGTGCTACATGATTATCAATTTCTTATTCAAATGAGGAAATCACCTTCTTCTTTAAAAAATAAAAATCATTTTCTAATCTGTCACATAGAAGCTATTACTATTCAAAAAAGCCCATGGTACAAAAACATAATTCAATTCATTAAGCATCAAACTTACAATCTAGAAACAAATTCTTGTGAAAAAATCAAATTCATAAACAAGCATTCAAATATGTACTGAAATAAAACACCCTCTATTATCTTAATGGTGAAAGAACTTTATTATGTTATGTAATGCAAGAAGTTCTTACTCTACTCGAACAAGCACATGGGGGCATTTACATGGTCATTATAGAAGTCACTCTACATCCTACAAATACTTATGCATGGGTTACTTTTGGCTTACTCTTTAAAAAAATGCCATTAATTTCGCTAAAAAGTGTAATCCTTGTCAACTTCATGATGATCTTATCTATTCACCTCTAGCCAAACTCAAAATTGTGTTGTCTCCTCGGCCATTCTCTATATGAGGATTGGATCTCATTGGAAAATTACCTAGATCACAAGATGGTCATGTATTCATTACCATTACCACTAAATATTTTATCAAATGGGTGGAAGTCATGCCTCTTGTTAATTTTAATCATATTACCATTTAAAATTTTATTCTAAATCAAATATCTATTGTTTTAGAGTTCTTCATACCATCATTTTTAACAATGGTGGCAACTTTACAAACAAAGATATCAAACAATTATGTGTAAAATTCAAATTTTCACATAAATTATCAACACCTTACCATACCTAATGCAATGGCCAAGTAGAATCCACTAATAAAATTCTAAATAAAATCATACACAAGACTATTAGAGAATCTCGTACTGATTGGCATCTCTATCTCTAACTTGTGCTTTCAGCTTATTACATTAGCATATGCACTTCTACTATGGCAATACCATTTTCATTAGTATATGGATCTGAATTAGTCTTACCTTTATAAGTTGATCTCCCATCCTTATGTATTTATCTTCATGGAATAATTATTGATGAAAATTTACATGAGACCCATATCCATGCTTTAGAATTCCTAGACGAGCGATGTATGGTTGCTTTACAATATAATCATCAATACAAGGCTCACATTACTAAACAAAATAATAAAAGGTCAAAGTAAAACTTTCAATTTTGGTGATCTAGTTATCAAGCTAGATTATACACATGACAAAGAAGATAAGTATGTGCAAAAATTGTTGGGTCCTTACCTAATAAAAGACATCCTTGGTCTTAGTACTTATAAATTAGAAACTAATGAAGGACACATTTTTAAAGAACCCACTAATGCTCAATTTTTATGGAAATATTTTTCTTAAATATTTACTTGATCACATACTTTCATATACTATAAATAATAACATTTCTTATAGGTTTTCTACAAAGATAGATAACTTATAACATCACATCATACTTAGTAACCTTAGTTTTTATTATTGGTCCTTCGATCTATGTTTATTACTTTCATTTAATTCATGAGTTGCATCATAAGACCACATATAGGACCCATCCATCCTCATGAATATATTTTATTTCTTAGTCTAGTTTTAATGTTTCTATTTGATCATGAATTTGTCATCTTACAATTTTATTTCCATTGACTTATCTTTTGTTAGTTGTAGTTCAAGACCTTGGATAGGACCAAGCCTTCCTCACAAAAAAAAATTTCATAGTTTTACCTACTTTGATTTATATTTTATGAGTTGCAGTTTAAGACCATAGATAGGACCATGCTTTCCTCATAAAAAATTTCAATTTTCTTAAAACTATCTTTAAAACTAAGTGTTCTTCGTAGAAAGTAAGGCAATGGTTAAAAATTTGTGATTTCATAATCTCAAAATTAGTTCTATTTTTTTTGTCGTAATACATTCAAATAAACTATATTTGCTTGTTTCCCTAAAATTATACCATTTCTTATGACATAGAGTCATACTTACCTGCCATTGTATCATTTCACATTATAACATTTTTTGTGATTTAAGGCAACTTAATCATTTCATGTTCATTTTATTTGTATCCCCTATGCTCATTTCACTTTAGGCACACCAAGGTTGATTTCAAGATAAAAAATTTATTTAACATGCACATACAATACTCTTAGACACCATGATCTCTAAGTTTTTTTTTTAGCTACCAAGTCTAAGTTTTCTAGTGATAGTCATTTTTAACATGCATGCTTGGTTTTTTAAATCTGTATGGAGGAGGAATAGAAAAATCCTTCAAAAAGATAAAAGTCAAATCATCTAAAGATAAAAGGAAATGATAAAAATGCATATACAAATTCAAAAGTCAAAATCACACCAAAATACATGATTATCAAGCACTTATTATTTTTTTATTCTAAGCTCAAACTCTATAATTATCTTCATGATAGAGTTGAGGTCCATTTTGGTGTGGTAGGCTAGTAGATTGGATAGAAGATTTTAAAATACTCTATATCGCTACCTAATTTCTCACATAAGTACCTAATATTCACATTAGACCGATGGCTCTATAAGGGGTCCTGAGGAATGAAGAACATGTTGTGGGAAGGTAAGTCCATTTTAATTTTTATGCATATAGCCTTCATGAGATGATATTTATACTTCATTAGATAACCCAAATTTGTGTGGCTAAGGCAAGTTCTTTAAAGTCCTTAATGTCAAAAGTCTTCTTATTTTGCCAACTTAATTTGATTTTCTTGATTTCCATAAAGATTTTCTACCTTGGTACTACCTACATTTCCCCCACCACCCATTTCATTCTCCACTTGATAGGCAAGTTTTTTATTAAATCTATTTTTCAAATTCTATATTCCCTATTCTTCATCTTCTTAAAAACATGTTGCCAATAGAATTTTTTCATTTTTATCTATCTTAAGAATAAAAAAATTAATTTTGAGTGACTATGCATTACTTATTTGCACCGTTACCTTATTATTCTCATATTTTCTTGGTTTCATTTAAAAATTTATAAAATTATTTATCTATCTTTTTGTTGATAATCTTGTTCCATTTCTCTATGTTTAATTTTTCCATTGTTGAGTAATTATAGTTTGTTACTTCTTACTCATCAATGTTATTTTACATTATGTCTTTTTTTCATCTTTGTCGAAGTATGGTTTTTAACCTATTTTACATCAGTGTTAGATCTATTATTTCAATTTCATGTACCCTTGATTTGATCTGGTTTGTTACTTTTCACATCTAAAGGTACATTTTATTTAAGTTTTTTAGTCATTTAGTAGGCTTAGATTTTCAATTACCCAATTTAATTTCATTTTTATGCACTTTTACTTGGTACTTTTAGCTTTAACTTAGCATTTATCACCCTAGATTACCAATTGACTAATTTATTTATTCAATTATGCAAAGTTCAATTATTTTGATTTCCCTACAATTGTTTATTTTTGCTCTTTAGTTTTCTATCCTTAGGGTTTGTCCAAAGTAATTAATTCACCCTCCATGATCAAACTACAAATATAACAAGCAACCATTAAGAAATAAAGGTAAGTCAAGGTGTGTATATGAGACTTTCAATTATTTCAATTATTTCCTTACTGTCATTTCAATTTAAGATTTTTACTATAATTTATTACCTCAACATTGTGTGTTGATATGTTCTTTCTCAAAGCACCATCTCATGTGAGAACTGTGTGACACATGATGAGCTTTGAGTGTGGCATATGTATACACATAATATTTTTAAACTTTATCAATTACTAATGCTTTCTCTCTTAAAAGAACCCGTCAAATCTCAATATTTTTGAGTGCACACCTTAAAAGGTGCACCAAAAAATGGGTTGGTAGACCTTTGCTACTTTTTAGGATTGTTGGCCCCTATACCATTACCTAAAACCAATAAAAACTACTCTTATTTGATTCTTTAAGAATTAAAAACTTACTTATGCACTCCCCTAAGTAATTCACCATCAAAATAGCCTTTACCTAATCAAACCCCCCTTTTTTCCACTTTTCCTACTGTGTCAACTGGGTCGACCCCATTAGGAATTTAGCACACATTATAAAACTCTATCTTCCTAAGTCGACATATTCAAGGCCTAATAGCTCTATTTCCCACCTCACAAAGTTGACTTGACTGATTTCATTAGATAAATTCTAGGGAGGATTTAAATTCAATCTATGGCTATAAATACCCCCTTAATTTTATTTTTAAAAATATGATCATTCAGTTATGCATCATTACTACTCAGAAGTTTGATTACAAAATCAATGTGAGGTTTCATTACTTAGTTTTTTACTTGGAGAAGTAGAACTCATCTTCTAGAGATCTTAGATGCATATGAGAAGTCTTATAGCCTAAATCTAACCTATCTGTATGATCCTTAGAAGACACAAAAACCTCTTGCAAAGCACCATTAGCCAAAGGAGATATTGAGGCATGATAGGTTCACTTTAATAAGGTAAGTATTTATTACCCCTTCATATTTTGATAAGTTGATATTATAAAACTAATAGATTGAATTGTATCTCTCCTTTCTTAGATTATTTCTATGTTATATTAGATAGAATTATCTTTGCATATTTATTATCTTCTCCATTTGTGCCAAAAGATTTAGTGAATACTAGATTAGATTACATATTCATTTACTAGATTATCTTGTATGTTTAGTATATTAGCTTACTTATTATTTTTACAACCATAAGACCTAGCTAGGGTTATCACAAAATGGAATTTGATTAGAGGCCTTGGAAACCTTTCCTTTTCCATTATGTGATAAGAGATCCCTTGGTGTAGGTTTAACATATCCATTATTGGTCATGACCCAGATATAACAAAGTATTACTAAGCATATAGTTAGCTGATTACTTTTTCTAAGATTGAATATTATTGAGTAGGACAAGTTGTAGATCTATCTTATTTTTCTTTCATATACCTACCACTGTGTCATGGAGCACATGTCTTTGATAACTAACATATAATTTGTTTGCAATGATTTATAAGGTATGTGTGCAAGTTTTAGGGTTTAGATTGCATGTGCCTCTCAACTAGTGGCATTGAACTCACCTTAAGAGTTCAAACACCTGATTGTTTGATACTTAACCAATTTTGGGGGTCAATACCACTCCAAACTATACTAGTTTTTTATTAAAGGTAAAAGTGGGTTTTGAAAGGACCTTACTTATATAATCAAAAATTAGGCAAGGTTAGATACCAGATATCCATGTAAGCCTAAAAAATAAGGAACATAAAACATAAAGGAACAAAAATATCCCATACACAGCTGAAAAACAACACATAAATAGTAACAAAATAAAAGAGAAGGGACGAGATAGAAATTCAATGAGTGTTCTTCCAATCCTCATAATACTTGGTCCAGCCTTCAAAATGTTCTTGAACTTTGTTTCCCAAGAGCAAACCAGATTATGATCATCATCCTTAATATAAATGCCTTTGAGCTTCGTGTTTGGTATGTTCTCACCATTGTCAATGTATTTGAAATTGAATAAAATAAAAATTCCCTCCATAATATGTATCACATTATTGATGGTCATCTTATTGTAGTTGACAAGAAAATTGATATTGTTTTTAAGTTCCTAGTTTTCCTTTTTGAGCATGTTAACTCTGTAAATCAGAGTCTCAATTTGGGTGGTTGTTTTATTATTTTTGAGAAACTAGAGTCTAGTTCCTAAAAAATAAAAAGTTTGGAGTAAAGGGGAAATATGTAATTAAATATAGTAAAATATAGATTTATATCAATTTAATAAAATTAATTGCATAGGGAAAGAAGTACATTTATCTATAAAAATAGGTTGAAATGAATGATTCAGGGGTCGAAAACTACTACATAGGACTAGGAAGATGTTAAGAATCTAGATATGTCTTTCATTCAATGAAAGGATAGGAGTGCCAAAAACATAACACTTCAGGGACTGGCACTATAGTTCAGGTCCTACCACTATTGTTCGAACTTATCACAAAGATTTGAGTTTTCTAGGTTTTGTTAGTTGTCCCTGTATGAGCCTGCCTGTGAAATTTTAGATCTTGAATGTCGATGAAGCTCCCTGTAGAGATGTTTTAATCTTCAAAACCCTAGATCCATCTACACACATGAAACAACAAATACATCAAATTCAAAAGTGGAAAAAACTAGGTTAGGGGAAGTATGATTGCATGATCTAGAACCCTTACTAACCTGATCACTACCTACATTAACCCTCAAGCTAGGGTCTTAGATCAAATGTAGTTCTCCCTTAGTGAATGTTCATAATTAATGCACATGATATATGCAAGAATGAACTTTCACCTAAGCCCTTCCTTGATCAAGCATGAAAATCTATGTGTGATGCATAATGTTGAGCTATACTATTGACTAATTTTTAATAATGTACTATGCCAAAGTAGTAAGTACTAGATATAAAATGCCTTATGAAGTATTTTATATGGGATACTCTTTATTTTGAATTTGGGAACTTTATTTGTATTTGGATAATATTATAAAGATAAACAAAACTTAGGGATGAAGCTGAGAAAGGTTTAAGACCCATTAAGTGAGACAAAATGACTGTTGGGACTCAAAATACGGTTGGAAAAGAGTGTTGTAAATGGGACACCCTAGGGTCTAGTGCTATAGTCCAATCCTAGTAATCTTATCTTATAGCATCAAGCTTTGGGGGGATAGAACTAGAATGGAAAATAGAGTCTGGCTGAGCTAGAATGATCGTTTGGAAGGCTAAAAATGATTGGTAATAAGCAAAAAGGTGACTCAAGCATGAAACAAGACCAAATAAGTAAAACAAAAGACATGGATAAATGTGAACAAGGCTCATATTCTCCAGTCAAAGTCTCCTATGAAATGATTATGAAAAGACATGATATGTGTGGTTGTTTGACTAATTTAGGGTGTATACATTCGCCCTCCTTTTATTCTAGTGATGTAATGAAATGAAGTAATAGAGTAAAAGAAAATGTGTACATGAACTTACCTGTATGGAGATAAATGTGTTGCAAAGGGTCCAACTCACTTCCTAGCTAGGGAAGTGGATGGAGAAATGAATAGTGCCTAGAGAAAGAAGGAATCCTTGAAATGGATACCCCCTATACTGAATCTGAAAGTGGAATCCATGTAACATGGAGAAGGAGGGAAATGCTTGCCCCTTATGCTGAATCTAGCTGAAAATGAGGAATGTTTAGAGGCCTAAAACCAATGTCTATCCTTTGTCCCATATAAACTCATGTAATATGGTATGTGTGTATAGAATATGTATGTTATGAAGAGAAAAATATATCATGCCCCCACTTTAAATATATGAATTGGAACTGAGAAATACTTCGAGGCTAAAAACTAATATTTGTCCTTTGTCTCGCACAAAATCATATAGTGTGGGTCTAGGTAATATAATAGACCAACCACTATATATAGTTGTGCAGTCTAACCTAGTGATAACCTAGGTACTACTGGGTGTAATCTAAAAATATGGTCAATGTGTAAGAAGAGAATGGCATGTCTTTTCATTCCATCTGTATAATCCTGGATGATGAAGAAATTGAACATATATGCCATACCCCCAAATCTAGTATGTGAGTGATGCATATGTATAATTTGGTAATCTATATAACCACATGTGATATGACCTATCATGCCATGCCCCATGTGCAAAACTAGAAATTAAGACATTATTCTTTGCACTATGCCTATAATCTACTATCTAATCCTATAATTATGTTATACTGGATGAAGCTATATGTGTGAGACGTGTAGTAATGTACATGCCCTCAAATATGATATCTAAGTTTGAATCTATATCAAAGTCACTATGAATCCATGTAATTTAAACCACTATATCTAAATAATCTGTATACTTGTAAACTAAAATCACTTTGGATCCATATGATCTGAACCATTATATTTGAATATTCTATGTATCTATAAATTGAAGGTATATCCCCTTAAATGTCATGAGTAATGCTGAGTGATCCATGTAATCTGAATCACTGTATATTTCAAACTATCTGAGCTAAATCTGATAATTTGAATATTAGAGGTGTAAGAACCATGGTGTATCCACTCATGAGAGTGGATGGGTATTCTAGGTAAGCGTAGGAATAGTAGGAATGATGCCCCACTTTTGTGAAGAGGGATAAAATTTATGATAGAGGAGGCCAAGCCAAAAGTGATTACTAGTGGCACAATGATATAAATAAGGTTGGCTTGTTATGAATAGATTGAGAGGTTGTTTGATTAACTAGACTGAGTTGTTGAAATTAGAATAAATTTTGATTGATGATGATCAAGGTGTATGTCTAGATGTAAGATAAATATATATATTTGCATGTTACAGTAGGCAAATGAAGTAGTAAAAGAGTGAATCTTGCATGATGTTCAAGGTATCATTGTCATGATTGTATGGAAACAAATAATTTGAAAAATGGAGTTATGGGAAAAATGGTATTTTTCTTTGATTGAGAAAGTTGGGTAATATAAGAAGTTGGATTGATTCTTGATTCATTTGTGTATTGACTAGGTTGAGATTTTGAGCTCTGGAGTAGGAGATATGTTGAGGAGATGACCACCTGTTGTGACTCAATTTGAGTAGTTGGTAGCCTAGGTTCATGCTGGTGGTGAAGTTACCCTAGTAAGTAGCTAAAACACATTATTTTTGTCTATTTGGAAGCCTATTTTTGATGTTTTGAGTTATTTAAAGTGTCCTAGGAAACTTTTGACTGCTTCCAGTGCTCCTATCTTAGATCTAGCACTGTTGTCTAGGTTGTAGTGCTCTTATCCAATGATGTTATCCTATACCCAGTGCTGTTATCCTAGAGGCTTGATTTTTTGAGATGTTACTTGATTATTTATGTTTGGCTAGTTATTTGGTATTGTGGACTGATATATATATATATATATATATATATATGTTTTTTTTGGTTTTTTCAGGGTGAGGTATGGATGAGAGAGTTCCATAGGGGCTAGGTGATGGAGACATTGAGGTTGTTACCATTGTTTACTGATGAAAGAGGTGTCATGGATAGGGTAGGGTTGGGTCATGTGTGTGACCTAGGTATATTACAATGGTATATATATCTGATTACCACCTTATGTGAGAGGAGGAATGTAGATACATGTATTTTTTAGCTTCATACAGGGGAGATTACTGTGACTTTGGAGGATGTGTATTATATTTTTAATTTACCAATTAGTGGATGGTGTGTGATGTTGTAGGATGACATGGGTGCTAATGTTATTGATCATGCATCATTGTATTTTAATATTGTGCCCTTAAGTATACATCAAAGAGGTAGTGATAGTGATGTTATGCTATTAGTTATATTACAGTCTAGTGTTATGTGCCTATGAAAGTGGTTAGCCATGTTGTTGGCCTCATTTGTTGCTATGGATAGGAGTGGAGTGTTGATTACATATAAGATGCATAAGATTATGTGCAGTGTGGAGGAATATGACACTATGTTCTCATGGGGTAGGACTATTCTTTCCCACATATATAGGGATCTATATAGGTTTACATAGGATGCATTTAGTGGCAGATTGAGTATGATGATTTTATTACATTGTTGAGATTATGAGCACATAGTGGTGGTGCGATTGATAGGATTACCAAGGGAGAGGTGGGCACCTCCAAAACCATTTGGGGAGTGGTAGATGAGTAAATTATATATTTTATCTCCTAGGATGGATCATTATAGATAAGTGCTAGATAGACTGGTAGTTGGGGACATTATATGGAGGCCTTACAAAGGATTTCTTGGGTGGGTTGAGGATGGAGTGCAGTTGTGGTATATGAGGGTCAATTGTTGGATACATGACCACTGGGTTAGAGTGTGAGAGAACTTTTAGTATGAGCACATGACTAGATATTTTAGGGTACCATAGGATGTGCCCCCAGTAGCATGGGTGTGGGTGAGGAGTGCACAAGCACCAATGAGGGTAGGAGCTCGTACAAGGCCCATAGAGGTTCAGCTAGCACTATTGCCTTTAAATGCATGGGATATGACTATAGACATTCTTGATGTGGATGATGTTGGATGTACAGATTCATATACTACATGGTGGATGAGGCATTGGTGGGCTCTATTGTAACCTATTGATGGATGGGATGCTCTAGAGTATGAGGACCTCACGATCCAGATGATGGGAGGTAAGCAACAATTTTATTTGAATTTATGTACAAATTTGTGCTTTTAGTTTGTTTTTTAAAGTATATAGCTAATTTAATGCAATACTTTGTGTGTAGGTAGAGTGGAAGGTGCTCAGGATGAGGCACATGTAGGGGTGAGTGGAGATGATGACTATTGGGAGACCATCATTGAGTCTACACTCTAAGAACTCACATGGCATGTTCTTAATAATGTGGTGGAGGAAGGATTGATAGCGTGAGTGAAAATTACAACCAATATTCATGTTCATCTATTTGATAGGTTTTTTATAGTGACAACTACATATGTTAGGGAAATAGGAGAGAGAGATGAGTTGAGAGTTGAGCTAGACAGGCATAAGATGCCCCCACCCAATTTTGGATCGATGAGTACAAATATTATGAATGAGTACACAAACCTTCAAAGGTGGTATGTAGACTTGTATGAGGAGCATGGTTGGCTAATAGAGTGAGAGAATCATTGTAAGAGGCATTTGGGAGCTCGAGGAGGTGCGGGGCCATCGAGTGCTAGAGTGGATTATGGGACTAGTACTGGTGGGGAGAGTGAGACTGAGAGTGAGGGCATGATGCCCATTCATGATTGATTGTATTTGATGTGATGTACATGTTTTGGAAACTTTTCTATATATATATAACAAAGTTTCCAAAACATGTACTTCACATCAAATACAATCAATCATGAATGGGAATCATGCCCTCACTCTCAGTCTCACTCTCCCCACCAATACTAGTCCCATTCATGATTGATTGCATTTGATGTGATGTACATGTTTTGAAAACTTTGTTATATATATATATGGATACTAGTTTTTGAGTTTGACTCAGGAGTATTGTGTTATGAATTTTGGAATATATTGATATATTAATTTGTAAATGATTGATTATAAATTGTTGATTTGTTATTGATTTCAAGGTTGTGTATGTTTTGGTAAAATGTTGTTTGTGATGCGATTGGATTTTTCATGATATGTTCAAGTGTGATTTTAGGTTAGATTTGTAATTTATATGTGATCAAAAAAAATATTAGTTTTGTAATTGGTAAATTGTTTTGATAAAGTGAACTGGTTTAAGCTTGGTAAAATAGGATATTGGTAAGGTTGGGAGTTGGATAATTTGGTTTGGTTTGGGATGGTTATTTAGAACTAGGAATGTTAGTTATTATTAGAAGGGGATGTAAGAGAGAGTTTTGTGCTCAATTCCCCGAGAGTGGATCAAGAATGCAAAGACTAGCCCTTTGGCTCCATCATTGCCCACTAAGTGGAGCTATATAATCATGCATGTGTTAATCAATGTTTGGACTGTGTGACCAATCCCTTTGAATAGGTGGCTTAAGAATACAAATTCTATCCCTTTAGTTCCATCATTTCCCCATAAAGTGAAGCTATGAACTGATATCGGTATGAATGTGTATCGTATCACTATGTGTTATATCAATATTTGAACCTTGACGGCCAACTAAAAAAGTGTCCATATTTCTCATGCTATGTAGGAACATGATTTATATTTGATACTATATATCATGCATTAATTATAGTTGTGCATGGAGACTCTACCAAATGTGACCTTACTAGATGCACAACTTGTTCCCAAAATCTATCACTTATTTTTGGGATAACATATCAACTATTTTGGTCCTGCAAGCCAAAATTCTTCCTTTCCTTTTTCAAAAATGCTCTAAGTATTCAAATTCTTCAATTATTTGAGTCTTCTCAGCTAAATAACTTGCAGGTTCAACAAGTAGGCTTTCTCAGAAAGAAGTTCCAACACTTAGGCATTTTCAAGGCTGGTTCAACACCGAGGTTCAAACAAAAGACTTAGCGGTAGGCTTCAAACAAATGGAATGAAACATTGAACCCCGCTTCATCTAGGTTCAAAGGTTCAATGAGTTCAAAGGTTCAAAAAGAGTTAAGCACTTAACGAGTTCAAAGAAGTTCAACTGCTTCAAAGAGTTCAACGAGTTCAAAGGTTCAACAAGTTCAATAAGATCAAAAGACTTGAACGAAAGAAGACTTTGAAGAAGAAAGATTGAACCGTTAAACCATTGAACCTTGAACCAAAAGAGTTCAAAGTTCAAAGGTTCAATGAGTTCAATAAAGTTTGAGATACTTAGAAGAACAAAGAATTTGAAGAACAAAGAATGAATCGTTGAACCGTTAAACCTTGAACCAAAAGAGTTCAAAGTTCAAAGATTCAATGAGTTCAACAGAAAAGAAAATGATCTAGAAAGTTCGAAGGAACAAAAGATTCAAAGAAAGAGAATGAACCATTGAACTTTGAACCAAAATGGTTCAAGGTTCAAAGGTTCAATAAAGTTCAAAAGACTTAGAGAATAAAAGGATTCAAAGAAAGAGAATGAACCGTTGAAATTTGAACTAAAATGGTTCAAGGTTCAAAGGTTCAAAGGTTTAATAAAGTTCAAAAGACTTAGAGAATAAAAGGATTCAAAGAAAGAGAATGAATTGTTGAACTGTTGAACTTTGAACCAAAATGGTTCATAGGTTTAAATGGTTCAAAGAGTTCAACCAGTTCAAGAAGTTCAAAGTTCACAAGGAAGCTTCAAGCGAAGAAAGGAAGCGAAAGATTCCAAAGATAAGTTCGAAGAGATGGTTCAGCTAATTGAACCAAGGAGCTGATTGAACCAAAGAGCCAATATAACCACCTGAACCATTGAACCATTAAACCAATGCACTCCAAAGGTTCAAAGGTTCAAGGTTCAACATGGTTCAAGTGACCAATGACCAGTGACATCCCTGTGGATGTCAAATTCAAGGTAATTAAATGCCCATTTATTTTCAAATATGGTGCAAAACCTTAAAACAAACTCAGTAACCAGCTAAAGAAGAAGCTGAAAGAGCCTACTAAAGGTAAGAAGATAGCTCAAAAGCTCAAATTGCAACAAGAAAGAGGGAAAGCTACAAGAGTACTGAAATATCTACAGGGGAGTTATTCCAGTAGGTGGAATAGTCCACCAAGTAGACATCTGAGTGTGCAAACATTCAAAGGCATGGCCAATTTTTCTCCCTTTGAATAAAAGTGAGTGGATGATTGCATACATATTTGGAAATAGACCAGACAACCAATGCTAAGGAGAAAACTTTTGAGATGATTTTGCATGCCACAGTTAAGGTTGATGCCTTATTCCAGTATGTCCCCTTGACAAAACTAAAAATGCATTCAAGGCATTGAATGCAGTATGGGCCATTCCATGAAACAAAGTGCCCAAGTCTTTCTTGGCTGATATATATTGTAATCTCTTAATTTATGCAAAGGAGAAATTTTTGTTATCAGAAGCAAAACTCTGCCCAAATTGAAAGGCATTAATGAGACTTTGAGCTCAGATTGTTAATCATATTTCATTATCTAAAAGAGAAAACAAGTGACTTTTCAGACTTTGTGCTATAATAGCTTATGTTGTTAAGGAAATTATTCTTATGTCTATTTCTTGAATGCATTCTTGTCCATTTAATTAAATAAGTAGAACTAGTGGAAGTAATTAAGGAGATGTCCTGACGCTGACTGTGGAAAGACTTTGTGCTGCCATAATTATCTTTTGTTTGTCTATTTTTTATTTCTGTGTAAAGGATCTTGGGATGACTTTATGCCCTCATTGTCCTTCATATTTCACTCTTTGATAGTTGAGGTGGAGACTTTGTGCTACACCTCATTCTACTAGTTATTGCACCCTGTTACATTTACTTATCAGTGACTTTCCAAAAAGAATTCCTGCTATTTGTTGTAGACCACTTCTGAAAGAAGAGAAGTGCCTTTAGTGTTTTCACTAAAATTCTTCTATGTTTGTGAACATCATCTCTGAAAAAAGAGAGATGGATGGTGTTATCCTACCTTGAGTATTATTTTCTACTTATATATATAGTATATAGCACCTCATATTTATATGAAATCTCCCCTTGATGAGAGGAGAGATTTTTTCCCTTTTGATGTGGTTGACCTGCACATTTGGCTGATAAATCTCCCTATGCTATGGTGGAAACACCTATTTTTCCCATCAGTTAGCTAGTGACAAAATATTCACCCAAAAGTTTTTAGTGACTCTGCTGGGGAAGAATGAGCAGTTTCAGTTATTTTCCTTATCCATTTTCTTTATTGTTCCAAGTCTTTTTCCATTACCATTTTCCTCCACCTTCGTGCCAACAGTTTTTGGCAACTCTGTTGGGGATCATTTTGTGTAGTTTGAAGCCTCAAGCTTCAAATTAAAGCAGTCCCTATCCTTATCCATTTCAATTTTACACTCTAGAAAATCCATGATATACGAGAAGACAAAGATCCAAAGGTATTATTGACCCTATATTCAAGTTGGTACAACAAAGTAATTTTGATCTATTTCCTTCACGATCTCGCCTCCAACGAACTGGGAGTTTTCCTCCTACAAAATTTAGGTCTCCATTACTTGCAAAGCATCCATTTATGTTGTTGGTAGAGCTTTGTTAATTCATACCCCTCAAGCATTTGTTATCCCTCCCTTTAGTAGTCAAATAATGGCAGTTCAAGGCCCCTGGGGTAACTCTTTTGGCCCACTCAATTTAACTCCACCTCTACATGAGCTACCATGCAGTTCAAGGAAGAATTTTCGTAAGTTCTTTGGTGATGGAAGAGTTCATCTTGATGAACATATTACAGCCTTCAACATATCCTATGGTGTGATAGGTGTGGAGTATGAGGACGTAGCAGTCAGGCTGTTTGTGGAAACATTGCAAGGCACTATTGCAGACTAGTTTTATCATCTATAGGCCCAGACTGTGACTAATTGGAATACCTTCAAATCCAAATTTGAAGCCAAGTTCAAGCCTGCTAAAGACATGCATGCCCTATTGACCCAACTCACATTAATGAATAAAGAGCCTCATGAACCTATGAGGGACTTCATTTCAAAATTTGACAAGTTGAGAAACAAGATTCCTAAAATTGCTCAGCCAACAGCTAAGAATCTCAAATGCTTCTTCATCAACTCTTAGTTGCCTGAAGTGAGTTTTCTATTGAGACATGATAGACACATAAACCTTGCTGCAACTCAAGATTTGGCCACTGAGGTGGAAGATGATCTCATCTTGGTGGGGAAGACAAGGAAAGATCCTAACAGAGGTAAATCTTCTTCATCCTCTGAATATCCATTTACAAGCACCATTGATCTAATGGTGTGGAAGCTATCAAATGAGTTGTTAGCTCTCAATAAATAGATGGCACAAGGGATGTCTTCTGCTCCATATAGAGATATACCAAGGAGAACTTTTCCCAATCAGTCATACCAAGGCAATGCTACCAGGAATCAAGGGCAACCAAATCATCTTCCTCCCCCATAGGGGAAACTTGTTATTGAAGCACCTCCAACCAATTTAGTAGTTGGATATCTTGAAATAGAATCTGATTTCTCATTCCAACTTGATTTGAACCCTGAAAATGACATTGATCTCTTCACAGAGGACCAAAAAGAATCAGCTACCAATTCTAACATTAGTTTTCTAAATTACCAGGATGAACTCATAAGTAAAGGTGAAGCAGTTGATGGATCATACAGTGTATTCACCTGGTTCCAGAACCAGTCAGCCCAACAAGCTGATAAGAAAAAAATAGAAGAGCATTCTCAACCAAGAATTTCAATTGCTAAGTGGGGAACCACTCTACTTTTTCAATCAAAGGACCTAATGATCGCTAAAAAGGTAAGTACCTTAAGTATTCCTTCATCTTCTGATTCAAATTCATAGATCAATCTTACACTCCCAAAAAATTAGAAGGATGAACTTTATTCCTCTATCATCAATCATTTCCAGTCATTTGACATAATTGACCATGTCAAGAAGACTAAAATTCAAATGACTGAGTTCAAATTCCTGCAATCCAATCCTAAGCAGTTGGATAGATTAGTGGAATGTGTGGAGGATAAAGTCATCCCTACAGTAGAAGAAATTTTGAAAGTAACTCTTGGTCCCCCCAAGAATACATCCACCTAGAATAACCTTGTCATTACTCCTCTAGCTGCCCTTGGGAAGATAGAACCATTTTATGTCTCCCTATTGATAAACGGTCACCAGCTGAACAATTGCATCATAGACTCAGGTGCATCTAACAATGTCATGCCTACCAAAGTGGTAGATTCTCTTAGCCTTACACTGACCAAGACATTTGGGAGATGTTTCTCTATGGAGAATAAACAAGTGTCACTATTGGAACAAATCAAGGATGCCCAATTTGCATTTATGGCATTCTCAGATAAGAGGATTAAAATGACACTCCTGGTGGCTGACGTCTCAGCCTCATACGACATCCTTCTTGGTCAAAATTTTTACAAAGATGTTGGTGGAGAAATAAGCATGGACCTGTCTGAAGTGAGGATCCTGGTCAAAGGTGTCATGCAGAGATTGCTCCTTGAAAAGGAAGTAAAATATGTTGTCACTCAAACATTAGTGCCTGAAGCTAAAATTCTGTTTGAGTCTTCAAGCATGGATAATTACTTCCTGACTACAAAGGATGTTCCTATCCTAGCTGATGAAACTTCTAAAAATAACAATCTAAAAATTAGTTCAGATGGAATAGCAGAAGGATTGGTAGAATGCAGTGTAAGTGCAGAAGAATCCTCCCCTCCAAACAAAGAAAAATCTAAGGAAAGGTTAGTTTTTGATAATGTGTGAATTCTAAAATTTGATGGTAGTTGTTCTTCTACCAGCTCGAGAGATGGGATTGTGTTGATATATCCTCAAGGAGATATTTTCTCCTATTCTTATAAATTGTAGTTTAGCAACACCAATAATAATGTTGAATATGAATCATTGTTGCTCAGATTAAAGGCTGCTCAAGACAGGGGTGTCAAACTCCTTCATGTTAAAGGAGATGTTGAGCTAGTGGTTTGTTAGGTGAGGAACCTGTATCAAACCAAGAATGGAATATTGTGTCATTATCACAATCTATTTTGGGACCAAATTGAAAGCTTTGATGCTTTCAGTATCTCTGAAGTACCTAGAGAATTCAATGACTGAGCTGATGCATTAGCTATTTTAGCAACTCTCTTGGTTCCTCACTAATATTTCAAGGGAGATAGGTACACAATCAAACTAGTCTTTCAACCAAGTGTGCCTGACAATGCCAATCATTAGCAAGTGTTCAATAGCGACAACCAAATCATTGCCTTTCTAGAATAAAAAGATAGCTTTGAACAACTTCACTTCGAAGGCAGTGAGCCTTAGAAACTTGAATCAACCCCTGAAATAAGTTTAGACGTAGGTGAAGAATTCCTATAGCTAAAATGGAATAAAATTCCCAAAAGATTGGCTTCCCTTGAGAAACTATTTGACAAGCATGACAGGTTCATCAAACAACAACAAATGGATTCAAGCTCCTCCCAGGAGTTTGATCAGATAAATTTGGGTACCAAGGAAAATCTCAAGATGGTGAACATTGGGAAGTGTTGCACTCTAGAGGAGAAACTCAAATTTACTGACCTACTTCACCATTACATGGATGTTTTGGTGTACTCTTATGATGATCTGAAGTCATTCAAGCTTGAAGAAATTTGCTATGAAATTCTTCTCAAGAGTGATTCAGTGCCTTACAAGTAGAAATCCTAGCAGTATAATCCAAAGATATCAGGTATTATTCTATCTAAAATATAAAAAATGATGAATGCTAGAATAATTTTCCTAATCCATCATTCCACATGGATTGCAAACATAGTTCCTGTGAGAAAAAAGAATGGCAAAATTCACCTCTGTGTGGATTTTAGAAATTTGAATCAATCCTCCCTAAAGGATAATTATCCTCTGCCCATCATGGATCAAGTCCTTCAGACGGTGACTAGTTCAGAGATGTTATCAATACTAGATGGCTTCTCAGAGTATAATCAAGTGGAAGTTGGTGAAGTAGACCAACATAAGACTGCCTTCACCACACCTTGGGGCACCTTTGCATATCAAAGAATGCCATTTGGCTTGATCAATGCTAGCACCACTTTTTAGAAAGAAATGGACCTTGCTTTCAAAGATGAAATGGGTAAGTTTATTTTGGTGTACCTTAATGATTTAACAGTCTTTTCCAAGCATCATCTTGATCATGTGCACCATTGGCAACAAGTGCTGGAATGATGTCGCCAGAATAGCATTTCTCTAAATCCCAAGAAGTCTATTTTTGGGGTAACAAAAGGGAAACTTCTCAGACACATTATATCCCAAGGAAGCATAAAGATTGACTCAAAAAGAGTCAAATCCATCTAGGAGCTTACTCTACCCACAAGTAAGACTGCAGTTCACTCTTTCTTTAAAAGGGTGAATTTCTTATGAAGGTTCATTCCTGAGTTCACCGAGAAGACTCGCCACATTATGGACATGATGAAGGGAAAGGCCATTTTCAATTGGACTGAAGAAGGCAAATTGGAATTTCAAGACATCAAAACAGCTTTCACCCATGCCCCAATTCTAGTTTGTCCAAATTATACCAAAGATTTCACAATGTATAGTTATGCTTTCAAGCACACACTTTCAACAATTCTGGTTCAACAGAACAAAGAAGGTGTGGAATCTCTCATATCTTTCATGAATTGTCCTCTCAAAGCTCATTAATTAAAATATTCAAATTTGGAGAAGCATGCTTATGTAGTGGTAAAGGTAGTAAAGCACTTCCATTTTTACATCTTAAATTCACACACTATTGCCCTGGTCCCTGATACCATAGTTAAATCTATATTAACTCAGCAAGATTTTGGAACCAAAAGGGGCAATTGGATTGCTAAACTCTATGAGTTTGATCTTGTTATAAAACCAATGAAGCTTGTGTGGGGAAGGGGTCTCTACTAATTGATTGTTGATAACAAACTAGAAGAAACAGGGCATGAAGAAGCAGAATTGAAGACACGACAATAATCCTCTTTGTCACCGCTACGAATGAGTGGTATTCAAACATTGCTCATTTCTTTACCTATGGTGAGTGTCTTGCTCACTTGTCTCATAAAGGAAAGAGGACTATCAAGTTGAAATATGTCAACTTTGTCCTATGGGACAACAAGCTATATAAGAGGAACCTTGATGGGGTATTCCTTCACTGCATAGATAAAGTGCAACAGAACCAACTTTTGGAGTCCTTCCATAATCTAGCTTGTGGAGGACATTTTTCTGTGCTTATAACTACCCATAAGATTCTATGAGCTAGGTATTATTGGCCTACTCTATTTCAAGATGCATACAAATGGGTATGAAGATGTGAACTATTCCAACAGTTTGTTGGAAGACCTAAGCTAGTTGCTTTGCCTCTTAAGCCAATGGTAATAGAAGAGCCATTTCAGCAATGGAGAATTGATTTTATTGGTACTGTGAACCTGTCTTCAAATGTTGGACATGATTATGTCCTCACAACCACAGATTACTTCACCAAATGGGTGGAAGCTATTCCAGCCAAACATGCTACTTCAGAAGTAGTATGCAATTTCTTTAAGGAGAACATCATTTCTAGGTTTGGGGTCCCAACCAAGATTATGACAGATAATGCAGCCTATTTCTCTTTCCATGAGATTACTCAGTTCTAATTTTATTATGGGATTACCCTCTCCCACTCTTCTAATTATTTTCTACAAGGAAATGGCTAACCAGAATTGAGCAACAAGAATCTGGTGACCATCATTAAAAAGTTGGTAGATGACAACCAATGAACTTGGCATAAAGCATTGCTTGATGCTTTATGGGTAGACAAAATTATACCCAAGAGGGCAATAGGTATGTCACATTTCCATATTTTGTATGGTTTAAACATAGAGATACCAATCACCTTAGAATTGCCAGTGTTAAAATTGGCAAAGGCGATCAAAGATCAGACATATGAAAGATCCATCGAAAAGAGGATCATGTGCTTGACAGAATTTAATGAGCAATGAACCATGGTGGTAGACCAAATTATTTTGCATCAAAGTCTGGTGAAGAATCTCTTTAACCAAAAATCAAAAACTCATGATTTCTAAATTGGAGATCAAGTTCTATTATGGGACAAGAGAAGAGAACCAAAGAGAATGCATGGGAAATTCGATTCCCTATGGAGAGCCCTGTTTGCTATTCATCATCTCAATGGTGAAAATAGTTTCTTACTAAAGTATCAAGATGGCACACCCTTTTCTCTACCTCATAATGGGTAGCATTTGAAGCACTTCAATTCTTGAAGTATTAGATAAGATCAGCTTATACATATGTATATTTTTTGTATAGTCTTTAGTTCTATTTGGTGCTTTTCATTTTCATTTCTTTTTGGCGACTTTATTTTTTGGGTAGCATGACTTTGTATCCCAATGGCATACTTAAAGGCACTGAAGATTCTAGATTCTAATCCCTTTGATTATTTTTACAATTGGTGGAAGTTATCCAACTGGAGCCAGCTGTTGTTCCCAAAATCTGTCACTTGTTTTTGAGACAACATATCAACTATTTTGGTCCTACAGGCCAAAATTATTCCTTTCCTTTTTCAAAAATATTCTGAGTATTAAATTTTTTCAATTATTCAAGTCTTCTTGGCTAAATAACTCACAGGTTCAACAGGCAAGCTTTCTCAAAAAGAAGTTCCAATACTTAGGCATTTTCAAGGTTGGTTTAACACTGAGGTTCAAACAAAAGACTTAGTGACGAGTTTCAAACAAATGGAATGAACCATTGAACCATTGAACCCCACTTCATCTAGGTTCAAATTTTTAATGAGTTCAAAGGTTCAAAAAGAGTTAAGCGCTCAACGGGTTCAAAGAAGTTCAACCGCTTCAAAGAGTTCAACGAGTTCAAAGGTTCAATAAGATCAAAAGACTTAAACGAAAGAAGAATTCAAAGAAGAAAGATTTAACCATTAAACCGTTGAACCTTAAACTAAAAGAGTTCAAAGTTCAAAGGTTCAACAAGTTCAATAAAGTTCAAGATACTTAGAAGAACAAAGAATTCGAAGAACAAATAATGAACCATTGAACTGTTGAACCTTGAACCAAAAGAGTTCAAAGGTTCAATGAGTTCAATAGAAAAGAAAAGGATCCATAAAGTTTGAAGGAACAAAAGACTCAAAGAAAGAGAATGAACTGTTGAACTTTGAACTAAAATGGTTCAAGGTTCAAAGGTTCAAAGCTTCAATAAAGTTCAAAAGACTTAGAGAATATAAGGATTCAAAGAAAGAGAATGAACCGTTGAAATTTGAACCAAAATGGTTCAAGGTTCAAAGGTTCAATAAAGTTCAAAAGACTTAGAGAATAAAAGGATTCAAAGAAAGAGAATGAACTGTTGAACCGTTGAACTTTGAACCAAAATGGTTCATAGGTTCAAATGGTTCAAAGAGTTCAACTAGTTTAAGAAGTTCAAAGTTCACAAGGAAGCTTCGAGTGAAGGAAGGAAGTGGAAGATTCTAGAGATAAGTTCAAAGAGATGGTTTAGCTAATTGAACCAAAGAGCCGATTGAACCAAGGAGCCGATTGAACCAAAGAGCTGATAGAACTTCCCGAACCATTGCACCATTGAACCAATGCACTGCAAAGGTTCAAAGGTTCAAGGTTCAATGTGGTTCAAGTGACTAGTGACTAGTGACTAGTGACGTCCTCGCAGACATCAAATTCAAGGTAATGAAATTCCCATTTATTTTTAAATATGGCATGAAACCTTAAAACAAACTCAGTAACCAATTAAAGAAGAAGCTGAAAGAGCCTGCTGAAGGTAAGAAGATAGCCCAAGAGCTCAAATTATAATAGGAAAGAGGGAAAGCTATAGGAGTACTAAAATATCTATGAGGGAGTTATTTTAGTAGGTAGAATAGTCCACTAAGTAGACATCTAAGCGTGTAAACATTCAAAGGCATAGCCAGTTTTTCTCCCTTTGAATAAAAGCGAGTGGATAGCTGCGTACATATCTGGAAATAGACTAGATGACCCATGCTAAGGAGAAGACTTTTGAGATGATTTTGCATGCCACAGTTAAGGTCGATGCCTATTCTAGCATGGCTACTTGATAGAACTAAAAATGCATTCAAGGCATTGAATGCAGTATGGGCCATTCCATGAAACAAAGTGCCCAAGTCTTTCTTGGCTGCTACATATTGTAATCTCTTAATTTATGCAAAGGAGATCTTTTTGTTATCAGAAGCAAAACTCTGCCCAAATTGAAAGGCATTACTGAGACTTTGAGCTCAGATTGTTAATCATATTTCATTATCTGAATGAGAAAACAAGTGACTTTTCAGACTTTGTGTTGTAATAGCTTGTGTTGTTGAGGAAATTGCTCTTATGTCTATTTTTTGAATGCATTCTTATCCATTTAATTAAATAAGTAGAACTAGTGGAAGTAATCAGGAAGGTGTCCTAAAGCCAACTATGGAAAGACTTTATGCTACCACAATTGTCTTTAGTTTGTCTATTTTTTGTTTCTGTGTAAAAAATCTTGGGATGACTTTATACCCTCATTGTCCTTCCTATTTCACTCTTTGACAGTTGAGGTGAAGACTTTGTGCTACACCTCATTCTTTTGGTTATTGCACCTTGTTACATTTACTTATCAGTGACTTTCTAAAAATAATTCCTGATGTTTGTTGTAGACCACTTCTGAAAGAAGAGAAGTGCCTTCAGTGTTTTCACTAGAATTATCTTATGTTTGTGAACATCATCTCTAAAAAAAGAGAGATAGATGGTGTTATCCTACCCTGAGTGTTATTTTCTACTTATATATATATAGTATATAACACCTCATATTTATAAGGAACCTCCCTTTGATGAGAGGAGAGATTTGTCCCCTTTTAATGTGGTCGACCTACACATTTGGCCGATAAATCTCTCTATGTTGTGGGTGAAACACATATTTTTCCCATCAGTTAGCTGGTGAGAAAATATTCACCCAACACAACTAAAGCTATGTGTTATGAAGAATGATCATCGATCCATAATCGTAGTGGATTGCTACATGAAAGAGTACCCTATGGCCTCTACTATGATGCATATGATTGAGAAATAGATCAAGATGGTTCTGAAACCTATGATAGTGGCTCATCTAATCTCAATCATAGAAGGTTACTACATGAAATGGGTCCTAAAAAGCTTGACATAGTGAATATCTCTCTAGAGCAATACTCTATGGCATGGGTTCATTCAATCTTAATCATAACAAGTTTTTACGTGAGATAATACCTAAAAAAACTTGATCATAATGAATATCTCTTTGGAGTGGTACTCTATTGCAATGCATGTGACTATGCTAAATATGTATATGGGATTGCACTATGTATTCCTCATATTACAATGCTATGTGTAGGATGATCTTGTTGTACTAGTTTCTAAACCTTTTGAATAGGTAGAATAGGAGATCTCATATGAGGCTCTATCTTATAAGCTGCATTACTCTCATAATGAGTAATCGATGATTTTTGTGAAGGTATGTCTTGGGATGACTCAACCATGGAGGAATGAGGTCTAGGAATCCATGATGGAAGAGATATCGATGCCCCTATGTAAATGTTATGATGCAATTATCAACACATCTATTAATGAAATCCTTGAGTTTATAACAATCATTATTTTTGTGTCCCCAGATATGATGATAGTTACAAAAGGGCCAATGTGGTTGTCTATGTAAGAGATGTAGATCTTGTCGATGAGTAGAAGGTAATGTGATTAACCTCCTATCTAGTAGTACTAATAATATGACACATGGGATATCTTTCTCTAAATCAAAATGTAATGGTGCCTTGCTACTATTCTTTATAGTACATACTATAGGTTGTGCTCTAGAAACTAGTTCTCTATTCTTAACTAGTTTCTTTTCTAGTTGAGGTCTCTTATCTTATTTAAAATGTGGTGGATACT
Organism: Torreya grandis; assembly: GCA_037957365.1. Classification (NCBI taxonomy): domain Eukaryota; kingdom Viridiplantae; phylum Streptophyta; class Pinopsida; order Cupressales; family Taxaceae; genus Torreya; species Torreya grandis. The sequence goes on along the minus strand of JARHVA010000063.1, from coordinate 4,310,734 downwards.
ATGTGCTAGGAGCTATAGATGGAGGTACTACTGTAAAATATAGAGTAATTTGATCAACTAAATCTATCTCAATCAATCCCAATTTTTTTCCAAGGCTAGAACTATATAGCACAAGTGCCTAAAAGAGGACTCTATTTGATATAATAAATGATTAAGGAGAGGTTGATGAAACCCCTTGATAAAGATATGTTGAATTTATAAATTTGTTGGTTTGTAGATCAATCTTAACATGGGATTCTTGAATTAGATCTGAAGTATTCCAATGTAATGTGGCAATTTTCTCATATGTAACATGAGGGCCCATGTTTGCTATTTAATATATGATAAATGCCTCCTTTAAGTCATCATCTGTGTGTAAAGATCCAATGGGGAGTAGATGAAATAACCAATTATGTTCTTCCCCCACTAATGTTTGCTAGAATAACTTCAGTAGAATCAAAGGACTCACATGAGATGGAAAAGCCTTCTGAAAGGATTGAAGGTGTATAAATGGATCTTCAGTTCCATCAAAGTGATGCAATGATGGTATCTGGAAGTGCTTAGGCAATGAATCTTTTACAAATGTCTTCAGAAGAGGGTTACCATGTAAATCATTGACATCCATCCAAGACTTGTAAACCTTGTTTTCCAAAGTAAGAAGATGTGCTTGGTGTTATAATTCACCAACTACATGCATTAAATAAATAATCTATTAGGATGGTATATTAGCATCTTGAGGTAGTTCATTTAATCATTAATTTTAGCCATGAGAATGCTACATTTGGCAATTGGATCATAGAGAGGGGGTGTTCTCACTTGAACCTTTGGAGGAATGATAACTTGGACCTTGTAAGAGGGATGTCGGCTACCATTCACTTTAGGTGAAGAGTGAGGAACAGGTGGTACTATAGTAGGGGGTGTCTTGGGAGATTCATTGGTATATTTATGTTTTAGTGAATCACATTCTAATTGAGTAGTGGATGTAATGTTATCATTAATATGTGCATCACTTTAAATAGAATCATGCATAAAATTAGAAACAACATTTTGTAGTGCATGATGTTTAAGAGGAGTGAGAGAAGAGTTAGAAACATGAGATGCATATTCTTCTTTACTATGTACATAATAATCATCATTATTTCATGCATTATCATAGTTGAAATATTGTTCATAGTCACTCTCATTTTCATGTTCACTATCATACTCATTATCACTTTCATTGTCACTAGGGAGAGTTATACGAGAAGAATTTGATTCTTTTCTAATATGCAATATATTATCATGTGAATTTGGAATATTATGTGCACCTATGTTATCCATGGATGGAGTGTATGCATTATTTTCATATAAAATATGAGAAGTAAGAGTAAGAGAGTTATCATTTAGACATTCTTTTGGTAAAGTAGAGTTGAGATCATGAGATGGATCATTTGAACTATGCATTGGTAATTTGATTTTATTGCATTTATGTTGTATTTTGAATATAGAAGTATCAAAAGTGAGAGAGAGAGAGAGAGATTAGGTTCACATGGAATAAAATTATCACCAATAAGAGGTTCACTTGGAAGTGCATGACTAATTTGTTTATTTGGTGCATTGTGCATAGGAGAATGAGGTGAAAAGTATCTTTCCCATTTGTCAAAATTATTTTATTTAGAAGAAGGAATAAAAGAGATAGGTTTGAGAGAAGAAGATGCATCTAATTTTTATTCACTATCACTTTAACATGTATCATCATATTCCTCATTACAACAATAGTAATTATGTTCTTTGTAAATGAAATCATTTTCCACATTTTTAGCTAATGTGCAGTTTTGAAAATTTGTCCATTCATTGTCATGATTATGAAAAAAAAATAGAAATTGATCTATGGGATGAGAGGGAATAAGTGCCTTAGTGGCCATTTCATTTCTTTCACCAAAGAGAATATGTAAAAGTACTATCAAGAAAATAAATGCAATAATAACTACTAACATAGAGATTTTGGAAATATTTTTGATACTCTAAACAATTTGAAAAAATTCCAAAATATTTTCTAAAAATTGCAAGGAAGGCTTGGGGTTTGAGGACCTAGTTTGGATATCTAGGGTTTTGGGTTGGGGTTTTAGAATTTATGAAAATTATTGCAATAATTTAAATTCTAAAATAAATTTGAATAAGATAAATGCACAAAAAATTATATAAAAAATAGAAATTTGAAATTGAATTTTTACACAGAATAACTACTAATATTGAGATTTTGAAAATATTTTTGATTCTCTAAACAATTTGTAAAAAATAAAAAAAAATTATCTAAAAATTGTAATGAAGGCCTGGGGTTTGAGGGCCTAGTTTAGAAATCTAGGGTTTTGGGTTAGGGTTTTAAATTTTTGAAAATTATTGAAATAATTTAAATTCTAAAATAATATTTGAATAAAATTAATATACAGAAATTTATGAAAAAAATCAAAATTTTAAAATTGAATTTTTGCACAAAATATGAAGGAAAAACCCTGAGTATACCTAGGGTTTTAGATTTGTTTGAAGTAAGTCGGGTTCACCAAATGTTTTATTATTTTTGGAAAACTAGGGTCTAGTTCCTAAACAATAAATGGTTTGGAGTAAAGGGGAAAGATGTAATTCAATATAGTAAAATATAGATTTATATCAATTTAATCAAATCAATTGCATAGAGGAAGAAGTAAACTTATCTAGAAAAATAGGCTGAAATGAATTATTTAGGGGTTAAAAACTACTGCACAAGACTAGGAAGATGTTAGGAATCTATATCTATCTTTTATTTGGTGAAAGGATATGATCACAAAAAATAAAACACTTTGAGGTCCAGCGCAATAGTCTAGGTCCTATCATTGTTTTCCAAACTAGTCACAGAGATCTAAGTTTTCTAGGTTTTATTCATTGTCACCGTATGAGCCTGCCTATGAAATTTCAAATCTTGAATGTTGACAGATCTCCTTATAAATATTTTTTAATCTTCAAAACCCTAGATCCATCTACACACACGAAACAACAAATACATCAAAAACAAAAGGGGGAAAAATTAGGTTAGGGGAAGTATGATCACATGATCTAGAACCCTTGTTATCCTGATCGCTACCTACATTAACCCTTGAGCTAGGGTCTCAGATCAAATGTAGTCCTTAGGGAATGTTCATAATCAACATGCATGATAGATGCAAGAATGAACTTTTGCCCAGGCCCTTCCTTGATCAAACATGTAAATCTATGTGTGATGTAGAATGTTGAGTTATACTATTGACTGATGTTTAATTATGTATTGTGCTAAAGTAGTAAGTGCTAGATATAAAATGACTTGTAAATTCCTTTATATAGGAGACTCTTTGTTTTGAATTTGGGAACTTTATTCACATTTGGCTAACATTAGAAAGACAAATGAAACTTAGGGACAAAGCTAAGAAAGTTTTAGGACCCATTAAGCGAGATAAACTAACCATTGAGACTTAAAATGTAGTTGGATAGGAGTGTTGGAAATGGAACACCCTAGGGTCCAATGCTATAATCCAACCCCAGTGCTCCTATCTTACAGGCTCGAGACCTGAGGGGATAGAACTAACATGGGAAATAGAATTTGGCTGAGCTGGAATGATCATCTAGAAGGCTACTGATGACTGGAAATAAGCAAAAAAGTGACTCAAGCATGAAACAAGACGAAGATAAGTAAAATAAAAAATACATGGCTAAATGTGAACAAGGCTCATATTCTCTAGTCAGAGTCTCTTTTGAAAGGACTATGAAAAGATATGATATGTGTGGTTACTTGACCAATTTAGGGTGTATATAGTGGTCATCTCCATTTGTTTTTCCTTGGTATAGTAAAGCCCATCATTCATGTTTATTTTATTAACTTCATGTTTGAGACAAGAATGATCCTTCATAAACCAATGTAGGAAAGATTTATGTAAGTTAAACTCATCACCAATTTGATCCAATATCTCTTGGTTTTTGAAAGAATCGATGAGAGAGTCTATATCTTATTGGAAATTTTTTTGGATGGTTTCATTCCCATGATATTATCACCTACATTATGATCAACAGTTTTGTCCTTGTTTTTATGCTTAAGGCTATCCATCCGATGATTAACATTGGTACCAAAATGCTCTAATGAATCCTTCTCCTTGGTATTAAGGTTGCTCTCACTATTCTCATTGTTCTTAGAGTCTTTGAAATCCATCTTAACAATAGATCTCCTAAAATGATACTACACAACATCATCCTTTTTAGTCCTAAGACTATTTCTCAGGGTCCTATTCGAACTTTGAATGGGAATAAGCTTAGCTAGGATTTTGATATCAATGGGATGCAGTAGAATAGGATTACGGGCATCAAAAAACTTGTAAATAAGGAATATTACAACTTGGTGCAAAGGATCCTTTTTCTTACCCTTTTTGACCTTTATAAAGAATGAAGAATAAATAAAGGAAGACTAATAGGAATATTATGGAAAAAATAGTTTAAAAAAGGAAGATGAGAGTAATGCACTACATTGAACTAGACATAGAGGGTAATATACCTCATTACTTGATCTACCACTTCATTTTAAGGGTCATGAAATAGCTCTTTCATGAAACCCCCTTGGAAATCGATGAGACATTACTCCCCAATAAGAAACTTAGCCTTCTCTTGCTCGAAATCCTTACACAACTTAGTGTATTTTGTGTCTTCAATCTTGAGACCATTGATTTGTGAAATGATCCTCTCATTGTTCTATAACAAAAAAAATTATATACACCACTTTTTTATCCCAACTCCTATCAAACTACCTAGAGAGATGCTTATCTACACTATATATGCGGTCAATGAATGTGGTGATTACTATAGTACGTAGAATCTCCCATAGCTCTGGATTCTTTTTGATATTGTCTACAGACATGGACTTGATCCTATTTAGCCCTCCTACCATCTTGGAAGAATAGTTGTAATATGTGCCAAAAAAGAGGATGAAATGATAATACTTATTCTATTCCAATGATTAATAAGGATGCAATTGCAAGTAGCTTTGGATTTCATCCTTAGTGGTTTGAAAATATAATGATGATAGTTCTTAAATGACCACACCATGTCATTATACTTGTCATCATAGACACTTTGATGATACTTAAACAAAACCATGTAAATTACCATCTAATCTTAAACTAGTTTCCCATACCTAGATAAAAAAATTATTCTTATAATTTCCCTCTTTTTGAAATCCATCTACCCTTAAAGCTTCTTCATAAGCAACTAATTCATCTAGGATTTCATTATTCTATGAGTATTTTATGTGTGACTCCTCATGAGATGATTTTACTTATTTTTGTGGCATCCATGCGTGCCTTCCAAAACTAATCTTGAACCTACCTTGGGGAGTCATTCCTCTATATTTATTATCAATCCTTTCCTTAGGTATATTCACCATGAGACTGGTGTGTAGCCTAATCCCTCATTTTTGGTAGTAAATAATATTCAAGGTGAATATTAACACCTTATCTTCTTCATTTTGAATCAGTAACCAACCTCTAAGTTTACTCCAATACAACCACAATGAATTATATTACATCATAATTAGGTTATTTGGATGCTTGATGGCTTCTCCTACCATCTTATTATAGGCATCTAGATACCCTATCCTAACCCCATTTTCTTTTATTTGTAAGATATTGTAGGCTAGCCTTATTTACCCAATAGCTTCTTCATGCCTCTAAGAGTTGGGTCATTTAGGCTCTAGATAAGTAAGCCTTATCCCTCTAATTACCACTATTGATGAGGGGCATCAAATGTGGGGTGGATCTTGTGGGTTCAAAGGATAAGTCTTGAACTCTTCAATCATGCCCTTCCTAGTTGTGACTTCCTCTAAACCTTAAAAAGGCCTAATGAGAAAATAAATATAATGGTAGTGTGGGGTATTAATATCCATGATCTCATCACTGCCATATTCATTCTTTGAAGTCTTGATAGCTTCTGGATGAGCTACTCCATCATGCATTAACTAGTCCTATAGCACTATCAATTTATACTATTGCTAGGTTGTGTTCACTGACCACCTTTTATTCTGTGTTTTACTCCAAGGTGGGTTCATGGATGGGATCCTCTTGATACATATACATATTATCTAAAATTATCCATCCATTACCCATTTGCATGTGATGGAGGCCCATGATTCCATCCTAAGTCACCTTTCATTCAGCTCTTCCCTTCACCGGATGGGCTCTTTTTTCCTCATTATGTTGTCTACAGGTCTTTGGTTTTCCTATAGTATCATGTCAAAAATGGGATCTTCTATTCCATATCAATTTTTAATTTAATTTAGCTACATCCATAGGGAAGTATGGTATCTTTAGTTCCTCAGATCTAGTTATTCATGTCTAACCTCTAGAGCTTTGACCCTCATGGTTTGATTTCCACCTATAGCTTTGGATTCCTCTGCTATTTCTAATAAAAAGCCTATGGAGGCTACCCTTTTAATATTTCAATTTTCACTTCCATGTTTTCTATTAAATTGGAAAGTTTTACCATGGGCCATACTTCTACCCATATGTATAGGTGCAAAAATATTGACCAATTGATTTGGTCGATAGGCTAACAATTTTCCATACTACTATATATTTCCACCTATGCATATGGTATCCTATCTAATTCATGCTTCAAATTTTTAAATTTTGATATGAGGAAAATATTTTCAAATGCACTGATACTTCTCATGATTGTCCTTACCTATTTGAGTCACTTCCCTCACTACTCAACTATGATAGAAATAGATTTGGATCAGGCTTAGATCATGTCAATAATTTTTTTTGGATAGCTCATTTATTGTCATTCCTCTTTCCATAAATATAACTAACTAATTGTACCCCATTCCCCATGTAATGACATGCCACCTATCATTTCATATTCATCTCTTTGACTTGGTAAACATGACAACTCCTTTTCGCTTGCTTTTCTTACTTTCATGCACTTGCCAACATATGCTCCTACACACTTTTATTCAAGATATCTTCATTATATGCCTTTCTTCTCCTCCTCTCAGCACCATATCTTACCCCACACTAAAATTTATATCTAGTCTTACAACATAGTGATACATTGAGATGTGTCTATCTTGGTACCAATGTAAACTTTCTTTTTGGTGGTGTAAACATGCATTTTATGATTTTTTGGCACTCCCAACCTCACTAGAGATAGTTAGATGTATATCATGGAGGACTTATTATTACCCAAAAATAGCTTCTATCATCAAGTAAAATGGACATAAGAATGGTTTTTTAAGCCTTATTGCATGATGGCACCAGATGTAATATTACATGATGGTTCAGATTTGATACCCAAAAAAGCACATACTATAGGTTGTGTTAGTACTAGAGTGAATCCCCTTGCATATTTGTTAATATGGTGTGGTGATAATAGGGGAACAATTCACTTTTAATCCTCTTTTATTATATAACTTGATGAATTCATCTCATCTAATTGACATGTGACCATTCATTTTAGGTGTGGGTCATGGGTGTTAGAATATTTGGGCTTGTGTCAGTCTGATTTGAGAGAAGTGACATGGGGGATCATGCTTTATTCTCTTAGTTCATATCCTACCAAATCATTTCAACATCCTTGTATGTAGGTAAATGACTTATTGATATGATGCATTGTGTGTTGTTTTAAATATAGGGTTAGAGTGTATTACACCCAATCATTAATGAGTAACCTTATCATTCTCATGTTTGGGATATGATAAAAACTCAATGGCACATGAGTGGAGGTTATAATATGGGTTAGTTGGTGATGAGTCCAAAATATGACTCATTTTTACCATCAGTTTCCTTCATCTTTCTTTAATGACCTCTCCTCTAGACTGAACATTGAAAGGATCTTAGGCTTATATTAAATCTTAATGTAGTAAATAGATTCTCTATCTTACTTAGTGAAACTAAAGTCTAAGTTTCTGATTCTATCACTATATTCTAAATCTTTGAATGTTTAGTTTCCCAATTTTATTTACATACAGATAATATAATAATATAAAGACCTTTTGGATTATCTTCCACTTCTCATGAGGCAACCCACATGGAGGATTTTGATATATCTAGAAAGCTATAGACTCATCTATCAAGCTACATACTCACCCAGTGCATTCTAGACTTAGCTACAGACTCAACTAGTAGCTATGAACTCACCCAATCTGTAACTATGGACTCACCCAGTACTTATGGACTCACTCAGATGCAACTATAGACTTGTTTAGATAACCGTCCAACCTCCACTAAAGCATTCCATCATCTGTACCAGCATGATGGCCTTGATATAGACTCTCTTAATACCGAATACCCCTGAATCATGATGTTGTGGACTCTACCATAATTACACAAATATAAATATGAACTCTACTAGAGTTGCTACAAAATCTTCCAGTCTAAATTCTAAACCAGCTGTATTAAAAATATATACTTTATTCTTTTGTCAAAATTATTGAAGAACATTTTTTCAATTGTTATTTATAGTATTACTATAAATAATAATTTATAAATAGGTTTTCTATATTTTAGTTATTGTATATATCAAAAATATTTTACAGAGAATCAATCCAATATATCTAAGATAGTATTCTTACTAGATTCTTAGTGGATATTATGAGTCACACATTTATTCAACAATGTGTGGTTCTTTATGTTGTAACAATCAATCATCTATCTTAAGATCCACTATAATTAGGAAGATTTATCTTATTAGAAGAGGATTAGGAACTAAGATCTAGGGATATACAATTTTATAATTGTATATAGGTAGATCTCTATGTCTTAGAATGTAGTTGTTGAGTGGTTGAATTGTTCAGTTGATAATTTGATACAATAATAAAAGTTGTAGCCACATTAATATATTTTATCTTGATCAATTAATATATATGTCTATAATTTTTAAGTATTGATTTTATTTACATTCATAGTCCCAAGGCGAGCAAGGCCCCACTCTCCTTGATGACCGTATTTGTATGATATTTTATGTTTTCAATGTGTTTACATTTTTAAAAATTATAAGTGTGTTCAATATTAGAACCTATAGAGAATTACCTTTAGTTTTCAAATTTAATTTAATTTTGAAAGCAATTTGTGTACCATTTAGTAGTGTATTTTCCTTTTAGTATCATACTTACCTTTCAATAACATGTTTTATTTCAGCACGCTAGATTACATTCATTTCTAATACAAAGTGTTTCAATTCAATATGTGTGGTTCCTTATTGCATAATCAAGTCTTAACCAGATTAGTTTAGATTAGGATAAGAAACTCAAAAGATAAACACCCCCCAAACAATTCCTATAAGACTACAACCATAAACCTTACTAGAGATAGCTTTGGAAGCCACCCCTAGTTTGAATGACATCAACAAAAAATTTGGTTAAATGAAAGGATAGACAACACCCATCATTTTTTGTGCCATTTATGGGGATAATTAGGTGTTATTAAGGTAAACCTTATTGGTATAAAGTAGAATAACATAAAAACTGAAAAAAAAAAAAAAAAAAAAACTATAAAAAAAAATCCTTAGATTTATGAATCGACCTAGAGATGCTAAAGGATGGTTCATCTCCAAAGATCCTGACTTAGGAGTAGAGGAGGAAAGAATAAAATCTTTGAATGAGATATCCTAAAGTGTTAGAAGAACACTTGAATCATGGTTAGAGAATCCTTTTGATTTTCTCCAAAATTAGGGTCATCCTTACAAATAGACCCTATAGAAAGAATCATATTTGGGAGATCTCCTATAGGAGGTGTGTATATCTAAATTTTATCACTTCATTTATCATCATTAATATTAATATTATTCGACACTAATTTCATTTATTTCATCTAATATCATTTATCTCTTCTAATTCCATCCTAAAAACACCCCTTCTAGTCATTTATTGAACATCCCCCTTTATTATTCTTCATCCACTAACCTTATTCCCACCCCACAATCCAATTAATCCTTCATCTAATATGTTATTTATCACTTAATCCTATCATAATCCCACTTATCCATTATTTGGGAATTTAAAAATCCCATGACCCACCTACCCTAACCTATTCTTAGGCTTTCCTACATCCCTAGTCCCTAATCACCTATCTAATTAATTATCATAATTCCCTACTAATCTTGATTAACCCTTAATGGATTCTAGAATTCTCCTATTCTAGAATCCTCTCTATCTTCGGCCCTTTCTCTCTAGAAGCCTCTATGTCTATAGGCTTCCAAGAAATTTTTAATTCCTTTTTAATCCTCCCTCCATGGATTATTTAAACACGCCATATCCCTCTATTCCAACTAACTAATGAAGCCATAAGATTTTCATGCCCACATAATCAATCAGTCCATGTTATCAAAATCATCAATCAAGTCAACATCATGTTGTCCATAATCTGAGTCTTTGGTAAGCAATCTATAATCCATAGTCTTCTTTATCTTTATTTGTTTGAATATTGATTAGGAACACTTAACTTTAGGTTAGAATGTTGTTTTGAATTATTTATGTTATTGAATTTTAATCTAATGGTTCTTTATTTTAATGGGGGAGTGTAGATTTGGGAATTTTTGATATAGTTGGCATAATCAAAATCTCATTGCTCAAATTTTTATCCTATATTTTGGTGACCAAAGTGGGAGCCCTCTGTTTGGACTAACCTTGTATGCTTGGAGTGATTGGCATTTGCCTTACAGGTTAGGTTGAAAACAATATTATGGCTCTTGATCTCTAAATTCCATGATTTGCAATATTGATCCAGAAGTTGCTACTGTGAAAAATAAATATTGTAACCACCAATAGCAATCTTGAATTAACCATTCCATTAACTGCTAGTTGTTAGTTATCTATTTTGTAATTTTTTTTATATTGTGATATTGATCTTTGACTCTTGATTTTTGATAATATGACCTATAATCTACTCTACACACTAATATAACGTTTGAGTAAAACATTTGTAATATCTTATCTTTGTATTATTCCATTTTTTGTCTAACTCTTGTTTGTAGGAAAACAAAGTGTTTTTCTAAAATTTGGGGTCGTTTCTACTCCTATGTTTCCTATAAAATCATCCTTTCCAAAATACGACCTTATGTTTTGACTCATAATTTTTTGTATATGACAATATCACATTTTGTTACATTGAGTTGTTTTTAATGTAGTTTTGTTCTATATAGTTAAAAATAATTGATATAAAAATTTGTCTAATAATTTATCTATATTTTATATTATTTTGGTTCCTATCTGACTTTATGTTGCAGAGACAATTTTTTTTTGGGAGTTTTCATTATAACTACTAAAAAATTTACATTGTATGCAATGTCATAGATCTATAAGTTTTGGTTTTTAAATACCAAATAAATAAATAAATAAGATAAATAATGTCCCCTATTTCATCCTTATCTTGCATTCAACAATCCATAAGATCAAATTCTTTTGTGGTATTTTGTCAAATAATTCACATATTTTGGGTTTGCTTCCACATTTATTTGAGATATTTTTTCAATTAGTTGATGAACATTGTATATCCTTCCACATTGGGCATTTAAAACTACAACATTTACCAAAAATATACTTTCAACTTCATGTTGACACAACATGGAGGCATCAAGGTTGAGGGTGTCCATAATAATTGGTGTCACCTCTCACATGGATTATCGACATTGGGTGATTTGATTTCTCTCCATAACATATTTGGCCTAAGTTTAAGTGCCACATGTTAGAAGGATGCTATCAAAGGCATAACGATCGAGGCATCAACTCATCAAGTGAAATAGTATCGGGTAAGCAAGCAATTTTGTGCATGTTGTTGGTATTTTAGACCTTTTTTTACAAGCAATGTTGTTAGGGTTTGAAGCTTGAACTACTAAAATGTCTACTTTTCGTCACATCTAGTTCAAATATAATTGTCTTTTAAATATTAAAATAGATATTATTGCTATCCATTCACATTAGCTGAGGGCCATAACTTTTGGGTTGTATTGATAGTCATGTTGGATAGAAATGACATAAGAGAATAATTAAATAGTCAAGTTATCTATAAAGAGATACATTAAAAATTATAATTATACAGATAATTGAATATAACTTTTTATTACCATTTTCTTATTTGGAGTTATTTTATGTCATGAGTCAGTAAAAAGGTCATTATTTAGTTAGTTAAATATTACTTATTCAATCATTGTCTTGTCACTTTTTTTAACTCATTTTGTATCATTGTTCATTAAAAATGGTATGGTAAAGTTAATTTTTCAATTATCATTTTTTTACTCATCAAAAGTGTTAACAAACCAAAATAATAAAAAAGAGGGTGAAGTTTTTCACCTACAATTACACGTATGTCAAAGAATCCATCTCAAACTATTAACCCACTTATTTGTAGATCTTTGTCAAAAAATTTATAAGTGTCAACTTTGTGGTAAAATCCAAAAATTTAGCCTTTTCTTAAAAATCCAAGCATCAATTTCACAGGTGGCTGATTGAAATTATCAAATTATTGATGCTATTTTTGTAGGTCACATTTTGTCTTTGTTTGATGTCTTGTCTTGCAAGTCACATTTTTGTCTAATGTCTTGTTGCAAGTCATCCCTCAAGGTTAACAATTGAAATTGCTACAATTGTTGAGTCAAAAACTACTAATATTAATCACTTGTTTGCTAACATCATTTTTAGATATATTAAACCTCTATTTGCCTTCAAATTCTTCTTTTTAAGTGTGTTCATTTTTTAAAAAAATTAATGAATTTTGAGCCATTCCAAGGTTTTTGTAAATCCCAATTTGCATTTGACATCAAGGGTACTGCCCTTAGACCTTACTAGGGTCTGCCACCCCTAGACCCCCACTTTGTGGCCCCTCATCCAAAAAAATGTTATAGTGTCCAATCACAATTTTTTTAGTTTTTTTATTAAGGCTTATTGGACTAACATGTTTCTTATAGAGGTAAATCTAGTGTAAATTTTGGCTTACGAGCATATTCTCTTGCAAGTCATATTTTTCTCTAACATATTGTCTTATAGGTTGCCCCTCAATATTACCAATTGAAACTACTAATAACTTACTTTTTAGGATGCCTATCAAATATTTTGACAATTTTTAAAAATCATCTTGTATATATCACACTTAATCAATTAATAAATATTTTTCTTGTTTGAGTGTTACTCGAGGGATACAATGGTTTATGCTCTCCTCCCTTGCATCCTAGTGGTGAGTCTTAAAGGACCCAAAACCACTAATAAACCCTCCCATTTTTATTTTTTAGGGGAAATGTGATGTGGAATTCACACCCACATACTTGCCATAGTCCTAGGGGATAGTGATCATGTATTTCACCACCATACACTAATTGACATTATGTGTTACAAAAAAGTATAAATATTAGGGATAGTTATCTTTAAGCTAAGTGGTTGATCCCATATAGGTATTCCATGAAGAGAAAGAGTTAATTTTCTAAACCAGGCATTAGACATCACCCTACATGGACTTGGGCCCCATTTTACCTAGCATATATCAGGGACTCCCCTAGAGAGCCTATTCAATCTAGATTAAGGCCATCGGCCATAACAGGTGACTTATTACTGGAGTCAGTATCAACTCCAAAATAACCATCATGTGAACCCATAGTTTATAGGGTTTAGGATATTTTGTAATGGGTCATCGACCTATAGCCTCACCCATGAAGTGTTAGATGGTGTAGTCATCAGGTTACACACCCATAAGTTTACTAATCCTAGAATGTGGTCTACATGCTTTGGTATGTGTCTTACTAGACTAGTTTTGTTTGTGAGTTGACTCAAAATTTAACCCAAACCTATACATGACTATATAGGATTTCTATATCATCATATTATATATCATTATTATCTTGTACATTCTAGCCATGTCCCTACCTTGTACATTCTAGCCATGTCCCTACCTTATACACTCTTAGTCTTCTTACACATCCTTATCTACTTCACCTAACATCATATCTTGTATAATCTTATCATTACCCCTTTCACCTCATCTAGTCTTACCCAATCTAAGCAAATCCCACAACACATCTAGTTAGATTTTAGGTCACACACTTTTCCAAACCATACTCATCTTACCCCAAATCATCATCACCACCCTCATATCCTTGTCTTACTCTCAATCCCATCACCCTTGGTCCCTCTATCACATAATATTATTTCTATCCCACCTTGGGTAAATTATTCTAAAGCTTGATCTAGACCTTTTATCATCCTTGCATATCATCCTATCACTCTAGTCCACCATCATTTAATCTATCACCTGTCACTTGGTCAGATTTCATACTTAGTTGATACCACGTTAGAAACCTATCACTTTGTTTTTTTTAATGTAGCATTTCATCATCATCAATCCATTCATCCAGTCATCTCTAAACTAGTCCTCTTGCCTAATCATAACTAGCACCCATCCAATCATCATCTTACTAGTTTGAATATAAACAATAGTCAAATCCCCATCCTTTTACTAGCTTAAAAACTAGGCATCATCGATAAATCATTAGCACCTATCATACTATCAATATAAAACCTTATCTTAGTTTTATATCCTAATACATTTCACGTATCTTATTCTCATCATCACCTATCATACTAGCTCAGTCATTCAGACTTACTTTGTTTAAATACCATATCTATCCAAGCCTTAATCTAACTTTCAATCAACCTCCTTTTATCATCCATCACCTATTAATCATCCACCCACATGAATTTTTACCCTATTCTCTTGGACCAATGCCTATTTTCCAATAAGGATGAGATACTTTTGTGAGCCCTAGAAATTGGTGCTCACTTACCTTTCAAACTTAATCCCCTCAAGCCTAAACCAATCTCCCAATCCCCATATACACCTAACCCATATGCTATCCCACCATAGTCCACCCCATTTTCCATCCATCATAACCCTATTCCTTGCATCCCTCAATATACAAGTGATAAGGTCTCCCTATTTAATGAGTATATCTTGGCCAATAAGGATGAGTGCCTTTCGTGACTATTTGAGATGGGTGCCTACATTCCCGATGATTTTGAACACATAAACCTAAGGTAACCTACCAAACAATTTCCTTATCAACCCTCATCCCCATCTAATTAATGTGATAACTAATTCCATTCCAATCCACTAGTCCTAGTCCTAGTCATGATCTTCTTAGTCTAAGGATTACCTTGTTTAATAACTATATTATTGAAACTAAGGATGTAGTCCTCTTACATATCATTGATATGGGTGACTAAATTCCTAAAGGTCTTGATCCCATTCAACTAACTTTACAACCAGTTTGTACCCATCCATAGTCAAACCCTCCATTTACCAATCATAGTCCATAATAAACCTCTTGTCTTAATAGCAAATGGAAGCCTAGCTTGTCAACCTCATCATCTCCTAATTATATGGCATCATCATCACATGATCCCACTCCTAAATCCAAAACTTCCACATACAACACTATAGACAAGTAATATACCCCTCTTCCAATATCTATAGAATCCCTATTTTGGAAATTTAGATCCATAGGCATGATTATCCACCCAAACACATGACCTTTAGATTTTTCCAAACACACGCCCTCCTATTATCGAGTAGAACAATTTTGTGTATATCATAACATACTTGAAAATTCTATTAACAAATGTCTCACTTTTATATATTATATCCAAAAATTAATTGATAATGACAACATTGAAATTGAGGGTAAATCCATTGCATCCACGCTTACAAGTGTGAAAAAGGGGGTATGTCAAGAATTACTTACTAAACATGATCAAGTTTATTCCATTCTCAATCAAGGTCATGAACCTAATCCCAACCATACCACAACCATCCTTGATTGAACCATCCCTATATCCTATTCATATCGAACCCCCCATTTCCACAAATCTATTAAGTCTAAAGCATCCCTTCACAAACTAAAGTAAAAGGATGTACTTATGGATAACTATGTTATCCAAAAGGCCCTCTCAATTTCCACTATCAAAAAGTCATCTATTGGAGACATCACCTCATTCAAATGCCTATCAGAGTTAGCATTAGAATCTTACAGATCATGTTTGACATTAGCATCTAAATTAGAAACCATGTCAGAATCATCATACCTTTAAGATAATGAAAATCATGCCAACACCTATCTCTTTGAGGATGCCTCTAAATTATATGTAGACTAGTCTAAAGGCATGATTCTTGATCCATATCAGGATGATGAAATCATAAGATAATTCTTGGATGCTTTATTAGTCAAAGATCACCAACTTGGATATGAAATAACTTTAGATGTTAATTCTACATAGAGTCTTAGTGGTCCTTTCAAGATTATCAAGCACAATTTCTTTGACATCAAATTTGGGTCTCCTAGTAGTTCTTATGAGGACTATACTACCCATTATCCCTTTAATCCACCCCTTTCACAACACATTCCTAATTACCCACCTCTTGTTCATAATCCATCCATCCCACTCCCTAAATGGGATAAACAAGAACACACATCATTGGATTCCCTTCAAAATGTAATCTTGTGTACCAAATATATAAGGATATAATCCCATAATTAATTAATCAAGTGAAATAATCAAGTTAGAAGTGATCCAAATGTAATCAATCAAAGCCCAGAAGAATTTCATAATTGACTAAGTCAAAAAGCATCATCTCCAAATAAAAATATCCTTTAGATGTTAGGGGATTATTCAAGACAAAATAATCATCTATAAAGTCTAATGTTAAATTCCTATAGTGAAGCCCAACTATAGGCACTAGGGTGAAATCAAATTCCAATTCAAATATCAACAAGTTAAAATCTTTCAAAATCAATAGTCATGTGGTCGATCATTCTCCTAATATTTGGATCAAAAAGCAAACAAGTCAAAAAGTCTTAGATCCCTTAATCTCATGACACCAATCAAAAATGTCCCTTGTACCATATCTAGTGGTGTATGAAACTAATGAAACCCATTTCCACTCCCCTTCTAGTCACATTGTCTATCATAACTATATCACTCAACCACATCCTCTACCTCACTATCAAAACCATCCAAATCCATCCTTTTCACACATCACTTTCCCAGGCAGCATCATCTTTCATAGGGGTTACAAATACACCTATTGATATGTCTAGAGGATGCTAAATAAATATCCAACAAAGGTCACAAGGATATTATGGAATCTAGCAGTGGAAACATGATCTTAACATCACATATCTCTAGAACAGGTGCTGGTTGAAAATCAAGAAAGTTTTAACATTCATGCATCTCGCACCCATATCCAATAAATCAAGATGATAAAAGTAATATATATATATATATATATATATATATATATATATATGTATGTATGTATGTATGTATGTATGTATGTATGTATGTATATGAAAACTAGTCTTTTGACACCTTGGGAAACTACCATGATGAAAATTGATTTTTGGCATCATGGTAAAATAGTTTATTATCTACATTGTACCTCAAAATTTGGGGGAAAACCCAATCTATCCTTTTTCATTCCCATCCATCCCATCCATGTCATATCCCTCTGTCCATTGTTCCTATGCATCATCTACCATCATATCGTGCATTCTATTGTGTTGATCATTCCTTCCCATATTGACCTTTGTAATGGAGTGGAAGATGTCTTGAGAAATGTTACATGAATCATCTTGGCATATCCTCTAATGTACACTTAGACAACTAAACATCTAGTTCCCTTATGATATCATCATTGGCAATCCCTAGTTTATTCTCCCTTAGTCTTCATTCCCTTTTCTGCATCACCCTCATCCTTTTATTATCCCATCCATCATTATCTTGGTTTCAAGGCTTGGTATTCCATTTTATAATAACCCATTTGTATAATGTACATACATATCCCAAAAATCCCTAAAAATTTAAATATGTCAAAAAAAACCTAAAAATTGTAAAATCTAGAAAATCCCAAAATATATTAGTTATATTATCATATGTCTTCTTGTACTATGTACTAAATATCTAAATCATCCAATCTTATGTATTTTTCATCTTGTCACACTACCTTGTCTTATGTCCTAATGGTCTTATCCTTTTATCCTATGTCATAATGATCTCTGTATGCAATCAAAAATGCATCATGTGTATAAATCAATCTTGGCTCAAATAATATAGAGCATATCTATACTTCTAATTGGGAATACATTTGTTAAGTGGGGGCATGACCAATATGGGGATCCAATAGACCTAATTATGGGATCACTTGTCATAATACACCATGTTATGAAGGGTTTCATCTCCTATAGTCTAACATAATCACGCAACAACCCTAAAAAAGTCCTAGGTTTAATGTTCACTCTATTCTAACAAACAAGAAAGTAAATCTAATCTAGTGCTCACCAAATCTTGTAGCACAAAGTGGTAGGTTAGGAAAAAAAAAAAAAACTAAACTAAACATGCATACAAGGCATATACTCATGTCAATGTATATGGAATTCTAATACATGAAAGGGAAGCACAACTGCATTATCTAATTACTCTTACAAAGGAGAAATAAAGTTGGGTATATTTACCTTGAAGACAAACCCGTTGAGCCTCAATCTCTCCCTTATCCAAGGTGATTTTCAAGATATTATTGTTTCTATGTAAGGATAACAAATACATATCAACTTCAGGCTACACAACCTATCTATGCAACCAAAAGACTTCTACACAAGACAAGATCCATATCTCCAAAGAAAGTATGAAACCCTAAGATTTATTCCTCAAGTAGAATGGTCAATAAATAGATGTTTATTTGCACTTATTCTTCTTTTATTATTCTCTTAAAAATGGTTGGATATGAACTTGTATATATAGGCATATTTTTTCCTAATTCCTTCCAAATATGTTGGCTATATAGGGTTGACCCAGTCAACCCTGTATGTTTTTAGGGGATAAATCACTAGGTCTTGAGCTCTATTGACCAAAGGGATAACGAAAATTCTAATGAAAAATACCCATAAATAGTATAAGGTCAACCTAGTTGACCCTGTACAGTAATCAAAAGCTAAAAATTGTAGTATAAGGTCGACCTAGTTGACCTAGTATAGTCAACTAGTTGAAAGGGGGTCAAGGCAAGAATAAGGAAGATAAAACATGGAAAATTATTGGAATGGGTAAGGTTGAGATGAAAAATATTAGGGTAAATGGTTTTAGGATATGAGTGTGTATATGGCAAGTGTAAAAAGGGAAAATAATTTTACAAAGCACCAATGATCTATCCACCCCTTTCTTGGTGCACACCTTAAGGCATGCACTCAGAGAGATTGAGACTTGATGGGTTATTACAAGATACAAAATGTTAGTAATCAATAAAATTTAAAAATATTATGTGTATACATTTTCCCCACTCGATGTTGATCATGTGTCACATGAGTGCAACACGATATGGTACTTTGGGATAAAACATGAGAACACACAATGTTGATGTTAAGTAAAGTGCAGTAAGTAACAAATAAGATAAAAGAAAGGGTAGAATTGAAAAATGCATACCTTTACTTAATTTAGTATTGTAGATAAAGAAGTAGACTATAAGATAAATAAAGGCATCTAATGTGAAAAACACTAGGTGAACTGGTAGAAATTAGTGCAAAAAATAACTAAAAATTAAAAGAAATGGAAAATAACCATATAATAATAATAAATATGGGTATAAGAGAGATAAAAGCATGGTATTCCCTGGTAGAGGAGAGATCTATGCATCTGGCTATAGTGATGCAGATGACATAGGCACATATAATGACCCTTACCCATATGACATAGGTGTAGGAGCAGGAGAGGGTGACACACATGGTGACCTTAGCCCATTTGGTGTAGGTACAAGCATGGGTGGCATATCTAGAGGTACAAGTTGATGGATTGAGATCTTGGATGACCTCTTTACAACATACTATTTAGAGGAGTCAAACCAAAGCCTTGATATGAAACATGGCTAAGCTATGAGATAGATAGGATGGGGTCCAGTGATAGAGCTGGAACATTGTATATAGTTGTACTTGTTATATCAAAACTCATATATATATATATATATATATATATATATATATATATATATATATATATATATATATATATATATATATATCATTTTGGCATATTGATGTTGATTGTGTATGTTGTCATCAGTATGGTTGTGGCTACATATGTTTTGGATATATTGCTTTCTAATACATGTATTTAACTTTGTTTTATATGTTATAGTAAATATATGAGATGTGGTTTCTTTTCTAGCATTATGAAAAACACATGCATGGTTAAAAAGAAATAGGCAAAAAGGACTTGGTAAAATATAATAAATCAAAAATGTACTACACATTATTTCAAGTTGGCAAATGTGTAATAATAAGAAAATGACTAAGTATAAAGAACTAAAGGATGGTAAAACAATATGGTAAAAAGGAATTTATTCTTAAACTAAAGTGAAATATTTTTGCACCAAATTAAAGCAAGTAAAATCATACTATATCACATTAGGGAGTATGAAAACAATGTAATAAAATTGAAGGTATGTAAAAGGGCACAAATGGTATAAAAACAAACTGAATTAAGTCAATCAATTATACTAAATCATGTTGGGAAGTATAAAAGAAAAACAAAATTGGAAAAATATTGGTCTTAAATTTATTGCACTAATTCAATCTAGGAAGTATGAAAAATTCAAATAATGATTGTATTCTTAGATGCATTTGGAAAATAAGAAAATAAGAGAAAAATAAAAATGAAGCATAAAACACACAAAATCAAGCTAGGAAGCATGTCAATGATGTGTAAATTCATAATCAATCACAGCTTATCTCATATTTGACAACATATAATTTTGTTTGTGACTTGTATTATTGAAAAAATTGTGAGTAATGTCAGGTTCTATTCATGGTCTTACAAATAAAATCACAAAGAGAACACTATTGGGGTGGAATAGATAGGAACAATCAAGTAATAAAGGATGTGGGTAATAGGAAATAAAAAGGTGTTAATTTGTGAAGAACATTGGGTCCTATCCATGGTATTACAAAGCAAATCACAAATGAGATCCAAAGGGGAGTGATCAGTAGACAAAATAATATTTCTCAAGAGGAAATATGAGGGATATAGGGAATGAAAAAGGGAGTGTCGAAATCAAGACTTAGACGTCTTATGAGAAGACCTTAGGATGCAAGAAGCATACTAAGGCATGAGAAAACACTAAGTGACTAGTGACTATTGATATACATAGGAAACCTATTCACTATAGACACAAAGCTTTGTAGGCATATAAGTGTGCTACTAAGATCAACTCATGAAATTATTTTGGTACAAGAAAATGTAAAATGGACCTACCTTCCCACGACGTGTTTCCCATTCTTTAGGACCCCTTATAGAGCCATCGGTCTATTATAAATATTGGGTACTTACATGAGAAATTAGGTAACACTAAAATATTTTTTTATTCTCTTTATCTCATCTACTAGCCTACCACACCCCAAAGGACCTCGAATCTATTGTGAGGCCAACTGTGAAGTTTGATCTCTGACTAGAAGGAGATGTGCTTTGAATCACGTATTTTAGTGTGATTTAACTTTTAAAAATATTTTTGCCTTTTATATCATTGCTTTCTGTAAAATGATTTGGCTTTTAACTTTTTATGGCTTTTGAAGATTCCTCCTCCATATGGATTTGGAATGGCCAATCATGAGAGATGTAGTGATACACATGAATGAGATTTAGGCTAAGGCTAAAAGAAGCTAAGTAACCAAAGACAAAGATTGAATATGACACTTAGGCTTAATATAGAATGAACATGTGATCTCAAATCTCAGCCATGTATATGCTTAGTTTGTGAAAAATGAGATCCAAAGTGGATCAGTGAAAGGAAAGTATAATGAGATATGTTATTTACTAATTGATCACATGGTAATAGAAGATAAGGACTAAAGGGAATAGGGTTTGTATAACCAAGTCACAACGATAATTATCTATGAAAAATAGAGATAAGAAAGCAAAGAAGAATGAAGACACAAGAAGAGAGTTTTGAGAAAAACTCAAGAAATAAATAGAAATCAATGATAAACAAAGATAATCATATGCAAATATAAATGATAATATAAGAAATATATAGTACCAAAAATTAAAGAATCGCCATATAATAAAAATATGAATTTGACACAGTGTCAAATGATATAACAGATAGATAAGAATAAAATTGGAGCTCACATCCAATCAAAATGTAAATGTAACATCACCATGCATGTGCTCATAAGTACTAATAAATATACCCACACACATTATCCAAAACATAAAAAAATCTCTATGAATGTGGATACAAATTGTTGCTAATGTTTTATCAATCTTCAATGAAAACTAGGAAAATACTTCTTTTTTAACCTCCTCAACTGAAAAAGTAGGAATGCTTGAGGGATCATGCTAAGGAGGGAAATTAGGTAAGGAATGCTCAAGATAATGTGTGTGAGTAGGCTCTATGAGATATGTAGGAATCACTAGAGGAGAAAGATCCATGGGTGAAGGACTCATAGGTGGAGAAGGATCCACAGGTGAGGGAAGGTCCACGAGTGAAGGAATCATAGGTGGAGGTATAGAAAGTTATGAAGGGACCATAAGAGGGGATGAAACCACTAAAGGTGGAGCCATGGGAGAAGAAGGAGAAGCCTTATTATGGGAATGACCTATGGGAGGAATGGAAAAACATTCAGGAATAGCTATAAGGTGGTCCTTAAGGTTTTATTGAAGGATACGACAATGATCAGTGTGATGGGTGCCACATTAGTGCCACAGACAATACACCTCACCATACTTAGGTATATATTCAGGTAGAACCTTTGGGGAAGGCATGTATTTATCTAAAGAAGGAGAGGAAGGATAGAAAGTGTCAATATATTGTTGTAGCTTATGACAATGGGTTGAAGAATGATTATCTATCACATGGATGTAACATATACACCTGTGAGTGGTCTTAGGAGAAGCACTCATAAAAGGAGGTATAATAAGAGTTGAAGAAGTTAGAGAATACTCATTAGCCCATTTGGTGGGAAACAAATCCATCTTAGGCAAAGGAATCAAACCGTCACCAAGCAAAGGTGGTGATGAAGGAGGAACAAAACTAGGCTTAATGTAAGGAGTTTTGGGATGAGAGGCATGGGTAGGCATAGAAATAGTAGAAGAAGGAATAGACTCAACTATAGTGGGAGTAAAAAGAGGCTCAATTATAGTGGGAGAAAGAATGGGATATAATAAGGGATCCATTGAGGGAGTAACATGATCTATATAAAGTCTAAGGAGAGTCACACTAATCTCAAGAGTAAACCAACAATGATGATCAAAGAACCTAGCAAAGTAGTAAGGCCCAATCATATCACAATACATGAGTATACTCCTAAGAGTATCTTTAAAAAATGAAGGTGTTGGAACCATCTCTACCTTGTGATAAAGAGGAAAAATAATAAAATTAGGAATTATAAATGAATGAAATGAGAAGATACATGAAAAGACTCAAGTAAAGAAGAGAATCTCAGCATCACAGGCATGTATAAGACCACCTAAGAATGGATTGTCTAAGTAATAACCATCATCATAATCTATGGTATGAAGATAAATGACACAATTATGGATGACCTTGTCATCCGAGGAAGTGTGGTGAATATAAATCCAAGTCTTGGTCAAGACTATGAGAATATCATCGCAAGGAGGCTTATGGAAATGAGGCTATAAGAAAGCAGTAAGCTACAAGATGAGATGAGGTGAGAGATAAAAAGTTTAATCTTTAGGTTAATCTCATCAGGATCATCATCATTATAACCAAAGAGATTAGGATCAATATTCCCAATGAGTTTGGGATTCCGATTGTAACCTCAGATTGAATTAATGGGAAAATTAATATGTTGAGATTCATGGAATGGAACATTGGGCAAAGGTTCAAGAGTAGGAATCTTGAAGACACCATGGTCCTATAATTATTCAAAATTCTAAGGGTTAGTGTCACCCTAAATCTTATAAATGGCTCCATTATGAGGGAATTTAACACATTGGTAGGTGGAAGAAATAATAGCTCTCATACGGTGAGTCCACGACCCACCAAGCAAGATGTTATAATAAAGGGGAAAGTTAAATATCATCACCTTCACACAGATGGTGACAGGTGGGATAGTAATGGGAATCCACACACAACCTAGAGGAGGAACTTACCTTCTATCATATCTTTGGTAAGTGGTGCGTGTAGACTTGAGATTGCATTTTGAATATCCAAGAGTTTTGATAAAATTAAGAGAGGAAACACAAGTGCCATAACCCTCATCAATCAATGCATGCTTAACTTGGATATCACCTATTTGGATACTAATAAATTAGGTAGGATCATATGCATGAATTAGAATCTCATCGAGAATCATGGAATCTATGAGAAATTTTAAGGAAAGAGAAGTGTTTGTTGTTTCATTAACATTGATATACATCTCTTCACATTATTGTAATAAACTATCCTTAGACCCAGATAAGCCTACCTCTTGTCCTACTAGGGGAGGATGAGGGACATTCATTTCAAATAAATTTTCATAAGATGGTTTCTATGATAGGGAGAAGTCCTCATAAGCTCAAGGAATAGAATTTGGAATGGGTGATTAGTGAGTTTCATGATGGGATCCCACTCATCATAACCCATAAGAAGGTTATTAGATATAGGTGCATAATTATTAAGGAGGTCCTCAGAAGGAGGAAATGAAGTACATTAGATTTTTTGTTGATAAAATGAAGAAGATTTAGAACAAGGTTGTAAATTATGTTGTGATGATGAAGTAGTTGGTTCAAGTTGATTTTGAGAATTAGTAGAAGAAGTGTTAGTATAATTTTGAGTGTCATTAGTGTTAAAAGATTATGGAAGAGTGGTATAAATATAAAAGGAAGTGTTATCCAAGGGAGAATCTAAAATTGAATCATCAAAATTAATATGGTCATCTTGCCCCAACTCGTTCAAATGAGTTGGAGAAGAATCTTGGATAACATGATATGTTTTATATGAAGGAGTGTAGATAGGTTGGGAATCAATAAAATCTACCACCCTTCACATATTAGTCATGTTAACCACATTCTCTTTGAAAGTGGGTTCAACAAGGCTTTATACATTATTGGTGAAAGGGGTGGATTTGTCTTGATTTTCTTGGATAGGTCGATGATTAGGAAGACGGTCTTTGTAGATAGCCAAATGAGCATTGGCTTGGTTCAAGGCTTGAGATTTATCATGTGATTTATATTGGGTGAATATTTTTTTGTCAACTAACTGATGGTAAAATAGGTATATCGACCATAGCACAAGGAGATTTATATGGCAAAAGTGCAAGTTTACCACATCATAGTGAGATAAATCTCTCCTCTCATCAAGGGGAGGTTCCCTATAAACTACTTATATATTAATATGAACTGAAAATAGACTCAGGAGTGAGATTACACCATCCATCTCTCTTTTTTTAAATATGATGTTTACAAGGCCAAAGAGAAATCCTAGTTAATGATTGAAAGCATTTCTCTTCTTTCAAAAATGATGTTTAGCAAATAGCAAAAAATCTTCTCGGGTAGTAACTAGATCCAGGATAAACCCATGAAAGCACAAAGTCTTTTGTTGTTTCCCTTACTAATTTAGAATGTACGTAACAGTAGAGTGAAGTGCAGCTCAAAGTCTCCACTGAAAAATACAATAGAGCATAATATTATGAAGGATAAAAGCAGTTTAAAGCATTTCTAATACCCTTCCCACTAAAACCTAAAAAATACGAACTAAAGGTAATTATAGCATAACAAAGTCTTCATAATTAGTTTCAAAACATATTCAGATAATTTCCACACACTTTGCTTGTTTAATCAAATAGATGAGAGATTATTAGGAAAAGGACATAAGAACAATTTCCTAAATAACACAAGTTATTCCAACGCAAAGTCTGAAAGTAACCTATTTTCTCATTCATTCAAGAAAATATGATTTACAATCTGAGCTAAAAGTCTCAGGAAGCATCTCGATTTGGGCAAAGTTTTTACTCTCGATTATCAAAAAAAAAATTCTTATTACAAAAGAGGCTCACTCTATATATAGGGAGAAGCCTCTAAGAATTTTTAAAAAAAAACTTAAATATTATAAACTAATCAAAGATGAGTCTTGTTGACTTTGGAATTTTTGGATTTTTACATGTATTTACACATGATAAAAGTACATGTGCAAATGTCCAAAGCCTTTACAAAAGGGCAAATGGAAAATAAAGCAAGGAAGAATGGTTTCAATCCTTATCCCCAGTCTTCTTCAAATGAGCATCGTACATGGTGATAGCTGCTTGTATCCTGATACTATCTGGAGCAATAGTATTTTTGAAGATCACCTTAGCCCTAATTGTGGCATCTCTCACTGTTGTGACTGATTTTGCATGACTAGTTAACCTAGTTTTTAGATTATCTAGAGTTAACTGATTATCTAGGACATTGTCCATAGAGGCCACTAAAAATGCTTTCTCCTTGAATTCCCTTCAGAACATACCTTCACATTCCTGAATCATTTCTTCTACTAAAATGAATTAGTTGTCTTATGTGGTAAGTTTGCAAGGCAGCTCCTCCAACTTATGTAATAGACTGATATCACTTTGTTCACTGAGGTCTCTAGAAGATTTGAGGTCATTGATTAATTCCTTAAGCACTCAACTCCTATACATCAATGCTTCTTTAATTTAAATATATGAGTCTCTATTAGCAATGACACCAATTGATACTAGAGTGCATATCTTGAGTTTCTTCATATTTGTCCATTTGTCAAGATATTTATCTATGCTTTCAATATCCTGAGAAATGATACTGATAAGATCATCTAGTTCTGCTCTCATTTTCCTCATCTTATCCATTTTCTCAAACAACTCTGTAAGCAAGGAAATCCCTTATGTATGCATCTTGCCGAAGTAATCTTCAAGCACTTTCTCCTTGAGATAGGTCCTTTCTGCCTTCTGAATCATGGGGTCATCGATGGAGATAGCCTCAAGAGTTACAGTTTTTAGAGTGAAAGTAATCCTCCTTATCACCGCAGTCAATTGTTCCACCATTTCTTTATAATGGTCCTTCATTTCTCTTTCCCTGTCAAATTTTTAAACCATAATGTCCATAGCTGATTACAAGTCACTCTTAGCACTTTCATCAATTACCTACCCTAATTCAATTTGGGAGACAAAGTAGTCACTTATATAAAAAATTTAAAGAGTTGCATCCTACGGAGGTCTAGCAACTTCCAAAAAAATGTGCCCCTTATCTCCAATCATCTTTGAAAGGATTTTTAGCTTTTTGGGAGTCTTGACTTTGGCTGAAACCATTTTAGTGAAATTGAAGTCATCTGGAGAGATGGCCTATTTTTTTCTTTTAGGCATATAAGCCGATAACTGAGGTGGGAGAGCAGAAGAACTTACATTAGCAACAATCCCTATAGTTGGTGTCACTGGGGTAGCACCTACACTGTTGGTGGAAACAATGGGTGTAGTATCAGTTAAAACTACACCTACTATTGAATGGTTGAAGGTAGAACTATCTTCGATGTTAAAAGATGGAGATGACAAACTGGAGATGGATCCTATAAATGAAGAACATCTCCAAAAGTGCTTTGAGAGTTGCTAAAAATAATTTTAGAAGGAGAGGTGGCTCCAGAAGAGGGAACACTGATTGGAGAAATAGGTGAAGGAGTTGCATCCGATGAGTTGGGTGGAAAAGAAAAAATTCTTGCATCTGGATGTACACCTGCTTGTGGAGACAGAGTTTTCTTTCCCTATTGACCTATGGGCATATCATCAGTTTCCATCTATTCCATTGCTAGTTATTCAGTGCTTTGTCTCTCAACTTCCATATCTACTACTTATGGCTCCTTTTCTATAACTTTTGATTTCTTCATTACAAATATGATCCTAGGCTTATGTGGCCTAGAAGGAGAAGGAACATCACTTTTATTCTTCATCTAATTTTTTGTTCTTCTTATTTTCTCTTGAAATTTGGCCTCTGATCCTGTGATGAACTCCTTCAAGGTGATTCCCTTATTTGCTAACCAATCATTGGTGTTTGCCAATATTGGTTCGAATCTCATTCTCAGGGAAGTCAACTCCTTATGAGACCATTGAATCTAGGGGAGAGGGGCATTGGCAACTTGTTAAGCATGTTATCTATTATTGATCAAATCTCCATCATCCACTAGATTTGCGAGGATATCAGTGAGTCTTAGATACCCTATTTGCTCAAGAGACAATCTACTATAGTTCATCTTTTTGATGTCTTTTGTTGTCCTCAAATCAATTCAAACATCTTCAATCATAGGCTCATGCAACTGGGTCTTCCTCCTGATCTTGTCCTTAATGCCTCTATAGTCAAAATTTGGTCTCCCTTTGAAATGCTTCATAGTTACAAGTTGCATTTCAGTGTCCATTGCTCTAGATTTTATAGCAATCAATATTGGGAATCTACCAATTTTAATTGGAAACCTGAAATTGGGTTTCTTGAGTTCCATCTGCTTATTGTGCATGACAATAATTTGCCTACATAGCTCCATCAGGACTAATTTGTCTGAGGGGAATCTTGGGAGCATATAGGGATAACCTTGGAAAAATCCAACCCATAGATAACAAAAAGTAGGGAACTGCAAGAACATACACCCAAAGTCATTCACGACAGTCTAGGCTTTGTCTGACACTCTTTTTTGTTCTAGTTAGGGATCAAAAAGACATAAAAATACTACAAAAAAAGTGTCATTCACCCTCCTAAAATGATGGATAGAACCCTTCAATATTATCTGAGGGTAATATTGATATATCGGAGTTGTTTTCCTATCTCCCTCTAATGTTAAACCTGGGAAGGTTCTCATGGGCACTGTAATATATACCAGTTATGAAGTCAAGTAAAATTTAGAAGTAGTGGATACCTTTATCAATTTCATCAAGATATACCATGATAAATTTCCCCATTTCATCTCTGAAATCAAGGTCCATTGCTCTCTAAAAGGTGGCACCAACATTTATCAAGCCAAAAGGCATTTTTTGATATGCAAAGGTGCCCCAAAGTGTAGTGAAAGCAGTCTTATTTTGATCTGTTTCATTGACTTCTATTTGATTGTACCTAAAACAACCATCTAACATTGATAATATTTCTAAACCAGTCACCATTTGCAACACTTGGTCCATGATGGGCAGAGGGTAGTTATCCTTTAGAGAGGATTGATTTAGGTTTCTAAAATCAACACAGATACAAATTTCTCCATTCTTTTTTCTTACATGTACTATGTTAGCAATCCAGGTGGAATGATGGATTAGAAAAATAATTCTTGCATTCAACATTTTTTGGATCTCAAAAAAGATAGTACCTGATATTTTGGGGTTGTATTGCCTTTATTTCTGCTTGTAAGGTAATGTCCCAAATTTAAGAAGAATTTCATGCTGAATTTCCTTAGACCTAAGAGATTTTAAATCATCATAAGAATATGCCAAAACATCAATGTAATGGTGAATAATGGTAATGAATTTGAGCTTTTCATCAGAAGTGCAACAATTCCCAATGTTGACCATTTTGGGCTTTTCTTCTATACTTAAATTTATTTGATCAAACTCTTTGGAGGAACTTGAATCCATTTGTCGCTACTTGACATATATGTCCTGCTTATCAAATAGCTTTTCAAGAGAAACCAAACCTTTTAGAATTTTATTCCCCTTGAGTTGAAGAAACTCTTCACAAGTTTTGGAATTTATTTTGAGAACTGATTCCCATGGTGGAGATTCACTTCTTTCAAAATAAAGATCTTCAAAGTTGTCCATCTTTTCCAAAAAATTAATGATTTGATTGTCATTGTTAAACACCTACCAATGACTGGCATTATCAGGTACACTTGGTCGAAAGACTAGCTTAATACTGTACTTATCCCTTTTAAAATCCTTATGGAGAACCATGAGAGTTGTAGAGACTGCCAATGAATCTGCATGATCATTGCATTCTCTCGGTATAGCAAAAATATTGAAAGCATCAAAACTTTCAATACAATCCCATACAAGATTGCAATAATGCTGAAATCTTTCATTTTTGGTTTGGTATAGATTCTTTACCTAACAAACCACCAGTTCAGCATCTCCCTGGGTATGAAGAATTTTAATACCTTTAGCATGAGCAACTTTCAATCCCAACAGTAAAGGCTCATACTCGATGATGTTGTTAGTATTGTTGAACTATAGCTTATATGAATAAGAAAAAATTTCTCCTCGAGGGGAGATCAAAACAATTCTGGCTCCAGAACTGGTAGAAGAGTAGCTACCATCAAATTTTAAAATCCAAACATCATTAGAATTTGATCTTTTCAAAAACTTCTCTTCATTATTTAGGGAAAATCCTTTATTGTCTGAACTTTACTCTAACAATTCTTCTGACTTTGCATTTGAATTTTTTGAATTGTCACTAAAAGGACTTTCATCTGATGAGATGAAAACATCTTCAGTATTCAGGAAATAATTACCCATTCCCGATGATTCAAATAAAATTTGAGCTTCAAAATCTGATGTTTGGGTGATTATATATTTCGACTCTTTCTCAGGAAGTAATTTTTTCATGATGCCTTTAACAGATATTCTTGCTTCAGACAAGTCCATATTCGATTCTCCACCTACGTCCTTACAAAAATTACACCCAAGTAGAATGCCATAAGAGGCTGGCACATCGGCTACCAAGACTGTCATTTTGATCCTCTTCTCTGGAAAGCTGGAAACACAAATTGGGCATCTTTGATTTGACCTAGGAGTGGTACTTTCTTATTTTCCATGGAGAAACATCTCTCAAAAGTCTTAGTCAAAGTAATACCAAGATAATTTGCTACCTTAGCAGGCATAATGTTATCAGAGGCTCCAGAGTCTATTATACATTTACTC
Source organism: Torreya grandis (assembly GCA_037957365.1). Taxonomy (NCBI): domain Eukaryota; kingdom Viridiplantae; phylum Streptophyta; class Pinopsida; order Cupressales; family Taxaceae; genus Torreya; species Torreya grandis. The sequence goes on along the minus strand of JARHVA010000063.1, from coordinate 4,279,879 downwards.
AACTTATGACCATTTATCAAAAGGGAAACATACAAAGGTTTTATTTTCCTAGGGGCAGCAAGGGGAGTAATGACAAGATTATTCTGGGTGGATTTATTCTTCAAGGAATCATGAGACACCTTTGAAAAATCTTGTCCTACAAGGATGGTTTTAATTTTTACATATTCGACCAACCTATCAAACTGTTTAAGATTAGCTCTCAAGTACTCGACTTCAATCATTTGAATCTTAGTCTTTTTAGCATGATCAATTATATCAAATAATTAAAATGAACTGGAAACAGAGCAATGAAGTCCATCATCCTGATCTTTATTGGGTGTGGCACTAGTCTGAGAGATAGAAGTAGAAGGTACGGGACGGTTTGAGGTACTTGCTTTCTTATTAGTCACCAGGTCTTTTGATTGGAAAGGTAGTGAAGTCCCTCATTTAGTGATCAAAATTACTGGTTAAAGTTCTCCTACTTTTTCTTTATCAGCTTGTTGAGTTGACTGGTTTTGAAACCTGGTAAAAATAGTGTACAATCCATTAAATACTTCTCCCTTACTTCTAGCTTCATCCTGGTAATTTAGGAAACCAATGTTGGAGTCGCCAGCTAATTCTTCTTCTCCCTCTGCAAATAGATTAGCATCATATTCTTGGTCTAACTCAGGTTGGATTGAAAAATCATGTTCAACTTCAAGGTAACCAACTATTGAGTTAGTCGGTGTTGCTTCAATGGCAAGTTTCCCTTGTGGGGGAGGCAGACGATTTGGTTGCCCTTGATTTCTGGCAGCATTACCTTGATATGATTGGTTTTGAAATATCCTCCTTGGCATATCCCGATAAGGAGGAGCAGACATACCTTGGGCCATTTTTATTTTCAAGACTAGTAGTTTATTTGTCAACTTTTGCACCATAGGATCTGTGGTGCTCGCAGAAGAACTTTCAGCAAATGAAGAAAATTTATTTTTATTAGAATCTTTTCTGATCTTACCTACCAAGATAAGATCATCTTCAACTTCAGTAGCCAAATTTTGGGCTACAAAAATATCCATAGGACTGGCCCACCTCAACAAAAAACTTACTTCAAGAAGTTTAGAGTTGATGAAAAAGCACTTGAGGTTCTCTGGTGTTGGCTGAGCAATCGTAAGAATTCAGTTCCTCAACTTATTGAATTTAGTAATGAAGTCTCACATAGGTTCATGATTTTCCTTCTTAATTTGCATAAGCTGAGCCAACAAGGCATGCACATCTTCAGTGGGTTTAAACCTAGCCTCAAACTTGGCCTTGAGCGTATTCCAGTCAATTATAGTTTGAGCTTGAAGGTGATAAAACCAGTTGACAACAACACCTTGCAAAGTTTCTACAAACAGTCTCACCGCTATATCTTCATATTCCACACCTATCACACCACATGCTATGGGGAAGGCAGTAATATGCTCATCAGGATGAACCTTCTCATCACCATAAAATTTAGAGAAATTCTTTCTCGAACCACGAGGTAGTTCGTATAAAGGTGGGGCTAGATTGAGAGGACCAAAAGAGTTTCCCCAAGGACCTTGGGCTGCCATGATATGATGATTGAAGGGAGGGATAACAAATCTTTGTGGGGTAAGTATGGACAAAATTCTACTAGCACTAAGACTAGAAGCTTCGTTTAGTATTAGAGATCTAACGTTGGTAGGAGGAAAACTCCTAGTACGCTGGAGACGAGATGGTGGAGGAGAGATCTCAAAATTATTTCACCGCACTAAATCAAATATAGGATTAACAATACCTTGAGACCTCTGGCTTCACGTGTACAGTGGATCTACCAGAGTGAAAAACTAAACAAGGACTAGAAATGCTTCAATTTGAAACTCGAAGCTTCAAAGTGCACATTCGATCCCCAGTGGAGTTACCAAAAAGCTATTGGGTGAATATTTTGTCATCAACTAATTGACAGAAAAATAGGTATATCGACCACAACATAAGGAGATTTATATGGCAAAAGTGCAGGTTTACCACATCATAGTGAGATAAATCTCTCCTCTCATCAAGGGGAGGTTCCCTATGAAATACTTATATATTAATATGAACTGAAAATAGACTCAGGGGTGAGATTACACCATCCATCTCTCTTTTTTTAGAGATGATGTTTACAAGGCCAAAAATAAATCTTGGTTAATGATTAAAAGCATTTCTCTTCTTTCAGAAATAATGTTCAGCAAATAGTGGAAAATCTTCTTAGGTAGTAACTGGATCCATGATAAACCCATGAAAGCACAAAGTCTTTCGTTATTTCCCTTACTGATTTAGAATGTACGTAATAGTAGAGTGAAGTGCAGCTCAAAGTCTCCACCAAAAACTACAACAGAGCATAATATTACGAAGGATAAAAGCAGTTTAAAGCCTTTCTAATACCCTTCCCGTTAAAACCTAAAAAATATGAACTAAAGGTAATTATAGCAGCATAGTCTTCATAACTAACTTCAAAACATCTTCATATAATTTCCACACACTTTACTTGTTTAATCAAATAGATGAGAGATTATTAGGAAAAAGACATAAGAACAATATCCTAAATAACACAAGTTATTTCAATGCAAATTTTGAAAGTAACCTACTTTCTCATTCATTCAATAAAATATGATTTACAATCTGAGCTCAAAGTCTTAGGAAGCATCTCGATTTGGGCAAAGTTTTTTCTCTCGATTATAAAGAAAAAGATCCTTATTACAAAAGAGGCTCACTCTATATATAGGGAGAATCCTATGAGAATTAAGAAAAAAAATTAAATATTATAACCTAGTCAAAAATGAGAGTCTTGTTGACTTTGGACTTTCTAAATTTTTACATGTATTTACACATGACAAAAGTACATGTGCAAATGTCCAAAGCCTTTACAAAAGTGGAAATAGAAAATAAAGCAAGGAAGAATGGTTTCAATCCTTATCCCAAGTATTCTTCAGATGAGAATCATACATGGTGATAGCCGCTTGTATCTTGATACTGTTTGGAGCAACAGTATTTTTGAAGAACACCTTAGCCCTGACTGTGGCATCTCTCACTGCTATGACTGATTTCACATGACTAGTTAACCTAGTTTTTAGATTATCTAGAGTTAACTGATTATCTAGGACATTGTCCACAGAGGCCACTTAAAATGCTTTCTCCTTGAATTCCCTTCAAAACATACCTTCAAATTTCTAAATCATTTCTTCTACTGAAATGAACTGATTGTCTTGTGTGGTAAGTTTTCAAGGCACCTCCTCTAACTTATGCAACAGACTGATATCACTTTGTTCACTGAGGTCTCTGGAAGATTCGAGGTCACTGATTAATTTCTTAAGCACCTGACCCCTATACATCAATGCTTCTTTAATTTAAATATACGAGTCTCTATTAGCAATGATGCCAATTGATACTAGAGTGTTTATATTCATTTTCTTCATATCCATCCATTTGTCAAGATATTTATTTGTGCTTTAAATATCTTGAGAAATGATACTAATAAGATCATCTAGTTTTCCTCTCATTTTCCTCATCTTATCCATTTTCTCAGACAACTCTGTAAGCAAGGAAATCCCTTGTGTATGCATCTTGCCTAAGTAATCTTCAAGCACTTTCCTCTTGATATAGGTCCTTTCTACCTTTTAAGTCATGGGGTTGTTGATGGAGATAGCCTTGAGAGTTACAATTTCTGAAGTGAATGTAATCCTCCTTATCACCGCAGTCAATTGTTCCACCATTGCTTTATAATGGTCCTTCATTTCTCTTTCCCTGTCAAAATTTTGAACCATAATGTCCATAGCTGATTTCAAATCACTCTTAGCACTTTCGTGAGTTATCTTCCCCAATTCAATTCGAGAGACAGAGTAGTCACTTATATCAAAAAATTTAAGATTTGTATCCTACAGAGGTCTATAAATTTCCAAAAATTTATGCCCCTTATCTCTAATCATCTTTGAAAGGATTTTTGGCTTTTTAAGAGTCTTGACTTTGGCTGAAACCATTTTAGTGAAATCAAAGTCATCTGGAGAGATGGCCTATTTTTTTATTTTAGGCATGTAAGCTGATAACCAAGGTGGGAGAGCAGAAGCACTTACATTAGCAACAGTCCTTGTAGTTAGCATCACTGGGGTAGCACCTACACTAATGGTGGGAACAATGGGCATAGTATTAGTTAAAACCACACCTATTGTTGAATGGTCGAGGGTAGAACTATCTCCGATATTAAAAGATGGAGATGATGAACTGGGGATGGATCCTAATGAATGAAGAACATCTCCAGAAGTGCTTTGAGGGTCATCAAAAATAATTTTAGAAGGACAGGTAGATCCAAAATAGGGAACACTGATTGGAGAAATAGGTGAAGGAGTTGCATCAGGTGAGTTAGACATAGAAGAAAAAATTCCTACGTCAGGTTATACACCTGCTTATGGAGATAGAGTTTCCTTTCCCTATTGACTTATGGGCCTATCATCAGTTTCCATCTATTTTGTCACTGGTTCTTCAATGCTTTGTCTCTCGACTTCCATATCTACTACTTCTGGCTCCTTTTCTATAACTTTTGATTTATTTATTACAAATATGATCCTAGGCTTATGTGGCCCAGAAGGAGAAGGAACATCACTTTTATTCTTCATCTAGTTTTCTACTCTTCTTATTTCTTCTTGAAATTTGGCCTCTGATCTTGTGATGAACTCCTTCAAGGTGATTCCTTTATTTGTTAACCAATCACTGGTGTTTGTCAATATTAGTTTAAATCTCATTCTCAGGGAAGTCAACTCTTTATGAGACCATTAGATCAGGGGGAGAGGGGCATTAGTGACTTGTTAATCATGGTATCTATTATTGATCAAATCTCCACCATCCACTAGATTGGGAGGATATCAGCGAGTCCTAGATACCTTATTTTCTCAAGAGAGAATCTACTATAGTCCATCTTTCTGATGTCTTATGTTTTCCTCAAATCAATCCAAATGTCTTTGATCATAGGCTCATGAAACTAGGTCTTCCTCCTGATCTTGTCCTTCATGCCTCTATAGTCAAAATTTGGTCTCCTTTTGAAATACTTCATAGTTACAAGTTGCATTTCAGTCTCCATTGCTCTAGCTTTTACAGCAGTCAATATTGAGAATCTGCTAATTTCAATTAGGAACTTGAAATTGGGTTTCTTGAGTTCCATCTGCTTATTATGCATGACAATAATTTGCCTACACATCTCCATCAAGACTAATTTATCTGAGAGGAATCTTGAGAGCATATAGGGATAACCTTAGAAAAGGCCAACTCACAGATAACAAAAAGTAGAGAACTGCAAGAACATACACCAAAAGTCATTCATGACATTCTAGGCTTCGTTTGACACTCTTTTTTGTTCTAATTGGGGATCAAAAAGACATAAAAATACTGCAAACAAAGCGTCATTTACCCTCCTGAAATGATGTATAGAACCCTTCAATGTTAGCTAAGGGTAATATTGATATATCAGAGTTGTTTTCCTATCTCCCTATGATGTTAAACCTGGGAAGGTTCTCATTGATGCTGTAATATATACCAGGTATGAAGTCATGTAAAATTTAGAGGTAGTGGATACCTTTATCAATTGCTCATGTAGAGCATTATTGATTTGCTCTCCCCAAAAAATGACTTGTTTGCCTTAGAGAATTATCTTAATGAAGGGGTACATCCATTCATGAAATTGAGAGGAAGAAGGCAAACCTCGTACCCTGCTGATAAGAGTGATCAGATCACCAACTTCTTCTATAAAATCACTCCTTAGAAAGTTTTCTTACCATCTAGACAAGTTTGCTCTAGGAGTTTTGAGCCATCTATAATTGATCACTTTCTTCACTTTTTTGGGATCTTTGTCATATTCTTTTTGTGCTTCAATTAAGTCAACCTTCAACACATTAGTAGTGGGGGGCACATGAACACTTTGTCGATGAACTCAAGGTCTAGTCTGATCACCATGTTACTATTGGCATCTAACATAGCCCTAGTATCCTTGTTGTAGAATTGAGTGCACTAGAGAATGAAATCGATGTGATGAGCCACTATAGGAAAAAAAGAGATTAGATGGATATTAATCTCAATTATCCTTTTCATTTCAGGGCTATGATTGCTTGATTTGGTTCTTTCTATGAACTCAGCCATATCCACGTGCCCGATCTCTATATCCCTAATGTCATCGACATTAGAAGTAACTAAGGTGACTGGAAAAACACCTTGGTACTTGTACTTCATTGTCTTTGACTTCTTTGAAGAAACTTCAATAATTTAGAAGAACTTTTGTCAAAAGGATGTCGACAAAGAGGGATCCTTGAGAGAAACTGCAATAATAATCGTGATCGTGCAATCAAGGGAAAAATTAGCAATTTGGGAAAACTATATTTTTGATGATCACAACCATGGGAATGTGCTTGAGAGAAGGCTAAGGCACGAGTAGGTCAATAAGTGAAAGGGGATCGAGCTCAAAAAAATGAGAAAAATGAAATTTCTCAGGGTTGGAAAAAATGGAGGGAAATCATGCATGGGCAACAAAAATTGTCGCCCTTACATGTGGGGGAAGGTGTTGTGCATAGGTGTCAAAAATTTCCACTTGTGCATGTTGGATAAATTAGGTTGTGCATCAATGATGAATTTTGCTATATTTACACAAGATGGTAAGTTTTGTGTAAGGGTGGCAAAATTCGTTGCCCTTGGATGAATAGCAAGGATTCGTAAGCGCAGTAAATTTCACCACCTTTACATTGGTATAATGGCCATATGTAAGGGCAGAAAAATTCACCACCATTACATTGGTTACTTGGGCCAACGGGGTCATGTGAGGGGGTTTAGGCTTTTGCCTAGATGGGATCCTCGTGGAAGAAGAGAGAAGGGAGAAGAAATAAAAATAAAACCTAGAAAAGAAGGGAAAAAGGAAACTAAACTTTACAAAGAGGAAAAATAAAAACAAAGTGAAAACCTAAAAAAAAAAAGAAAGCATGCAACACCCTACCTAGTGAATCACAATCCCATGCTTGAATCTGAGAAAATTGCGCTCCCACTAGTTCACACGATCGACTGGATGCAGGGAAGAGGAGAAGACAAACTGGAATGGTTCAAAATGAGTGTCAAAATGAGTTTAAAAGGGTGAAAAACAACCCCAACCACTTGGCACGTGTGTCCATAAATTCTGTGCATGAAAACCAATATCATGCAGGGGTGGCAAAATTTGTCACCTCTACATGTGATTTTTGAACAAGGATGTAGGGGTAGTAAATTTTGCCGCTCCTGCATGAAGGGATGCAAAAAGATACAGGGGCAGCAAATTTTGCCACCCCTGTAGGAAGAGATGAAAGGGTGGCAAAATTCACTGCCCCTGCATGGGAACTCAAAAACTACATGTAATGGTGGAAAAAATTGATGTCCTTCCATGCAAACTAAGAAAATGCACTAACTCCTTAAAATTTATCAAAAATTTGATGCTCTAATCACATCAAAATCATAATGATTTTCACTTTCTTTTAAAAATTGTAACGAGGGAATGTTATGAACTTTTCAAGGATGCCAGTTGACCAAACATGAGATCAAGAGAAACTTGCCTCAAAACATGAACTTAGAGTGAAAAACATGAAACGGGCAAGTTTCGTAGGGGTTGTTTCAAAAATGAGCGTAGCTAATTTTGGGAACAACAATTTATAATCTTTGAAAGTAATTTCATAAGATTATTAATGATTTTAAATTATGGAATCATGATCAAAATTAGGACCCAAATTAAAGTCTATAGCTAAATTACAAAGTTGTCTATAGGTCTCATGAGAATGACCCCAATTAGAATGAAACCAACAAAACTTGTTAGGATCATACCAAGATTTCATAGGACATGTAGGGTCAAGTTCTCATGGAAGAGGCCTAGTTAGATGCTTAAGAAATTTAACTCAGGATAGAGGTTTGTGAACATTAATGTTGTTTAGTGAAAATAAGTGAGGATTGGTATATTGTTGAGAAGGGGGAGCTAGTTTTGACGAATGGGTAGGAATGATAGCTTGAACATTGTGAATGGCGTCATAAGAATATGTAACACCATCATTGGTAACATTGAAATTTTTATTTTTAAGTAAGATACAAGGACCCATAGAAGGTTGGGGTGGCTCAAATTAATGCATAAGGAAATCTTGTCATTTAGCTTGGTTATTAACCTCCTCCAATGTATGTGGAGAGAGATTACAGACTTGATATTAAAGTTTAGGAGAAAGGGCATAGGTAAATAGATGGAAAAGATTATCATCATCCATGTTATTTTCAAATTTGTTTTAAAAAGTTTTCCATCTTTTAACAAAGGCTTGAACAATTTCATTTTTGAGTTGTTTGTAATTTATGAATTAGGCCAAAGTATTTTTAAGAAGATCACTAGTTTGGAATTCTTGAACTAAAGCATTCACTAAACCTTCCAAACTAGCAATGGAATGAGTTCTAAGTTGGTTTTACCAATCCAAGGCATTACCTATGAGTGTTTTGGCTAAGAGTTTGGTAGCAGCAAAGGTGTTCAATTTGACCCAATCCTTATAAATATTTCCAAATGTTTTAAGATGAAGGGTGGGATCAATTGATCCATTATAAGAAATTCTAGGTGTGATACCTCCTATATTTATGTTAGCAATTTGAGTAGTGAGAGGTTCATTTTGGAGATGCTTAATGTTTTTTTTAACCAAAGGAGGTTGAGGAATAAGTTTGCCTTGAGAATATCAAAGAGGAGGAGGGGGAACATTCTTGTTGTGTGTGCCCTAAGCCATTGGTTGAGGATGAGATTGAAGATTGAGAAGGTGATTTTGCATTCTCATTATTTGATTTATATTATGAGCTTGAAAGGTATTCATTTGATTGAGTGTTTTTAACAATAGTTGATGTGTTTGATTGGTATTGTTAGAAGCATTAGAGGTGGTATTAGTGGCTTGGGTACCACTATTGGTGTTAATAGGAGCTTGAGAGCAATTATGAGAATGTAAGGCATTAGTGGTAAAATTTGCTTGTGTAGCAAAATAATGACTAGTGAATGGTTGATAAAAAGAAGCACTAGAAGCCTGATTACTTTGGGTGGCAAACAATGCACTAGTGGAAGGATTAAGGATAGTGGATCTTATGAGAGGCCCACTAGATGTAGAACATGCCATGTTAGTGTATATACTAGGCATGGAGGTGGAAGAAGTTAGAGAATAAGAGTTAATAGTATGAGAAGGGTTCATAATCAAAGGAAGAGGTTGAGAATCAAAGAAAGTGATACCCCCAAATCCAATTGAGAATATGGGGTAGGTGAATGAGGCTCTTTAGATTGACCACTAATCATAAGATTGTAAATAGTAGAATGATATTTTTCTCTATGTTGAGGAAGTTCATAGATAAAGAAGAGCATTTCAGGAGTATACTCTAATTTAGGTCAGTTTTATAATGAGAAAAGAGTATTATGTTTTGAAGAGGTATTAGGAGGGGTCCCATAGTTCATTATGTGAGTGGAAATATGAACATTACTAGCATCCAAGAGAGGAACCCTGCTCTATTAATGGGAGACCCTATGAGGGTTGGTAAAATTCATCATGTCTACTAACTACAACTTAGTATTATCATCAAGTAGAAAGTCCATGAAGGAAATGTTTCAATTATTTTTTATTAAATTTAAGAAGTGAGAAATAGAGAAAGAAAGGTTGGGGATTAGTGATTGTATGTACCCAAATTGGTGCACACCATATCCAGATGAAGTCAAGAATGCCTCTTTGGCTAGGGAGGACCACTTGTAAGTAAGAACACACTACCAAGAAATGTTTCAACTATTTTTGATTAAATTTAAGAAGTGAGAAAATAAGAAATGTTGGGGATTAGTGATTATATGTACCTGGATTAGTGTGCACCGTATCTAGATGAAGTCAGAAACCCCTCTTTGGCTAGGGAGGACCACCTGCAAGTAAAAACACACTACCACAAAATATTTGTTAGTAGGTTGGTGAGTGGGTTGCCAAGCAACTTGCTTATTCCAGGAAGTGACAAACTTCTTGGGGGATGACAATCCACTGTTTAATACAAAGAGTTAAAATTGAAATGAGAAAGTAAAGTAGAGAGAGAGAGTTACATGTACCTTTTTTATAACCTGTGTGTAGTAGTCATTATCACAGAGCAAGCAAAATACAATTTTGGTTTGTTAAAGGGTTGTTTAGGTTGTTTCAAGGTGATTTGGGTAAAAGGGTAGTCATTAATGTTGGTAGGGTAACCAATGTCAGTAGTGGAAATGTGACCGATGTCGGTAGGGGAAATGGAGTCAAAAATTCATAGAAGGCTTTCCTGAGTGTAGGGAAGGATATTTGACAAGTTAATGAGGTTGGAAAAGAGTCATATGAGGGGTTAGAGAGATGGTAAGAAGTCTGGGTGAGGATTTTGGTTTGGTTAAGGCAGACATATGGAGATGAAGGAGTTTTATAACTCCTCCTCAGGGATGGATGGGACTTTGCGTAAATACTAATAAAAAATAATTAGAATTCATAGAGAGATGAGTGTGTGATGCCTATTTATCATAGTTTGAGCTCTTTACACAATGGATCAATTCCAGTTCAAGATTTTACTAGTACAAAGAATCTATGAGCTTAGTTATAGTGGATAATCACCAAAAGCTTGTTAAGAGTGCTTTGAATCTCTTGAGTGAGTTTCTGCTTAAGAGAGAGAATCTTTATTGGGGGGCCTAAAATTGGTTTAGAACATTACTTAAGTAACCAATGTCAGCAATCTTGTCGGCGTCAGTCTCAAGTTGACTGACGTCAGTTGAGGGTTGATCGATGTTGATGGCATAAGAATAGGTCAAAAGGGCTATTTTTGGTTCCTTTCTTCCATGTCTCTATGCCAAGTGTGACAGCCATTAAAAAATTGTCAATATGCGAGGTTAGATATAAGGTAATTGGTTAAAATTTGGTTTAAAAGGTAATAATTAGTTATTTATGGGAGACCAAGTCTAGTGGTGACTCACAGGGGGAGAATTGGTCTTGGGGCAAGGTGGCTAGGCAAGGTGGCATAGGGAATATTCAATTAATCTTAATTAATTAATTAAATATGTGGGGTAAAGGCATGGGTTAGGAAGACTTGTTACAAAGGGGGTCTAAGGGGGCTTTTGACATAGCATGTGATACACTTATGTAACATAATTTTGGTGTCTACATTTGCCTCTTTTTGTCTTGGTAAGTTGTGCCAGCAAGTTGCAAGACAAAAATGAAAGTTGAGTGGTCTAGGCATGGGGTGTGATATCCTCCCCCTCCAAATGGGAATTGATTTGGAAAAAACCCAAAATCGGTGACCAATTTGACAAGGAGTAAATGAGATTAATTAGTTATGGGTTAGTAGTGTAGAGATGATGTCATGGTCATAGAGTACTAAAAAGTTGTATTGACAAGTTGAAAATAGGTATGGTCATGGAGGATTTTGGTTAAAGTTTCCAAGGCACAGCTTGTTAGTGATAGATGAGAAGGTAAGATCAACCAAAATTGTAGCTCTAATGGTCAAATATGTTCCAGGTATTTGAGGTAGGAAGTGCCCCTAAAAATAGAATAGGTCACAGGTGATAGGATCAGTTAGTGGTGATCCAAATCAACTAATAGTCATACATATAAGGTATTGTCAACATGTACTAGATAGCATGAATGATCAAGATACCAAACTTAGATGTAATGAGTGGGTGTGTAAGGAAACATGTGTTTGGGTAATATTTGGCATGAGTGGAGATGAAAATGATCCCCATGGTCAAGTTTGTATAGGGTGTATGTAACTTTGCCCTAGAATGAATAAGGGACTATAAAAAGTGATGTGTAAGCATTAAAATGCTATTTCATGGTACTAATATCAATAGTGTTATATGATGTCGGTGGTAAAGTGACCAACATCGGTGGCATAGGGGATAAATGGTCGACATCAATGACTGACCAAACCCAACAAAAAGGGGATAGGCAACCAACCAATTTCATTTACATGTTGATTGGTCAAAGAGTAAGAAAAAGCCAAAAAAGTTGAGCAAATGGAAAGATGAGGTAGAGACCCAACTGGAGGCATGGCAGCACAAGCACCAGTCATCCTAGCCCAGCATAGGTGGAGAGATGAGGTAGGGTCCTTTAAACCTTTAGTTTGTGTTTTTTGGTAATTTTTTTGATTTGAGTTGAGTGGGGGGTGTAATAAGTTGCTAGTGAGTAGTGGGTGGGTAATGGGGAGGGTAGGAACATGTTTAGGCTTGTTTAGGTGGGTTTTAGGGTAGTTTAGGGTTAAAATTGGAAATGGGTAATGGTCAAGGTTCAGCCCTAGAGATGAACTAGTCATTGATGTCGGTAGCAGTCCACTGACATCATTTAAGGTATTTTTGCTGATATCGGTAACAAAGGCATTGACATCAGCATGTTATACACTGATGTTGGTAGTCTAGGCACTGATGTTGGTCGACAAGTGACTGACATCAGTGGCCTTGCTAAAGTAAAAAGGGTAAAATGGGGAAAAAAAGAGTTGAAAATCCATGAGGCCTTAGGGAATAGGCAAATTATGTGGCATAGAGTAGATTTAGCTTAGTTGAATAGTGAGAGATTGGCCGAAAGTCCTAGTTTAAGAGAGATAGGTCATAAGGCCTTGGGTAAAAATGGATAGGTTGGATAGTTAGGTGGGTAGATGGTCGAGCTAGCCTCAGAAGACCTCATGTCTATTGAGTACTACCTACATATCCCAAAAGGGCCTCAGGCCAATTTAGTTCTCTCATGGGATACGTAAAATGGTTAAGGTAGTGGTTAGAAAGGTCTATTGATTAATTTTGTGTGTTTGTGATTGCAAGTGAGGCATGAGTTGATCTTGAGAGACTATCTTTTGACACTCCTGACCAGGATTAGGAGAGATGTGTCAGTAGATGAGTGGGACCACATGGCTTCAATTTGTCTTGGCAAAGTTTGGTGGTATTTTTAGGTCACTCAAGATGTCATCTTGATGATCACACTGATTGAGAAGTGGGATCATACCAACAACACCTTTTACCTATCGACTGGTGAGATGATAGTCACACTAGAGGATGTATACAGGATCCTTATATTACCATTGTAAGGTGAGTAGCTTTTTGCATGCATGAGGGAGGAACATGACATCCATATGGTGTCATTGTTTAGTGAGTATGTGAGTGAGGTTACATATCACTCAGCATCATTCACTTATGAGCCTCTATTTTTGGTGGATGAGGAGGAGCATCATCTTAGCATCCTGATGATGATCGACATCATGGTATACACACTTCCAGATGTAGATGGTGGTATATTTTTATCACCTTAATAGGGGTCTTAGCTCAGATGATAGAGTAGAGGACAATTTTTGCATGGGGGCCTATATACTTGGCTCAGTTGTATAGAGAGTTGTGGGGTTTGTGTCTACACAGACACTATAGTTTATGTGTTTAGCACCTGTTGCATTGTTGGGCATATGAGCACATCATAGTTACACAGCCACTGAGACTACCATCCATGATTTTAGAGGGATTTGGAGTTGGGTTCAGATGATGGTGAGAGCCCATAGCATAGACATGGGTTGATGGCATTGTGAAAGATATCATGCACTATATAGGGCTACTAGATGGCTTGAGTCCAAGAAATATTATCTGGTGCCCCTACTTGACGTATCTAGTTTTTAGAGGTCAAGGGGAGGAGCTCATTGGGATATAGAGCAAACTATGGGTCAGATGTAGGAGAGTAGGGGAGCTCGACATGATACCCATGGCATAAGTTAGGAGACATCTTGACCTTGTGCAAGATGTTCCACCTACTTTCCCCAGATATAGGCATGATGACATCAAGGTACCACTCACTTTGTTGTTGGAGATAGATGGACCTAATTTTGAGGAGCTATTGGTAGGTGTAGATGTGGTTGATCCTAGATTCACTAGGGCATACCAGACATGGTGGGTAGGACTATACCTATTTATACTAGTTACGAGGCCAGCTCCATAGATGTAGGGTTTGGCACATGAGAAAGATGTTTCTTTACAAGATAGAAATGTGGCCATATAGGAGAGGGATATGGCCATGCAAGCCAGGGATGTCATGATTTAGGATAGAGATACAGCATTATAGGCCAGAGATGTCACTATTTAGGTGAAAGATGAGGTCATGTAGGCTAGAGATGATATAGTTCTAGAGAGGGATACATCATTATATGCCAGGGACATGGCCATACAGGAGAGAGATGTTGTAGTCTTTCTACAAGATTCCTCATAAGCAGAGGTCTTGGGGTTCTATGCTTAGGTGGGCCATATTTAGATTTAGGTGGCCAGTATATAAGGATGAGTTACCTCATTGATAGTAGAGAGAGATTAGTTGAGGTTAGTTACACAGGCATTGGTATTTGTTCCTCCTCCTCCTCCACAGGCAGTAGTATAGGTAGCAGGACAGGCAGGTGCCATGGGTCCTCCATAGACTGTATCTCTTATGAGATACAACACTGCACTAGATGAGATTACATACTATGAGAGGGTGATCTGTGAGTTTTTGTAGATTCCTAGATTTTTAGATTTTAGGGAGCAAGAGCAGTTAGAGATAGGAACCTTAGGTTCCAATGCACGGAGATGGAGACAGGGAGAGGGTGGTGGTGACACCACCTCATCACGTTTGCCATGATTTTGAGGAGGCTGTGTTGATCTTAAATTTGATAGATTTTTTTTATTTATTCATTTTATTATATATACTGGCCTGGGAGCCGATGTTGCGAGATGTATATGAGAGAGAGATGAGAGATGTTGATATTTGTATATGATGTATATTGATTCAACACATATATATATATATGATGAGATGTTTTATTTGATGTGATGATGATGTAAATGTTATTTTCATGTATATTTTTATGGTTTTGGATGAATGTTTATGATATTAATATAATGATGATGTTGGTTTACTAGCACTTCCATGTATGTGATGGCATATGCATAGTAGATGAGATTTTCATGTTTAGCTTTCCCATATGTGATGGTATATGCATAAAATGAAATGTTTGTGTTTATGAGATAAAGGTTTAGCACTTTTCATATGTGAAATGGTATATGCTTGGTTAATTTATATTTTTAACATGCTCCATATGTGATGGTTTATACTAAAAACAAATGTTTTGGTCATGGTTTATTTCCTATGTATCGGTATTTAGGAAATTGTGGTTCAAGTGAATTCTTAGTATTTACCCTATATGTGATTGGTTTCATAATGAAAATGAGTGGTTTGGTCTTGGTCTATTTCCTATGTATTGGTTTTTAGGAAAATGATGGTTAAGTTGCATTCTTAGTACCTTCCATTTATGTAATTGGGTGTATACTAAAAATGAATGTGTTGGTCATGTTTGTTTGGTTTTTGCATTTTCTATATGTGATGGTGTATGCATAAGTGACGGTTTTGGGCATTGTGACATTATTCCTATTTATTGTTAGTTAGGAATATGGTGGTCATGTTGCATATTTAGCATTGTCCCATATATGTGATGGTATATACTAGAAATGAATGTGTTGGTCATGTTTGTTTGGTTTTTGCATTTTCCATATGTGATTGTGTATCCATAAGTGATGGTTTTGGGAATTGTGACATTATTCCTATTTATTTTTAGTTAGGAAAATGGTGGTCATGTTGCATTTTTAGAATTCTCCCATATATGTGATGTTATATACTATAAATGATTGGTTTTATGCATTGGTTTTGGGGTAGGTGTAGAATTTAGAGTTGTTATGTTTATGAGTTGAGATGGTGAGTTCTTCTATTGGAAAATGTATCTATAGAATAAAAGTCAACATGTGAAGTGAAAGGTAAAATAGAGAGACAAGGTGCTCATTATTGACACAAACCAAAATAATAACGTAAATAGGCTCTAAAGTTTGAACCTTTTGTATGCATCACATTAGTTGACCATTTATTAGTTAGAAAAGTATGGTTATCACCTTGTTTTAAGTAAGCTCAAAGTCCTTTGAAAATGTGTTTTTAATGGAAAGAGGGTGTAAAATGGAATAGGAGTAGTGAGGTAGCATAACCTTTGGAGTAATAATGGTATGCCCCATTTTTGGGTTTCCCGAGAGCAACTATAGACAAGTCCTTTGCATAAAGTTATTGTGTTGCTTTTTTTATTTTTGCTTTGTTTTTGCTTTTGTTGTGTAAGTTGATCGATGCGGGAAGCTCACAATGGAATGAAGCTAAGCAATAGGGAAGCTTCTAAATCATATTTGCCTTTGATAGTGGTTTTTTTGGCTTATCCATCCTTAAAGGGTATGGTCTAGTCTTTTTTATTTTGCTAATTTTTAATAGTTGTCCTTCAAGGGAGCAGTCTATTTGAATGTAGTTATCCTTCAAGGAAGCAATCTACTTTTTTAAGAGCTAGGCATGATTCAAAGTAGTTTATGTATCCCATATTATTTTATTTTGCTTTTGCTTTTTTGAGTCTTTTTGTTACTTTATTCATGGACAAGTCTATAGAGGCTTATAGGTTTGCCACATTTTGGGACAAAACCAAAACACTTCATAGGTTAACTAAGTGTGGAGGAATAAGGGTAAGGTGAAAATAATATGAATATAGCGGGTTTGCTCAAGGGATGAGCTTAAGTTAAACACAAGGTAAAGTGTCACTTAATTAACAAAAGAATGGTCATAAATGCAATGCACTTAGAGGATTAGGTTCTGGTCATCCTTCGAGAGGAGACAAGTGATCAGCTCTAGAGCCATATTTATGAGTTATAATGTAGGGTCCTAGCCAATTGCGAGAAAACTTTCCCTTTTTTATCTTTTCCAAGTTAGTCACATGTTGATTTTCCTTTAACTAATATTTAAATCATGCTCTTTAAGGTTTTTATCATAGGTGCATTTGATACGCTCTTGGTAGATGTGGAGATGGTTAAGGGCTGTGAAACGGCATTCATCAAGTAGCTCAAGTTGAGCCAAATGTTCTTCGAAAAATTCATCATTAGTTAGAATGTCTTGTAGTGAAATCCTAAGAGAAGGAATTTGGACTTCAAGGGGAAAAACAACTTCCATCCCATAGATAAGGGAGAAAGGTGTAGCTCCTGTAGAAGTGTGAATGTTAGTATGGTAAGCCCATAAATCATAAGGGATGTGAATGTGCCAATCCTTGCCAAAAACATTAACCACTTTCATAAGGATTTTGGTCAAAGTTTTGTTAGAGGCTTCAGCTTGCCCATTGGCTTGTGAGAAATAGGGTGAAGAGAAGCTGAGTTTGATACCAAAGGTATCATAGAGTTATTGGATAGTCTTGTTTTTGAAAGACTTACCATTGTTAGTATGATTTTGTAAGGTACACCAAAATGGCATATGATATGATAGTTGATAAATTCAATGATTTTATCAACCTTAGTGGATATGAGAGGAATGGCCTCAACCCACTTAGTGAAGTATTCTATTGTTGTTATGATTAATCAGTGATAAAGAGAGGAAAGGGGGTTAATCTCACCAATTAAGTCTAAACCCCATTGAAATAAGGGTCAAAAGTCCTTAGCGACTTGTAAGGCATGACTAGGAATATGAAATAGGTTGGTGTGTTGTTGACATTTGAAACAATGTCTAACATAGTCAGTACAATCATGAGAGAGTGTTGGATAATAATAGCCAAGGTGAAGGAGACATTTGGAAATTGTGTGACCATTAAAATGACCACCACAGATCCCATCTTGAACCTCCATAATAGTAAAGGGAATCTCTTTACTAGTGAGACATCGAAGGAGGAGACCATCGAACCCCCATTTGTAGAGAAGTCCCCCTAGCATAGTGTAATGTGTAGCATGCTTTATGAATGCATGCCACACATTTTGGGAGAGGTCAAGAGGATTAATAGAGTAAGAAAGGTAATCCATGAGTTGAGTATACCACAAGCCATGTGGATCATTAGTGATATTCCCCACAAAGAGGATATTGGAGGAAATGTAAGAAGGTAAAGTTAGGCGATGAATAATGACATAGATTTTAGAGGAAGGGGAGGAAGAGGGTATGTGGGAGGATAAATAATCCATTGTGTCTACAAACTTTTTAGTTGAGTGATGAATGGTCTGTAAAAGGTAATGGTCAAATGATTCTAATAAGGTATATACATGATGTTTGTAATGTTGTAGAGTCTCATTCTTACATAGATAAGAACTATTGACCTGGTTGACGACTAATTATGAGTCACCAAAAATGGTTATGGATTTGATTCCTAAGAAGATAACCATTTGAATGCCTAGAATTAAGGCTTCATATTCGGCCATGTTGCTGGTGCAGTCAAAGTCTAGTTTAAATGATAAAGGCATCGGCTCACCGTTAAGAGGGATGAGGATAACCCCCACTCCTCCACCATTTTGACATTTAGACCCATCAAATAACATCATCATTTGATAGGTAATATCATCGGTAGAAAGCATGGTAATAGACTCTTCAAGTAATTTGAGATTTGAGGGTTGGCTATCAAGAAGAGGAGTGGTAGCTAGTTGGTTAGTGATGGTTTGCCCGGATGGACTTCTGTTGGATGAATTCCAAATTGAATTTAGCCAGAATCATAAGCCATTGAGCGATGTGTTAGTTGTGGTAAGGTTTAGACTGCATGTATTTGAGAGGGTCAATGTGGGTGATGACATAAGTTTTATGGTTGAGGAGGTAATGTCATAGTTTATAAGCTTCAAATACCAAAGCAACGCATAGCTTCTCAGTATGAGTGTAGTGATTTTTGTAGTCTAAGCATTAAGCTTATATAATAGACTACTTGCTCATGGTGGTGATCATCCCTATATGCTATCATAGCTCCTAAAGAATGGTTGGTTGAAGAGATATAAAATAGAAGGGTTGGTCCTCTTTAGGTGGAATAAGGACTAGTGGAGAAAGGAGATACCATTTGAGTACATAAAAGGCTTCCCCATAATTTTTATCCCAATGGAAAGGAATTTTATTTTTTAGAAGATGGTGAAAATGTTGACAATGATCTTATAACTGAGAGATAAAGTGACGAATCGATTGGTGTTTACCTTAGAGGTTGTGGAGTTGTTTGAGTGTGGTTGGTGAAGGCATTTTGAGGATTTCTTGAACCTTAGCAGGGTCAAGTTTAATACCTCAAAGAGAGAAAATAAATCCCAAGAGCTTTTCGAAAAGAATACCAAAGATGCACTTCTTTGGATTGAGTCGAATGTTATAATGAAGAAGGTGAGTGAGAATTATTTTAAGGACCCCCAAGTGATCTTGACAAAGTTTAGATTTCCCGAGTAGGTCATCGACATAATCCTTCATAATTGTGTGTAAGAGGTCATGGAAGATATAAGTCATGGCATGTTGATAGGTAGCACCAGCATTTTTTAGTCCAAAAGGCATAACCCAATAATAAAAATCTCCCCTTGGGGTGATAAAGGTTATTTTGTGTTGATCCTCAGGGGTAACAAGGATTTGATTGTATCCAAAGAATCTGTCCATAAGTGATAACATCTCATATCCGGTTGTTAAATCATTAAGTTGATCAATACTTAGCAAAGGAAAGTCATCCTTTAGACAAGCAAGGTTGAGGTCATGGTAGTCAGTGCAAATATGGATTCACCCTGTTGCTTTCATAATAGGTACAATGTTGGAAACCGATTGTAGGTAGTCAATAGGTTGGATGAAGTTAATACAAAGGAAACATTGGAGCTCATCCTTGACAAGGAGAGCAATACAAGGATGCATTTTGTGAAGCTTTTACTTAACTAGCTTAGCATCATGATTAGTGACAATGTTATGGGTTACGATTGAGGGGTTAATACTAGGCATGTCTTTGTACGACCAAGAAAAAACCTTACTATGGTCATAGAGAAATGTGGTGTAGTTAGTTTGTTCAAAAGAATCTAGATATTATCCTATTTTAAGAATACGAGGGTCATCATGAGAATACAAGTTATTGTCAATGGTTGATTCATTTAACATAACCTGGGTTTCAAAAGGGAGCGGTCATTTAATGTAGGAATCATCAGCACCCATATAGGTAATAATGTTGTCATCAGTTGCACAAGAGATGATGTTAAATTTAGGAGAATCCTCATCGATCATGTGAGGATGTATGAGATGAAAGGACCATGTTTCCCTACCCTGGCGATGGGTAAGGGGGCCCAAGTGACAGACATTTATTGAAAAAAAAATTAAGAGGTATAGATACCTCCAATTCAGTGGGTGATGGTGAAGAAGAGGATTTGGAAGGAGATATAGGTTCTTCAATGATGGAATAGAAGAAGTATCAATGGATTGAGTTGGGTCAACATAACTAATGCCATGCCTTTGTTTGGCATTATTAATGGTTTGATGGGTAGGGTATTGAATAGATGTCTGAGCACCTTGCTTGTAACATCCTAGGCCAAAACCTTTCTAATCAAACCTATAGAGATAAGTATGTGCAAATCTAGGCTTACTTAAGAAGGAAAAGTCATAGTTAAACTTTTGGGGTGAAGAGGATGAATTACCCAAGACAAGAGATTGATCAATTCTCCCATATGTGAAGTTGGTTTTGATATGGGCTAGACCATATGGGATGATCATACTAATATGAGGTTCATATTTGGTACTCATGTGAGGTTTTCCATACTCTTGAGGGGTATGAAACATTTCTAGAGTTAATAAATGATATTCACCAAGTGATAACACTTCAAGGTTTCCTCTATGGGATCCTTGTCAGGAACCTGTGTAGTTGGTATAGGTGTATCTGGGGTAGCGAAACTTTTGGAGGCTTCAGAAGTGGGTTTTATAGGTGATGATGTGTTGAAAGGAATAAGAACATAATTTGGGCTATAGTTCATGTTACATGTCTTGAATAGAGGTGGGTCGACAGGAATGACATGAACTTGACCATTGTATTCAAACTTAACACAATGGTGCAATGTAAAAGGTACACATGCCATAGCATGTATCCAAGGTCACCCAAAAAGTATGTTGTATTGGAATTCACCCTCTAAAACATAAAATAATTTGGGAAGGGTATGAGGACCTGCATAGATGTGCAAGACCACAATGCCAATAGTTGTAGCAATATAGTCATTAAAATAATGTAGCACTACATCTGTTTGTGACAAGCAATTGTCAAGGAGTGATACTTGCTTGTAAGCATGGGTTGAAATGATGTTGATACTAGCTCCCCCATAGATCATAACTCTCTTGAAATGAGTTTGGTTAATGTAGGTAGTGATAAAGAGGTTAGAATCATGATCTTTAGGATGCTGAGAGGGGATCTCTAAATCACTAAAGGAGATCATAAAAATGGTGTTGAGAGAATTGACAAAGGCTACAAGGGGTTGAGGGTCTTTGGGTTGAACTTCAACTAGTTTTAAGGCACTAATGAGAGCCTGTCGATGTTGGGATGAGTTTTTAATTAACTCATATAGAGACATCTTCAGTGGGGATTGGTGAAGTTTCTTCACCATGGAGTTTCGGATAACTCCCGATGATGACTATTGTGGGACACCCAAGATGGAAATCTTGGGATTTGAAGAGGGGACGTCATTTGTAAATGGGTAAACCCAAGGAGTAGATACATTTTCCTTTCCTTTGTCTTTCTAATTTTGTGATCGTGTAGTCACATTGATCATGTTAATCTAAAATACAGGTGAACAAGGTTATAGAGAAGGTACAATAACATCTTTGGGTTTAATGTGAAAGGGGGTTTTGTGAGGCATTATGGATGTTAAGAGTTGAATGTTATGAGTTTCAACTGATTTAACACTCAAGAGAGCATCAACATCTGAATGGTGATGAATGATTATTGTGAGAGCTTTACAACTCTCTGTATCATGTCCCAAAGAATGATGATATAAACAAACTTGTGAATCATTGAACCATAATGGTATTGGTCCAAGAGGATCAAATGGTTTGATGGGGGGAGAGTTATTGTTGATGATTCCAATAATTAGCATAGATAAAATACTTGGGAGCCTTTAAATGGGTTAACACTCATTGTCATAGGTGGAGTGGACACCTTTTTGAGTTTGGTGGTGATGGGTGTAATCTTGTGTGACACCCTTTTAGGTGGTGGTGAACCCACATGTTTCACTTTCACCTTTTTAAATTTGGCTAAGAGGGTGATAGATGTTGAAGGTTTTTAAGTTGGTAATGGCAATAATGGAGGTAATGTCACTTTATGTTTTACATGGGTTAGTGACACTCCCACCAAGGTAGAGGGATGTGGACCCAAAATGGATGGTAAGGTTGAAGGTGGAAGAAGGGTAAATTGGTGAGGTTTTAGGTTTTTACCTTTTTTCTTTGGTTTAGGGAGAGAGACACCCCCTTTTGTTTGAGGGGTTAAATATAACTTCATATGTGGATGAACTATATTATAAATTGGTCATTTACCTAAAGATCTTATATGTTTCAATGTGGCAGACACATGTGAGGTGGAGGGATTTGAAGTAGAAGAGGAGGCTTCTAAAAACTTATGTAAAGCAACACGCACCTTATCAAAAACCTTAGGATAAATGGTTGTGAGAGGGTTAGCAGTGAAGGGAGATACTCTCTATGTTAGATAGGGCATTTTAATGTGATCCCAAAATGTCGCTTGATCTAATTTCTTAGAATCAAGGAATTTTAGATTTCCCACTAAACATGAAAATGGTTTAGATGCCATTGGTGTGGGTTCAACCGGTTTATATTTGGATGATTGAGAGAGAGGAGATTTATTTACCTCTGATATTTCCATCCAAATATGGGAAAGATTCAAACCAAGGTCATCTTCTTCAGTAATAGATGAAGAAGTATGTTCCTCTACAGTAGGAAGAGAATGAGGAGATGAGGGCTCCTCAAGGGGATAAAGAAATGGTATGATTGTTCCTTCAACATGTGGACAAGGAACAGGAAAGGTAAGATCCTCCATGGGTAAGAGGGATGGAAATATGGGTTAGTTTAGGGGTGGTTCAATGGTTGCTTCATCAAATGTTAAAGTGGATAAATCCAACTCATCTATTTGTGAAAGAGGAGTGGATGAGTCACTTTCTTCTATGGGTTGAAGAGGAAGTAACAAAGGATTTCTCTCATTATTTGTTTGAGGGCTAGGAAAAGCATTAAATCCATTTTGTGAAAGTGTAGGTGAGGTAAGTGCAAAGGTAATTGGTGACTCCTCATGGGGTAATGAGAGTGGTAAAGGCTACTCTTCCTCACGTGGAAGTGAAATAGGAGAAATAGGTTCTTCTACCAAAAGAGGACGTGGAGTCAAACCAACTTCTATCATTTGTGGGGTAGGAGTAGGTAAAATAGGCACCTCCTATTGTGGCAATGGTTGGGTTAAGGGAAATATCACATTGACTGTATGAATCTTATGTTCTGAAGAAGTTTGAGGAGTAGTGTGGACTATGTTTTGGTTGGACACGTGATTAGGGAAGGGTTTTTTGAATATGTCCATATTCTGGTTTGGGGGAGCATTTAGATTATGTAAAATAAGATCACCTCTATCCAACATATTTTGGACAATATTTTTAAGAGTTTTTCAATCATTGATGTTGTGGCCTTTGGTGCAATGATAGTTGCAAAATTCATCCTCTTTGAACCATGTTGGAATGGGTCGAGAAGGATCAAATTGGATTGGAGGTCTGATGGTAGGAAGGTTGATAACTCCTTGGTTGAGTAGCTTTTATAAAATGGAGGTGTATGACTCCCCAATAGGAGTATATTGTCATTACTCATACTATTGTTAAAAGAGCTTTGTTAGGTTGATTGGGTTTGATTATGTTGTGGGTTGAGTTGTGCTTGTAGAAGAAGCAAATTTCATAACCATAGCATTTGCGGACCCTTTAGATTTTTTATTTGGATGGGAATTTTTAGATGAATAAGGATCATTTGCTTTAGAATTAGAATTTTTACTACACAATTTGATCCTATCCTCATCTATGGCCTGGATTAAAAGCTTTCATGCCATTATGAAAGCTTCATCGAATGTGCGAAAGGTTTGCACCTAGACTGTGGATGAAATATGTTTTGCACATGCAATAGAGAAGAGCTCAATGAGCTCAGGTTGAGGCAAGGAGAAGGAGAGTTGGTTTATGAGACCTCTCCAATGAGCAATGAAATCAGAAATAGATTCTTCATCAAATTTTTGAATAGAATAAAGGTTTTTTATGGAAACATTTTTGGAGATATTAATGGAGAAGTGATCAAGGAAAATTTGTGAAAGTTGAGTGAAGGAGAATAGTGAATGGCACATGATGGAACTATACCAATCCAAAGCAGCTCCTAAAAGAGACATGGGGAATGTGTGAAGTAATAACGCATCATCATGTCCTAACAAATAGTAAGCATGTTTGAATGCTTTCAAGTGTTGTTGTGGGGCCTCTTTGCTCTAGAAAAGGGAAAATTTTGGGAGTTCCCATTGGTTTGGGTATCGATAAATTGGTACAAAGGGATGAATGGGTTCATTTCAGATCTAATTGTAAGATAAAATGTTCTTTGATCCAGATACAGATGTCTCAAGGTTGCTCATTTTATCCATGAGCATTTTGATGAGGTCGAGAGGAGGATTTGTTTGAGAAACACATCCTACATTGTAAAGAAGAGAATAAGAAGTTGAAGGCATATATGACATTACCTGTTGTGGTTGTTTTGACACAACATAAGGATAGTGAGTCATAGGTTGAGGCATAAAAATAAATGGGGCTTACCCAATTGAAGTAAGGGAAATGGTTTGATTTGTGGTTATGGGTTGAGTGGAAGGCATATTTATTCTTGGTGAGGGGTGAATTGTGATTCGAGATTTAACAGGTGTAAGAGTTGATGGGATGGGTACCACCAAGTTCTAAAATGGGGTTGAAATAGATTTCACCCCTTTTGCTTGTGAAGGTAAGCAAGTTATGACAGGATGGAGGTTAGATTGAATGGTGGGTGATGTCACACTTAGAACATCATGCACAATTGGGTAATTGGTTGATGTGATGGTTTGGGTAACCATGGAAGGTCCAGCTGAAATTGGATTTGATACCATCAATGATGTTAGCATTCCAAAGAGTGGGTCACCCGAAGAGGTTTGAGTTTGGCTTGCAACAAGGTAATGTTGGACGGTGGTTACATTACGATCAAGAAATCAAGTGAAATATTGATTGCCTATAACTAAAATAGGAATTTGATAGGGGTTGGGCATTCTTTCTATATCTTGTTCCATTGTGGATTTAGAAATAAAAGGAGAAGGTGGAAGCGGTTGATGGCTTGCATAATCAACAAGTGTCTTTGCTTGGCTTCATGTTAAAACCATTCAAAAGAATACACTAAAAGTCTGAATACATTGTGTTAAGGTTCGGTTGAAGGTAAATGAGGTTCAGAGAAAGTTTAAAACACTATGTGAAGTTATTGTTTAAGGTAGACTGTAAATTTAAAAATTTGCATAGTCATCGATGTCAGTTGGGGAAACTACCGATGTCAGTTATATATAGCCAATGCCGGTCACTGTGGAAGTCTAAAAAGTGCAAAAAATGAGTTTCTAGGATTTAGAGAGTGAAATATAGGTGTTTGAAAGGTATTAGAGAATCTATATGAGAGTAATAAACACTCAAAAAGTCTAATTTTTGGAGATTATTTGACTTTTGTTTTTATCAAATTTGGTTTGATCTCATGAATCAGAAAAGAAGCATCCTCACAGGCTCAAAAATATAAAAAATGGAAAATAGTATGCAGCCACTAATATTAACTATTAGAGATTAATTTTAGTCGTGTTGGCTTATGCCTTAAGCAGAGAATGAGAAAAACAATTGGTTGTTGTAGGTACTAGAAATAAGTCTAAGGATGGTTTCAGGTAAATTTTTGTTTTCAAAAAGTATCTGGGTTAGACTGGGTACGTATCTTGTGTCAGGAGCTTGCTTTCCCCACTTCACGAGCGTGAAGCTGAGCCAGGTCACTTAGCCAAAATATACAAATTGCCTAGAGTTTATACTCTACCAGAGAATAGAGTGTGTTATTCCCTTGGTAATGACGTCTAAGTAGAATAACTGGGTAGGGTAAGGTGATCCACTAGGTGATGAAATCCTGATAGGTCTTGTCTCAGGTATGTTGAAGT
Organism: Torreya grandis; assembly: GCA_037957365.1. Lineage (NCBI taxonomy): Eukaryota > Viridiplantae > Streptophyta > Pinopsida > Cupressales > Taxaceae > Torreya > Torreya grandis. The sequence goes on along the minus strand of JARHVA010000063.1, from coordinate 4,253,902 downwards.
GCTTATTTTGTGTTTGTGGTTTTGATGTGTAATATTTATGACCTATGATTCATTCATAATGCTTTAATTAACTAGATGTGTTAATTATGCAATAGATAGAGAATGAAATTTAGTATGTTTTAAACCCAAATTGAAATTGTGTTAATTCAGATGAAAACAAAGAGGAATAGGAAAAGAGGATGATTTTCACTATCCTATATGTGCATGCAAAAGAAAAGAATTCTTTTTAACTTTAAAAATATATTGATTTTATTTTGTGAAGTAAAAAGAATGACAAAAAGAGAAGAGTTCAATTTATTGCTTCTAAAACAAGAAAATTAAGAAAATTGCATTTTTCTTTATTTTTTCCTTTTTTATAAGCAATAAGAGGAGAGAGAAAGTGCAAGAAATGACAAATTCACTAATGTGGACTTAAATGAATGCTTAAAAAATCAAATAATGAACCCAAGAAAAACTCAAGGGGTCCCACCAGGTGTTCCATAAATGTTTCAATTATTTTTTATTAAATTTAAGAAGTGAGAAATAGAGAAAGAAAGGTCAGAGATTAATGATTATATGTACCTGTATTGGTGTGCACTATATCCAGATGAAGTTAAGAACTCCTCTTTGGCTAAGGAGGACCACCTGTAAGTAAGAACACACTACCAAAAAATATTTGTTAGTAGGTTGGTGAGTGGGCTACCAAGCAACTTGATTGTTTCAAGAAGTGACAAACTTCCTGGGGGATGACAATCCATTGTTTAATATAAAGAGTTAAAATGAAATGAAAAAGTAAAGAGAGAGAGAGAGAGAGAGAGAGAGAGAGTTACATGTACCTTTTTTGTAACCTGTGTGTAGCAGTCAATATCACAGATCAAGTAAAATACAATTTTGGTTTGTTAGAGGGCTATTCAAGCTGGTGTGGGGTGATTTGGGTAAAAGGGCAGTCGCTGATGTCGATAGGGTAACTGATGTTGGTAGTGGCAATGTGACTAATGTCGGTAGGATAATCAATGTCGGTAGGGGAAATGGAGTCAAAAATTCATAGAAGGCTATCCTGAGTAGAGGGAAGGATATTTTATAAGTTAATGAAGTTGGAAAAGAGTCATATGAGGGGTTAGAGAGATGGTAAGAAGTCTGGGTGAGGAGTTTGGTTTGGTTAAGGCAGAGGTATGGAGATGAAGGAGTTTTTAAACTCCTCCTTAGGGATGGATGGTATTTTGTGTAAATGCTAATCAAAAATAATTAGAATTCATAGAATACAGGGATGCTTAAATGATATAAATATCTGAAGAAATACTCTTGATAAAGCTTTGATAAGGTGACTGACCAAACGGAGATGAGTGTGTGTCGCTTATTCATCATAGTTTAATATCTTTATACAATGGATCAATTTTGGTTCAATATTTTACTAGTACAGAGAAGCTGTGAGCCTGGTTATAGTGGATAATCACCAAAATCTTGTTAAGAGTGCTTTAAAATTCTTAAGTGAGTTTTTGCTTGAGAGAGAGTATCTTTGCCGAGGGGGCCCAAAATGGGTTTAGAACGTTGCTTAAGTAACTGATGTTGATGATCCTACTAACGTTGATCTCAGGTTGACCGATGTTAGTGGCATAATAATAGGTCAAAAGGGCTATGTTTGGCTCCCTTATTCCATTTCTTCATGCCAAGTGTGACACCTGTTAAGAAACGGTCAATATGTGAGGTTGGGTATAAGGTAATTGGTTATAAATCAAGAAAGAGAGATGAGAAATCAAGAAAACCAAAAATTACAAAAATAGTATAGGGTTGACTAGGCTGATCTAGCATAAAAATAGGGTTTGCAAATTGTATATGGTTGATTGGGTTGATCCAATACATTGAACAGAGGCTATAAATATATATAGGGTTGATTGGGTTTACCCAATACAACATAGAGGGAAATTTAAGAAGCTTATAATATGTTTGTGAAATGAAACAAGATAACTTTTTCAATAAGTTTGAAAATAAATAACTAAAAGGAAACAAATAGTCAATTGGATTAATGTTGGCCAATACAGTTGAAGAACACAACACAAAACCTTACACCAATGCTGGCTAATGCAAGTTTTTACAATACAAAATATAATTGAGTAAAGAACAAGCATTCACTTTGGAAAGTAAAGAGCTAACTAATTGGTCAACCTAAATGATTATAAGATTATTAAGATATGATTTTAAATGTGATGAAAAGTTTTCTATAAGCAAGGAACTAAAAAGGCAATCTAAGGATGGTTTCATGTAGTTTGGATTAAAAGGGATTGTAGTGGTAATGATACAAGATTGGTATTGGGGCCTACCCCCTCACTTCACACACTACAATGATAAGGTCATTAGGTGCTTATCCAAAATATACCATTAACCACACTTTATACTTGACTAGAGTATCAAGTCAACATCCCCCTTGGTGATGAAATCCAAGTAGGTTGGCCTTGGGTAGACAAATGTTAAAATGCTTGTTTAGATTTTATGATTTGGTTATGTTTGCATAAAATAGAGAATATTTAACTAAAAGATTAATTGAAAACCACCTAATTAAACTATGTGATCTATTATAAGCTTGAAAGCAACAAAAAAATAAAGTGTGAACTAATTTACTAGTATACAAGGTTAATTCCAACTTTGAAACAAGGTACAATTTTGATATAATCAATAATGTATGCACAAAATATAGAATAGGTTCGATAGGGTCGATCATGTATTACAAAAGCAATGTCTATAAATGAATAGGGTCTATAGAGTCAACCTAGTTATTCTGATAACACATAGAACATAAAACTAGGTCGGCAGTGTCAATCCAGTTGACTATGCAAGGGTAGTTTTAAAGACTACAAACTATAAAAGGAAAGACTATAAAAAAAGAGATAGAGAGATATAAAAGAACCTTGGTGGATCATAGATGCAGAGAATGAATATTTTTGTTCAATAACCTTGATATATGCTTGTAAATTTTGCTAACTGGGTCGACTGGGTTGATCAAGCTTTACAAAAACTTGTTGTTGAGTACTTGGAATGTATAGGGTCAACCTAATAGTATATATTAGATGTCTGAAAATCTAAAAAGTATATTGGGTCAACTGGGTTAATCCAGTAGCTTATACTTGAAATCCTATACACATAAGATAGATATTGGGTCGATAGAGTCAATCCAGTATAGAAAATATATGATAAAAATAATGATGAAAGAATGAAATAAATGAAGTAAGATGAACAAATCTTGAAACATTTAGTCCATGTTAGGTTCACAAGAATGTATGAAATCATAAATGCATCATATCTATAAATCAATCTTGGCTCAAAGAAGATAGATCATACCTACACTTTCGATTGGGAATACATTTGTTAAGTAGGGGCATTAGAAATATGGAGATCTGTTAGACCTGATTAGGGGATCACTTGTCATAATAAAATATTCTAGGAAGGGTTACAAAGCCTATAGTCTAACATAATCATGCAACAACCCTAAAATATTCCTAGGTTTAATGTTCACTCTATTCTAATAAAAAAGAATGTAAATATAATTTAGTGGTCACTAAAGCTTGTGGTACAAAGTGGGGGGTTAGAAACAAACTAAACTAAACACGCATAGAAGACATATACTCACGTCAACGTATATAGAATTATAATACATGGAAGAGAAGCAGAACTACAATATCTATCTACTCTTATAAAGAAGAAATAAAGTTAGGAATACTTACCTTGAAGACAAACCCACCAAGCCTCAATCTCTCCCTTGGCCAAGTTGTTTCACAAGAGATTATTGTGGTATGTAAGAATAATAAAGACAAATCAGCTCTAGGCTAAACAACCTATCTATGCATCTAAAATACTTTTCCACAAGACAAGATCCATAGCTCCAAAGAAAGTATCGAACCCTAAGCTTTATTCCTCAAGTATAATGGTCAATAAGTAGATGTTCATTCACATTTATTCTTATTTTCTTACAAATGGTTGGATATGAACTTGTATATATAGGTGGATCTTGCCCTAAATCCTTCTAAATATGTTAGTTGTATAGAGTCGATCCAATCAACCTTGTATGTTTTTAGGGGATAAATCACTAGGTCCCAAGATCTATTAGCCAAAGGGCTAACACAACTCCTAATGAAAAATACCCTTAATTAGTATAGGGTCAACCTAGTCAACCTTGTATAGTAATCAGAAGCTAAAAATTGTACAGGGTCGACCCAGTTGACCTAGTAGAGTCAACTAGTTAAAAGGGGGGCAAAGCAAGAATAAGGAAGATAAAGCATGGTAAATGACTAGAATGGGTAAGGCTAAGAATAAAAAGATTAGATTAAATGGTTTTAAGATATGTGGGTGTAGATGATAAGTGCAAAAGGGAAAATAATATTATGAAGCATCGATGGTCTACCCACCCCTTTCCCGATGCACCCCTTAAGGCATGCACTCAAAGATATTGAGACTCAATGGGTTCTTGCAAGATACAAAGTGTCAGTAATCAATAAAAGTTAAAAATATTATGTGTATATAATCTCAACATCCTATTCATCTTGTCTTATGTCTTCCACAACTAATCCATGTCAATAGTCTAATCCAAGTTTATACCCTTGTTTAAACCCATATACTTAATCCACTTTCACTTTGTATCATGATCATCATGGCCAACCTATTCCAACTCATCACTTGATCCATTACCCCATCAACTCTCATTAGGACCATTAGATAAGACATTATGACACTGCATGTAGATACTTGTGTGTATTACTTGTCTTCTCTTTGTTGTTTGACTTGTTCATGTATCTATATGAATGTTTTATGTTTTTTGATGTTTTAGTCTTCCATTATGTATTTTTTGTCTCTTGGGCAATGAACGAGGATCCTATGATGACACCAAAAAAGATAAAATGGTGCTTTTATGTGCCCTTGATGATGCAAAGTTCACTATTCTCCCATTTTATCCTTATGCACTTTGGCACAATGTCCTCTTGGTCATACTTATATCATGGGAAAAAATGCTAAGTGTTATATTTAATGGATTGCTTAGACTATGTGAGTATTATTACAATAATGATGGATTGATAATCTACACACTCATCATTTCTCCTATCCTCTATCACTTGCCTAATCATCTAATATTTTTTATCCCATCATCAATTTGATCATCGAGATCTAGTCATCTAACCCAACAACATATCATAACATCTAACATTTCATCTTCCATCATTTCTCCTAATTTGTTATATTCATTTCTAACATCTGAGTTGCATCTTCTATATAACAACTAGCATGTATAACATCCATCATCATAATCATCCTCTAGCATATCTTGTCATCTATCATCTAGTCTAAACTACATTGGCCTGAGGTCTTTTCAAATTATGTAGGTAGTGCTTAGTCATATAACATGTCTCAGGTCAGTTCTAACACTCTCTCCTCTTCCCCATCATTAGTCATCACATCTATTTTATTTCTCATCATCCTCAAGTCTTGCCTTAGTCAAATTCTTAAGCTATAATATTAATCATTAATCAATCGATCTATTAATCAATCACTAGTTATAAAATCATCTCCCTAATATCCCCATCCAATCACTCGCAAATGTCTATTGGGATCAAAAAATCATAACATCCATATTTTCTTCCATTAATCATTATCAATTCACTATTTAAAGTTTATGGCTTCATCCTTTGATTGGTACATGATCAAGATTGTAATTCTATTATCATCTCTTGCTCCCTTGATAAGGGCATCATCACTATCAATCACATTGTGTCTCATTAATTCGATGCATTTCATTCTAATTCTTCCCCTTTATCTTTTGGTCACTTGATCATATCATTTATTCTCTTTCATCTCCTTTATCATATATCTTAACTTTAGATTTGAGTTACACTCATCATTAATCTTATCAAATCATTATCTATCTGTAGACACCTAAAAAGTGTCTAACCCTTGGTCTTCCTCTCTCCCCTTGGTCCCTTGCCACTTCGACTATCCCTAACCTACCTAGGTCTTATTAATTGAAAATAATCATCTATTTTTAATTAAATAAGTCCATTTTCCCTCTCTTTGCCACCTCGCCACCCTAGGATACCCTCCTTGGATCCCCTTCATTCCCCACATGGCCATTTAATGCCTAAGTCTCCCATTCCAACCTCTCCTCTCGCTCATTTAACCCCCGTCAACCGTTTCATCCTCGCATTCATTTGACCCGGCAGTTGGGAAGCGGATTAAAGGCTATTTTTAGCCTTTCTCCAGCCTTTTAGCCGCCGACGTCGGTCAACCGTCGACCGACGTCGGTGATATTTCCGGCGTCGGCACCTTTCATAATGGCTTCTTCACCGTTATCTCCTTCTCTTCGCTCCCTACGTTTCTCCTCTGGCATCCCGACTCTTCAATCTCTGCATCAGAGCCTTGTATCCGTCCTTTTCACTTGACCTCTCTGCCAATCAATCTGACTCTCTCCCTCAGGTACACAGCAATCTTCTGCAAGTGAACAATAGGGATTCTTCATCAGCAATAGGCTTCACATCCGGCATCATCAGCAACAAGATCACCATTTTCTTCAGCAGGGCACAAGTAAGTACTCTATTTGTGTTTTCATTATGCTTTCTAGTCATCTGCTTTTAAACTAGATTCAGCCCTTCTTTTCCCCAACCCAGACTGCTAACCAAACCAGGCAGACCCGGATTCCTACCTCCCTGATTGGCCTCCTTTATCTCTCTATCCCTTTTTGACATTTTGTCCATTATCCTAGACCTCTGCACAGACCTTCACCTAAAACCAGACTCTCCCAGACCATTTTGTATGTCCACAGACCCATCCACAGACCAAGCCCAGACCAGACTCTGCCCAGACTCGACCAGACCCTACCTAAACCCCGTCCAAGCCTATTGCCCCGACCGACGCCGGTCACTTATTCAACCGACGTCGGCAGCCTAACCGACGTCGGCACCTTTGACAACTGACACCGGTAGAAACCACCGACGCCGGCGACTGCAACCAGGCCGACAGCTTCTTCCAGGTAAGCCTTTACTTTCTTTTCTCTTTCAGTTTGCTATCATTTCAGTCTATTTTAGCATTCTGTCATTTATCAGTCATTTATCTTTTATCAAAATAGTGGGTTGACCTCCCTTAAGGAAGTTCTCATACTTCTGGGAACAGGCTTTTGCCTAGCAATTCACCATCTATCTATCTAACGCCTTTTTGTCCAAGTTTTCTTCTTTGCAGGTGTCATTCCTCCACAGCCAAAGAGGAGTGCCCACAAACGCCTGGATTACGGTGCGCAATCTATATCCAGGTACTTCTAGCCTTGTCCATTTCTTTAAGTTTCTTTATTCATCTTTTGAATGTAGAAAGCGAATTAGCGATAGAAACATTCTGGCACGCCCGGTGGGACCTTAGGTTCCTCCTGGGTTCCTTTTCTTCTTCATTCATTTAGGAGCATTAGGTTCTTACCTTTTCTCCTCTTTCTTTTCTTCTCAATGACACTATAAGCAGGTATTTAAAAAGAATCTTTCTTTTCTTTCTTGCACATTCTAGACTAGTCCAACGTCATACTCTCAACCCTTTTTCAAACTTGTCTTCATAACAAACATCACATTTCGACTTGGGCATTAAAACACTTTGCATTCATTTCTGCTTGTGCTTGCATCTTCTTAGTCCACATCTAGTAACTTAAATCCGCATATTGAATAAATCGTAGACACTTGATGTTACACTACCAAACCACATGCACTAAAACGAACATAAAACTTACTTGAGACAAGGCCCGACTGGGATTTCATCCCCCAGCGGATACCTTACCCGTCTCGGTGACCCTACTTGGATTTCATCACCAAGGGGGAAGCCCACTCCGTTCTCTGGCAGAGGATAAACTCTAGGCGAGGTATATCTTGGCTAAGCGAGACCAGCTAACCACTGGAATCATGAAGTGAGGGGAGCTTGCTCCTTAGCACCAGGCCACGTACCAGACCTAACACAGACTTTGAGTGCCTAAAACAAATCCCTGAAACCAGCTCTAGACTGCCTCTTCTAGGACCTTCTTTTACAGCCAATCTCCCTAAACATTCATCTAAGGCATAAGCCACAAGATTCTTAGGTTAATTCCTAGGATTTATCGCTTAGGCTTGTCTGTCTCTCTCTGTTCTTCTCTTCTCATCTATTTGTTTGAGTGAGTAAGGACGCTTTCTTCATTGTTTTTCCAAGAATCTTAAAATCTTTTGGTTCTTTGGAAAACATAGTCACCGGCATCGGTTATTCCACCGACGTCGGCTTTCTCCTATTACCGGCATCAGTTATCTGACCGACGTCGACCATATTCCTTACCGACATCAGTTTTTCAACAGACGTCGGTCTCTATCACTATCCTTTTTTTTCAAAACCAGCAGCCTAAAACCTGTCCCTTCTCTATTAAAAACTCCATTCTGGTTTTCTGAGACTGCAAGAACACAGTTTCTGGAACCAGGACTCTCTTCTTAACCACTTTAGCCAACAACCGCTTCCGTCTACCCCGTCCCTAACCAGTCCTATCATAGAGTTCCACTCGAAGACTGAAAGAACTCCTACAGGACCGACCCTGACCCTGACCCTGACTCAAATTCCCATCATCCCTGAAGGGGACCAAGATTTTGAGAGATTCTTGGACCTCAATACCGCGGCCCTCCAAAACTATCTCGCGAGAAATCCAATGCGAGACCTTTCGGGTGACGTGGTGACGACATCCACACCATTCGCCACCCAACCCTTTATGACTCAGCGTTTCACCTCAACTATTAATCCACCCATGGCCAATACGCAGAGTTTGGCCTCCCCGTCTATTTTTAGACTGACCTCCATCAGGGTTCCATTACCCCCTCAACCACCTGCAATTCAACCAAGTTCTAAATCATATCAGAACTTGATTGTCTCAACCCCTCATACTCTTGCGCCCACAAATGTAGGAGTGCCAACCTGTCTTTCTACCAGTGCCACCATTCAACCACCTTTGGCGGTGCCCAGTCAACTTATACCTTCGACCTTCATAACGCAACCACCTTTAGCCTCCACTTCTGCCCCTGCGACTAGTCATCCGTACATTGTACAACCGACTATGTCACACGCCTCCTCTAGCCTCTTCCAAGCGCCTTACAACCTAGGGGGCGCCCAACCCACCAATCCGTCAGCAAATCTTATCAAGATGCTGATGGATAAAATGTCCAGTCTCGAGACCTCTATTTCCGGTTCAAGCAATACTTTGTCATATGAGCAAATTTGCAATGAGCCCATCCATCCTTCCGTCCCTATTCGACCATACCCTAACCATTGGGAGCTTCCTAAATTCACTCGCTTTCAAAGTAAGGAAGACCCACAACAACATCTACGGGCATTTAGACATGCCTGTTATCTTATTGTCCATGATGATGCGTTGCTTTTACGCACGTTCCCTATGTCGCTTTCTGGCCCTGCCCTTGACTGGTATAGTTCTCTTGCCAGACACTCTATCTTTTCATTCATTCAACTCGCCCAACTATTTCTTGACCATTTCTCAATCAACATCACCAAACAAGTCTCAATCACAGACCTTTACTCCATCAGGCAATTTGACGACGAATCTGTAGTCGATTTTGTCGCTCGTTGGAGGGTCCTGATTAACCAGCTCTCCTTCTCTTTGCCTCAACCTGAGCTCATCGAGCTCTTCTCTCGAGCATATGCCAGACACATCTCTTCTACCTTGCGGATTCAGACATTCTGCACTTTTGATGAAGCTTTCATCATGGCTCGAAAGCTTGAACTCTGCGCCCTTGAAGAAGATAAGGTCAAATTGCGTCATACCAACACAAAATCTACTGACCATTCTTCTTCCAGACCTTCTTCTTCTGCCAACTCCAAGTCCAAAGGAGTGGCCCATACTGTGGTCGTTAGATCACCATCCTCGACAACAACAAATTACTCTCAACCTTCGACGTCTTCAAGCATCACCAAACAATTCCAACAACGGTACATTCAGCGTTCTTACACTCCACTTGGAGAACCATACGCTTCCGTTTTGGAAAAACTACTCAAGCAGGGGGTCCTCAATCTCCCTCCAATCCGACCACCTCAATTTGACCCTTCAAAATCCATCCCTACATGGTATAGGGAGGCTGACTTCTGTCCCTTTCATCGCGTCCAAGGCCATGACATTGACAACTGCCGAACCTTCAAAAACATCGTCCAAGACATGATCGACAAGGGGGATCTTATTTTAGATAACCCGAACGCCCCACCTAACCAACATATCGACATTTTCAAACAACCATTTCTGAATCATCCACCTACTCAAAACAACGTCTAGACTTCGACCAATGACCCTCAAGACCATGACATTCACACGATTAGCACTATCTTGCCTCTTGTCCTTTACCAACCTCTTCCATTAAAGGATGAAGAACCTTCTTCTCCTACTAGTCCTCCATCTACCTCTCTTGTATTGGAAGACGCTTTGACCACATCAACGCCATTAAGCCCACCTCCATTCAAAGACCCTACCTTGCCTACTCCTCAACTACAAGTAGAAGGCACGATCATCCATGCCCTCTGCCCACTTGAGGAGCCGCCCTCTCTTATTTCTTCTCCACCAAGAGAAGAATCAGTCTCTCCACCCATTTCAACCGAGGAAGACCCAGTCACAGTTTCCTCTTCCCCTTTGCCTGAGATTGCTACATCTCACTCACCTCCATCCACATCCAAACCCAAACCTACATCTAACCTCGCCTCACACAATAGTGGCCCTCGACCCAAACACACAAAAGCTACTAGACCTCACCGGAGAATTCCTCCCCTACCTTCGTCATTACCTTCAATCTTGGGCCCGCATCTATCCACTTTAATAGGAGTGCTTCCCACTCCCATCCTTCACAGAGGCACATCGCCTCCATTACTCCTTCAACCCGTTAGACTTATACCTCCTCCAAACCATCGATCAATGCATCTTACGCCTCTCAAACCAACGTCACCAACCCTCGCTGCAATAAAATATCCCGACCCGTTAGCAGGTTCATATGCCTTGCACTTACGGCGATTATTGTAGTCATCTCGTATCGACCTCCCGCCTCTTAGACAATATCAATCTCTCAGACCTAAACCACCTTGGTTCGACCACACTTGCATTTGTGCGTATCATCGCACGCCTGGACACGACACGAAACATTGTTGTGCCCTCAAGGTTGCCATTCGCTGATGTTTGGAGAATGACACCTCTCTTTTCAACCACGTTATCAACAAACCTTCAACACCGCCTCACTCAGCAACTCTCGGATCAAGGCCCTCTTGGTTCGACAACTCTAAATTCTGCCACTATCACCACACTCCGGGACATGACACTGAGCGTTGTTGCACTCTCAAAGATGTCATACGTCAGCCCCAGAAAAAGGATTCCTTTCTCATCAAGGATCCTCTTGACCACCTCTTCAACAAAACATCAACCCCGACTCATGCCTCTCCAACCTCATCACCTAAATCAGGATCCCCAAGCCAGACTGTGGTCCCTTTGCCACCTTTGACCCCCATATTCGACATTAATACCATCCATCTGACCACTAAATCTCAATCGACCTTAACCAATCTTTCAAACATTCTCCCTACCCGCTGGGGGAATTCGTCCTTCATCCAAACCTCGACCAACTTTTCAACCCAGTCTCTACCACATATCAATCACTCATTTAATCACTCATCCCGACCAAGTGTCCACCGACTCAACCCCCGACCAATTATTCAACCCAAACTTCAACCAAACATAAATCAACACCTGACCAATCTCGGCAGAGGCAAATTGGGGCAAGTTTGCTCCTAATTGACTTGGACCTTATCATAACATACAAGCATGGCCCAGGGTCTTATTAGACCTTAAACCCCTTTTTATGTCTTGCGTCTTCGACCATTTCTACTGTTAGTCGAGTGTTCGATCACTTGACATTTTACTTGAGCTCGTCCCTTGAGCAATCTCCGTCCTCTTAATCCTCATTCCTTTCAACCCTATTCCCCTTTAACAAGTCCTCTACAACCCTTTTATGATGCATGGATGCTTTGTCCTAATAAAAGGGGAGTCCTTGAACTTCTACAGCCTTGTCCGTGACTCTAATCAAAAAATCAAAAAAATCAAAAAATCAAGATGTCAAAACATATCCAAGGTCACACAATCAAAACAAAAAAAACCAACTGCTCCCTCGAAGGACAGCTGTACTATCATTGCTATATTACTAGACTGATCCCTTGAAGGACAGCTAGGCCAACTTATCAAACCCTTATATCAAGCAAAAATATAGACCACTCCCTCAAAGGATGGCTATCAAATAGCAACCTTTCTTAGAAGCTTCCCGCATTGATCAGCTTCGCAACATGACCATACATCAAATGACATATTTCTGTAGACTTCCCACATCGATCAATCTGCGCAAAAAAAAAAAAAAAATGAGTCATGGACTTGGCTTGTAGTCATCTCAGGGTCTCCTATAAAAAGGGGCAAGGTTATTCCTGCTCTTAAACTGGGTTACCCTATCCACCTCCTATCACCTGCTCAGGGGACTTCGAGCTCACTTTAATGTCAAAGTGATTCGATTACCGTTCTAACACCACACTGGTCAACGACGTAATGCATAAACGGGGCTTTTGTTCTAATAACCCCTATCTATGCTTCCTTTTTGGTCCTTGTCAATGAAAGTGCAATTTGCCTTTCACCTTTTCTCTACACTTTGGTCACATTTAACCACATCAATTGTCAACCCAAACCAAGCTATTTGTCATCCTCAAGGCATCAGACATCATCCTCGTCCATTTCACATAGTTTCTATGGACACCAATACACATGGAAACTACCGACCAGACCCAATTTATGTTAAGCATAAACCAATACTTGTTGAAGCATAAATAGACTTCCATTCATTTCTAGCATACATCCATCATGACTATGGAAACTTGCTAGGGATGAAAGCCTCTTGACCACTGTGACATTTGTAGCATCATCTTACCCTCATCATTTTGACACTTGACCACATCCAATCATTGACCAATCTTCTCAATTTGTCTGAACTACATTGGTCTGAGGCCCTTCCACAGGGGCTATGTAGGCAGCACTCAGATGACACGACTGTCTTCTGGGGTTAGCTCGACCATTCTCATTTGTTCGTCTCTCTGATGGACAAACCTTCTTTCCTTCTTTTAACCATAACCTTGCCCTTGACCATGACCCATTTTATCCCTTTGACCCTCCCTCCCTTCTAGGGAGAACTACATTGGCCTGAGGCCCTATCACCAGGGCTATGTAGGCAGCACTCAGTTGACATGGGGTCTTCTGAGGATAGCTCGGCCGCATCCTTTCATCCATTCATCCATCCATCGACCACCAACCATTGGAGATCATGCCTATCTCCTCCGACCTCGACCACTTCCAAGACACTGTTGCCTTGGTTGTTTTTGCATGTATGCTACCTCATGACTGGTTAGCAGAATTGTGCGCAGACCTTTTTGGACCCTCCCAAGTATAGGATCGCAAGCCGGTTGATCCACACTACTTGTGACTTTTTCGTGATTCTAGGAGCACTTCCTGAGCCCGGGATACCTAGACTGCGATGACCCATTTGGAGCTTCAGCTTCGATTGAGTAACCCGATCAGCAGATGACTAAATGCTGGGGCCCGGTTATCTCAATTTTGGCACTCCTCGACCCTTGACCTGCGACACTTTGGCCTGACCATCTCGTGCAGTGGTATGCGCGCAATCACGACCTTTGCAGCGTTCACCCTCACTCCTTTTTCATCCACTCTTTGTCAAATCAGCACCCGATTCCTGGTTCCCTTCCCTCGACTCCTGCTTTGAGGGGGAATACCTTATCCATACTCGGGGCAATCCGCTTCCTATTTTTGTCTTGCAGTTCATTCGAACAACCAACAAGACGAAATCAACCTTATCCCTCACCTGGGGCAATCACTCCTATTTTTGTCTTGCAGTTCGTCTAGAACAACCAACAAGACAAAAAGGGGTAAATGTAGACACCTAAAAAGTGTCTAACCCTTGGTCTTCCTCTCTCCCCTTGGTCCCTTGCCACTTCGACTATCCCTAACCTACCTAGGTCTTATTAATTGAAAATAATCATCTATTTTTAATTAAATAAGTCTATTTTCCCTCTCTTTGCCACCTCACCACCCTAGGATACCCTCCTTGGATCCCCTTCATTCCCCACATGGCCATTTAATGCCTAAGTCTCCCATTCCAACCTCTCCTCTCGCTCATTTAACCCCCGTCGACCATTTCATCCTCGCATTCATTTGACCCGGCGGTTGGGAAGCGGATTAAAGGCTATTTTTAGCCTTTCTCCGGCCTTTTAGCCACCGACGTCGGTCAACCATCGACCGACGTCGGCGATATTACCGGCGTCAGCGCCTTTCATAACGGCTTCTTCACCGTTATCTCCTTCTCTTTGCTCCCTGCATTTCTCCTCTGGCATCCCGACTCTTCAATCTCTGCATCAGAGCCTTATATCCATCCTTTTCACTTGACCTCTCTGCCAATCAATCTGACTCTCTCCCTCAGGTACACAACAATCTTCTGCAAGTGAACAACAGGGATTCTTCATCAACAACAGGCTTCACATCCGGCATCATCAGCAACAAGATCACCATTTTCTTCAGCAGGGCACAAGTAAGTACTCTATTTGTGTTTTCATTATGCTTTCTAGTCATCTGCTTTTAAACTAGATTCAGCCCTTCTTTTCCCCAACCCAGACTGCTAACCAAACCAGGCAGACCCGGATTCCTACCTCCCTGATTGGCCTCCTTTATCTCTCTGTCCCTTTTCGACATTTTGTCCATTATCTTAGATCTCTGCACAGACCTTCACCTAAAACCAGACTCTCCCAGACCATTTTGTACGTCCACAGACCCGTCCACAGACCAAGCCCAAACCAGACTCTGCCCAGACTCAACCAGACCCTGCCTAAACCCCGTCCAAGCCTATTGCCCCGATCGACGCCGGTCACTTATTCAACCGACGTCGGCAGCCTAACCGATGTCGGCACCTTTGACAACCGACGCCGGTAGAAACCACCGATGCCGGTGACTGCAACCAGGCCGACAGCTTCTTTCAGGTAAGCCTTTGCTTTCTTTTCTCTTTCAATTTGCTATCATTTCAGTCTATTTTAGCATTCTGTCATTTATCAGTCATTTATCTTTTATCAAAATAGTGGGTTGACCTCCCTTAAGGAAGTTCTCATACTTCTGGGAACAGGCTTTTGCCTAGCAATTCACCATCTATCTATATAACGCCTTTTTGTCCAAGTTTTCTTCTTTGCAGGTGTCATTCCTCCACAGCCAAAGAGGAGTGCCCACAAATGTCTAGATTACGGTGCGCAATCTATATCCAGGTACTTCTAGCCTTGTCCATTTCCTTAGTTTTTTTATTCATCTTTTGAATGTAAAAAGCGAATTAGCGTTAGAAACACTATCATAGCCTATATATCTCCATTGCATGCATCTTTACTTGGGATATATCTAAATATTTCAACATTTTAATTTTATCATCATCATGTTATGGTTGATTCCCCCTTGGGATGTGTTGACAACCATGACATAATCATTTCCCCTCCCTATGTATAGGTTTTTACTATGTGCATCATCACTTTGTATCTCATTTTTTATGTCAATCTCCTCTTCTTTATCATCGATCCCATATATCATATCACATCCCCTTATTTATTCATCACATCTCGCTCCTCATTTCCTCTTTTGAGTGGCCATCTATCTCATTCTTCCTTTCATATCCACTTGAGGGGGCATCATATCCAATAACATCATGTACTAATCATGTACTAACATTTATCCAAATACCAATACTCCTTCCACTTCATCCACTCATAATTTATTTTTAAAGAGGGATAAAATGTATACATATAAATTTGATCGATTTATCTATCATCGCTAATATTAATAATAGTCAACATTAATTTCACTTATTTCATATAATATCATTTATTTTTTCTAATTCCATCCTAAAAACACCCCTTATAGTCATTTATCTAACATCCCCCTTCATTATTCTTCATCCACTAACCTTATTCCTACCCCACAAGCCTATTAATCCTTCTTCTAATATGTCATTTATCACTTAATCCTTTCCCAATCCCACTTATCAATTATTTGGAAATTTAAAATTCCCATGACCCACTTACCCACCTATCCTAACCTATTCGTAGGCTCTCCTACATCTATAGTCCCTAATCACCTATCTTAATCCCCTATTAATCTTGTTTAGCCCCTAATGGATTATAGAATTCTCCAATTCTATAATCTTCTCTATCTTAACCCCTTTCTCTCTAGAAACCTCTATTTATAGATGTTTTCAAGGATTTTTTTAATCTTTTTTAATCCTCCCTCCATGGCTTATTTAAAAACACCATCTCACTCCATTATAACTAACCAATGAATCCATAATATCTCGATGCTAATTTAATTATTTAGTCTATTCTATCAAAATCATTGATCAAGTCAACATCATGTTGTCTACAATTCAATTCTTTGGTAAGTAATTTATAATCCATAGTCTTCTAATCTTTTCTTATTTGAATCTTGATTAGGAACACTTAGATTTAGGTTAGAATTTTTTTTAAATGATTCATGTTATTATATTTTAATCTAATGGTTCTCGATTTTAATGGTAGAGTGTAGATTTGGGAATTTTTGATATAGTTGGCATAATCAAAATCTCATTGCTCAAATTTTCATCCTACAAGAAAAATTGACCCTAAGGACCCTCTGTCTAGAATAGTAGGTTGTAGACCAAAATATTTTTAAGACCAAGATGAAGCAATAAATCATATCTCTAACAAATGTTGATAAGAAGAAGAAGAAGAAACCATGGATGATAATTAGGAAAACATGGAAAATCCTAAAGGTAATAAGATGCCTCAATAGGATAAAACCGGTTCCTTTCATGCAATCATAGTTTCAGTAGATCAAACCTCTATGAAGAACATTTCACCTTCAAATATACCCACTTTTAGGGAAAAATTATCAAAATATCTAGATCAATTCTTTTTTTATTTCAACTTAAATTGTTCCCTTATACACTTAAGGAGGCAGTCATGAGGTGGTTTATGGACCTTGTAGGTGACTCTATTAGTACATGGGGAGACATAAAAACTATATTTATTGATAAATATCAATACTAATATAGATTAATATTATAATATAATATTAATTCATTTAAATCACTTTATTATATTCAATTAGGTGTCATAAATTCATGTTTTCTTGACTATGTTTTCAATTCAGTTGGTAGTTTAGAGTATGCATCTTGCAAAGACGAGTTTAAGCCTGTATATCTGAATTTGAAGCATCTAATAAAGTTTTTGATAACCCTTATGTCATGAGGTTTATGAATATGTAATTTTTTTCATGTTTTTTAATCAAATGTGTGTTTATGTTTTAGTTGTTCAAGATAGATTTTTTGTGTATGCATAGGCCTTTTGTGAACAATGTTTTGAGAAGGGGTTCAAGTGGTGTTTAGACCTAAAAGGTGTTGTGAACTGAAATTGAAGTTTTATAAGGTATATTTTATTGTAATATGATGTTTTCCTACCGTATGAAGTGTTTTAAGTTTTTCCAAGGAAGATCAGAGTGTAACATGTGAGAAGTAGGCCTATTGCGATGGGGTTTCCATGAGACCTAAAGGAGAGATAAGGCCTAATTGAAGTGGGTCAGACCTAAAGGAAATTAAAGAATGTTTGATCCATGTCTATGAGATGTATTAAGATCCATCTCATGGATGACCTAAGAAGATAAAAAAAATTGGCCAACTAAGAAAGATATGATTAAGTGACTTGTATAAGTACAACACAGTTTTAGGCCTATTAGTGTGAGTAAGAGAAGTATGAGTGCAAAAGAATAAAAGAGGACTTATAAGAGAATAAATAAGTCATGTAAACCATCAGAGGGGTATATATATATAGTCATGAATATCTGATAGAAGGTTTGAGTATGAAGATCAAGGTCAAATGACCTAATCAGTCTTGAAGAGCGTTACTTGAGTGAAGAAGGCTAGAGGCTAGTTTGAGAGGGTTAAAAGGGTGTAAAGAAATAAGAAATAAGATCATCATCTATTAAATGAGAAAAAAGGTATTTTGAAGGTGATCAAGTGTTTCAATTGGTTGATTTAGTTTTGAGTCATTTAGGGGGTTGTTGCCTCCTTGTAAGTTGGTGCTTGCTAAAATCTTAACTAAGTTAGTGCTTAGATAGTTAGGTGATTTAATCATTTTGGGAATATTAGTGTCCTATTCCTAATTTAATTAAGTGTCTAGAGTAATAAAATTAGTAAATAAATATGCAATAATTACATTACTAATTTGTATAATTTGACTATAATTTAAATCTTTATAAAAATAGTAATAAGGGAGAGAAAATAAGACTTAGTTAGAAACTAACTGAGACAGTTGTTGTAGGGTCTAAAATTCACTATGGAAGACTAGGACACTATCATAAATCAGGATTTGGCCATCATTTATTGATTAGATAGGAGTGCCAAAATAAGACACCCTAAGTTCTGATGCTATCATCCTTTTCTACCACTATTGTCCAAGAGATCTGATTTTTTTGAGTTTTGTTCATTATGTCCGTGTGAACTTGCTTGTGAAATTTCAACTATTGGATGTTCATGGAACTCCCTGTAGAGCTGATTTTATCTTCAAACCCTAGAATCCATTATGTTTTAACAAATTTTGGGAAAGAGGGGGCCTTAGTGTGTGTAAGATGCACTAAACATGTATCCACACCCCTTATGTGGGCATGCTACCTACATACTAATACGCAGAAGAGGGATCAATCCATATGTAGTTCTCCCACTTGATGTGCTTTATGAAATTATGTGTATGAAGATGAAAAATGTTAAAATAGGGTATGCTTAAGGTGGTTAAGAACTAGTGTAAAGATTTGAATAAGCTTGTAATAGTATTGGTTGACTGTATGCAAATAATAGAGAAGATTGCCTTAGTATTCTTGCTTGTATTCTTGATTATTTTGTGATATTTTCCAAACCCTTCTAAATGACCTTTGAATGGGATTTTATAGGGATCTATTGGTCATGGGTTTAATGGGCTCACATTAGGCTGAAAAGAAGAAGAATAAAAATTAAAAGGAATTGACCATTGGAGGCAAGAATGCACTTGAATAGGAGCATCAAAATTAGACACTAGAGGGTCAGATGATATAGTCCAAGTTGGGCACTAAAGTCTTCAACTAACTAGACCTAGGGGGAAAGATATGTCATGAAAAGAGTAGTCTGGTTGAGCTACGATCAGGTCTAAAAGGCTACAAATGACTGAGAATCAATAAAAAATGCTTAGGAGGGTCATGAGAGTAAGCAAAAGGTACCTAATGGGTTGGGTATCATTATCCACACTCAAGTTATCAATTTTCACATTTCATATGACTACATCTGACCCCCCTTTATGCTAGTGATGTAGCAAATTTAAATACTAGGATAAAGGAAATATAGAAAGTGTACCTAAAATTACCTGTAAGGTTGAATCTCATAAAGTTGTGTGATGTTAGGTCTATGTAGAGAGAGCACACTATGAATTGTAAATCTGCAAAATAAAACAAATAGTAGATCAATTCTTACTATATACATTATATCTAAAATAAGAACATATAAAGTTGGATAAGACAAAGAGGAAGAGAAAGGAAAAAATATACCTCAACAAGTACGTGAACTAATATAAAACTTATTTTGATGTTGAGTGATGTTGGATGATGTTAAGTAATGTTAGGTATGTGTTATACAAAGAGTAATATCATGAATGAAGTTGAGTGCTCAATTCCTTGAGAGTGGCTCAAGAATGCAAAGGCTAGCCCTTTGGCTCCATCATCACCCACTAAGTGAAGTTATGTGATCATCCATGTGCTAATTAATGTTTTGACAGTGTGTCCAATCTCTCTAAGTAGTTGGCTCAAAAATGCAAAGGCTAGTTAATCTTTTGGATCCATCATTGCCTTGTGAAGTGAAGCTATAAACTAATACCGATATATAATGTGTGTCATATGAGATGGCTTCTAAATCCCATGAATGCTCTAAAATATTGACAATATGGCATGGATAGTCGAATGTATTCTATAAACTAGGCCACTCTTGGCCATTCTAAAAGGTGGAGATTATGCTTGTATGAAAGCCACTCCAAAATTGTGCAATAGGCTTATGTGGAAGCCACTCAAAAAAGTGGAGGTTAGGCTTTTATAAAAGCCACTCTAAAATGATGTCAATCACCTGTAGATGGAATAAAGCATGTAACTACCGAGAATGCTTGGGTAATGTATTGAATTTAAAAAGAAAAGAAGATAAATATGCCACACATATTGCCCTAATCACTAGTGTCTAAAACATGGATTCTGATCTAGAAGTTATAACAACTACCCTATCTAAAACTAGAAGTGAAAGCCATCATGCCACACATGATACCTCTATATCTAGATTATTTAAGAAAAATTATACTAAAACTATTGAATCTGAACTGGTCTAAATATACAAAATTATAGCTAAACCTACTTTTTTACCTACTTCTGGAAATCATGATTTTTTGTTGTCTAGACAAGAGCATCAAAAATAGATACCCTATTATCCAATGTTGTATTCCAATCTTGTCTCTATTATCCTAGGCTAAATTTGATGATTCTTCTATAATCATCACTATCTACCTAGTCTATTTTGCCTGGTTTGAATTTTGGTTATTATTTTGAGAGTTTTGAAAACTATTTTTTTGACTGGTAGGAGCTCTGATCTCTGTGATAAAACCCCTGTTTGTTGCCCCCTCTTCTGAAGGTAGGAATGAAGACCCTAAAATGACTACCCTCAAAAAAAAGATCCCTGAACATGTATTATGTTGTAAATATACATGATATAGAAATGATAATTGATAAGATATCTCAAGATATAGCATGGTTTGTAATGAGAGATTGTTAGGTCAATAGGGGTATGCCTAGATATATATAGTAATGTAATAATATGTGCAATATAATGAACTAGAACTAGAAGTTTAGTTGATTTTTATTTATTATTTGTCAAAGAGGGATGGAGCATGATGTCCATCATGGCATCCTAGAAAGTAAGATAATGCATAATGTGGATTATGGCATTGTAAACAATTGAAAATCAAACAAACAACAAGCACATAAGACAAGAAACAAGAAGCATATAAGAGTGGCCAAGGGGATGATAAAATAAGGGACATGGGCACATGTCACTCAAACTAGAAATCAATCATACAAGGCATGTTTAAATGCCACATACACATACAATTTAAAACAAGCAAATTTGGCATGAGGGCCACAATCACATAGAAGAGTAGAGGTAAAGGACATTGGTAAATGTCTTAAATCACACATAAGCATAGAAGAAAATGACATTGGTAAATGTCCTAAGGCACACACAAGAGACAAAATAGGAACTTAAAAATGCAATCACATCTAGCTACATAAAGCATGAAAGGAAAGCATGTGAATACTGGGAATATAATCGCATCAAAGAAAGAATTGAAAGTATGCAAGACATGGAGTACAAGGTTAGGTATATGATAATAAATACACAATTTTTATGTACAAGTGAGTGTAAATAGAGTAATATATATATAAGCTAGTAAGTAATGTACATCAACATGATATTTAGAGTGTGTGGTATAGGAATAACATAACCTGGATAGTGTAATCATATCGAAGATTCCCTCAAGGGCTATATATATATTTATGTCTCAGATGTAAAAGTAAGATGCCCCCTCAATGGGTAGAGTGAAGCAATCAAGGATCTGGAAGTCATTGGATGGTGTAGTCACGTAGAAGATGCCCCCAAGGGGTATATATATTAATGTATGTCTCAAGTGTAGAAGTAGGATGCCCCCTCAATGGATAGAGTGAAGCAATCAAAGATTTTTAAGTCACTATACACACTCAAAGAAGATCAAGTGAAGCATGGTAATGTAGATAAATCAATAAATAATAACATAGAATAGAAAATGTAAGTCTAGCATGGTAGTAGAAATGTAAAGTATGGATAGTGCATACAATTAAAATGTTTTTGAATTCTTAAATATTTGAATGTTTTTAAATTTTGAAATTTTGTATTGTTTTTGGTATTTTTTGAAAATTTTGAATGTTTTTGGATTTTGAAAAAATTTATTGTTTTTGGTGTTTTTAGTATTTTTGGTATAAGATACATACAATCAATCATAAGGAAACTATATATAATAAATACTGAGAAACTATGTACAAGTAAGAAAAAAAAACTATGTATAAGTAATTTTGAAAAAGTATGTACAAAAAAGACTGAGAAGCAATGAAATTAACCGATGAGTCTCATAAGACACTCCCTTCATGGTGTCATGTATCAAATAAAGGAATCATACATGATTTTGAATCACAAGAAAATGGTGGTGAATATGACTTTGAATATTTGGATTCATTGTCAGTATCTTAGAAATCATAATACCCTGTATTGTTAAACTCATTATTATCATCTTGATTTTGAACCAATGGAATGCTAATGTTAAATTTTATTGTATCTAGATCTTTTCATTTGATAAATTATGTTTGTGAATAATTTGCCTTTAGATGTTAAATAAATTCTAAGCCTTAGTGATAAACATTATCAACTACTATAATAGAAGTAGTGATGCCTTGAGCTTGTTTGCCCAACCCTTGACCTTGATAATCAAACTAGTGTAGATATTTCTTATCAAACCCATACTACTTTAAAAGTTGAGCCTAATTTTGGAGAGGTAGATTTGCATATTTTTTGTGTTTTACCTATTATTGTGGTACTATTTGTTGCTTTAATTTTTCTTTTTGATCCTTTTGTTATTCTAAGTTATGCTTTGGTAACCACTTTTGTACTGTTTTTGGATTTGGCCCTTTGTGAATGTGATCTATGTCACCATGGATTTCTTGACTAATTTATCTTGTATAGGGTCCTCATTATCAATTATCTATTGTATATATTTATTTAATGCAAAACATGAATCTGTGTGATGCCCATGCATTTTATGTTATGCACAATAATATATGCATCTTCTCACTGGATCTAAAGGAGGTAGTTTGATCAATTAGATTTAAATATTTCCCTTAGTACCTCACTTGAACTTTTACTTTATCTTTGAATGTTTTTTGAATCACTAGTTGTAGAGTTACTTTGTTTTGATTTCTTGTTTTGATATGTAACATTGCTTGTAACCAATTGACTAGGTGAAGGTGCATATACATGATTGACACTAGGGTGTCTTTGAGGCTTTTGTATTATAATTTAATTTTCCAATGTTGTGATATTTTCATGTAATAATTGATTATTTATTTATAAAACTAAAAATAACTTACTCATACTGGTGATTTGATCCCTTAGAGTCTCACAAGTGCAAACCCTAGTTGCTTCCAATTGAACATGTAAGCACATATGTTGAAGAGCTTTTGAAGAAGCTATAAGCTGAATGTACACATTAAGAACAATAGTATTACTTACCTCACCTTTTGGAGGGGTGATAATATGGACCTAGTTAGAGGGAAAGTAGTTATCACCCTCTTGGGAGAGAAGAGGAGAAGGAAATTATTTCATATGCATAAGATATGACATTGAAACTTGACAGGTGGTTGTTAGCTTATGCAATGGATCTTCTAGGTATAAACCATTTATGTGGAATAAAATGCATGTATTTGGAGTTATAAGTTGTATAAAAATATGTTTATAAAGATAATTCCAAATGAGAGATAGAAAGAAAGGGAGAAAGAGCATGAATTTATTCATTAATGCATAAAGCACTTTGACATGTGCTATGATATTTTTAATATGTTTAGCAAGATAAACTTGAAAAAAATTGAGTATGAGAGATAGCAGGCAAGGGATAGAGAGCATGGAATTGTGCACTAATGAATAAAAAACTTTGACTTTTGCTATGATATTTCTAATATGTTGAGCAAGATAAACTTGAAAAAATTTCCATATGAGTGATAGAAAGTAAGTAATAAAATCTTGTATTAAAGACAAGTAAACATTGCTTTGAAGGAGAGGGATCTTATGATGTTTAGAAATAACATTCTTAATATAATCCTATATTATGAAAGGTAAGCATGCAATGCAAAGAATGAAGCTTTGTACTAACATATGGTAAACTTCATCATTCATGTACATGATAGGATCAACTATGGTCTCCTTATTATTTGCAAAAAATACAAGAAATATATGTAAATAAGTGACATCCATTTTTGTTTTTATGTGAAATCTGATTTTAGATGTAAGGTGATACCTCAAGCAAACAAAAGGACCTACTATATGCAACTAGGGTTTTGAAAAATGATACTTTTAAAATTACTAAAGAATTTAAAAATTTAATGTAAAATTTTGAATTAAATATGCAGGTGAAAAATCAAAAAAATATTGTAAAAATTCATTATTTAAAGGGACCTAGTATGTGCAACTAGGGTTTGAAAGAAAATAATTTTTTAAAATTATTATGAAATTTTAAAAATTGAATTGAATTTCTGATTTAAATAGGCAAGTAAAAAATCAAAAAAATATTGAAAAAATTGTGATTTCAAGGGACCTAGTATGTGCAACTAGGATTTGGAAGAAAAATAATTTTTTAAAATTACTATGGAGTTTTAAAAATTAAATTAAATTTCTAATTTAAATATGCAAGTAAAAAATCAAAAAAATATTAGAAAAAATTTTATTTAAAGGGACCTAGTATGTGCAACTAGGGTTTGGAAGAAAAATATTTTTAAAAAATTAATATGAAATTTTAAAAATTAAATTGAATTTTTGATTTAAATAGGTAAATAAAAATTTATAAAAATATTTTAAAAATCATTAAGGAATTTACTCTAGGGTTCCTAGAGTTTTTATGCACAAATGAAGTAAGTCAGGTTCACCAATTGATTTAACCATTTTAAAAATATTGGTGTATTATTCTTAATTTAGTTAAAAGTTTAGAATAATAAAATCAGTAAATAAATATGCAATAATTAAGCTACTGATTTTTATAATTTGACTATAATTTTAATCTTTCTAAAAATAATAATAGGGGAGAGAAAATAAGACTTAGTTGGAAACTAACTAAAACGATTGTTGTAGGGTCTAAAATTCACTATGCAAGATTGAGACACTATCACAAATCAAGATTTGGCCTTCATTTATTGATTGGATAGGAGCACCAAAATAGGACACCCTAGGGTCCAATGCTATAGTCCTCTTCTACCACTATTGTCTAAGAGATTTAAGAATTTTTAGTTTTGTTCGTTGTCTCTATGTGAGCTTGACTATGAAATTTTGACTATTAGATGTTCGTAAAACTCTTGGTAGAACTGATTTTCTCTTTAAACCTTAGAATCCATTATACTTTGATAAACTTTGGCAAAGAGGGGGGGTTAATGTGTGTAAGATGCACTAAACATGTATCCACACCTCTTGTGTGGGCACCCTTCCTACATACCAATACTCTGAAGAGGGATCAAGCCATATGTAGTTCTCTCACTTGATGTGATTTATGTAATTATGTGTATGAAAATGCAAAATACTAAAATTAGGTATGTTTGAGGTGGCTAGGGACTGGTGTAAGGATTTGAATAAGATTGTAATAGTATTGGTTGGTTGTTTGTAGATAATAGGTAATATTTCCTTAGTAGTATTGCTTGTATTCTTGATTACTTTATGACATTTACCAACCCCTTCTAAATGACCTTTGAATGGGATTTTATAGGGATCTATTGGTCATGAGTTGAATGTGCACACATTAGGCTAACAAGAAGAGAGATAAGAACCAAAAAAATTAACCATTAGAGGAAAGAATGTACTTAAATAAGAGTGTTGAAAGTGGACACTAGAGGGTCTGATACTATAGTCCAAGTTGGGTGTTATAGTCTTGAGCTAACAAGACCTGGGGGATAGAAATGTCATGAAAAGAGTAGTCTGGCTAAGTTAGGATTAGGTCTAGAAAGCTACATATGACTGGGATTAGTGAAAGATGCCTAGGAGGATCATGAGAGTAAGCAAAAGTTACCTAATGGGTTGGGTGTCATTAGCCTCACTCAAGTTACCAATTTTCATAGTTTATATGACTACATTAGGGTTGGTGTTCCATGTGAAGTTGGTGCTTCACTAAAGTTGATGTTTGTCTTATAAGATTATAGTCTATTTGCATCATCAATGGGTTTTCTTCCCCTTGATGATTTTTCACATATATATTATGTTCATGTGTTTCATGTTTTTGTAGATTGGTGTTTATGCTTGCTAAGATATACATGCATATTTAAACAATCTATGATTGCTTAAGTAAGATTATCAAAGAAAATTTTTAAAGATTGATAAAGACCCCCTCTCAATGATTTTACTTCCAACACTAATCTAAAGAATAAACCATCAGCCTCTATTTATGTAAATGAACAAGGATAAACTATGTGTGTAGGAGCTATTAAGTTTTTAAACATTCAACTTAGATCAGGAAAAATGATTCAATAACCTCCTATCACTATCTCTGAAATGCCCAATAAGAAACTAAAAATAGATCCACCTCAACCCATAGTCAAAAAGAGTAATTAGATAAAAAGATAGAATACAGAGGAACGTGCTATTGCTCATCTACTTATTTCTTTTCCTAATAGACTGAAAGAACTTGAGAATAAGCAAGAGTCTGATTTGATTCAAGAACTTAAAAAAGTGAACATTGAAATACCCTTATTACAAACTATCAAAGATATTCCATAATTGAACAAATTTATTAAAAGCATGTGTGTTAAGAAACTTGGGATAAATAAACAACAAATACCATACACGTAGATGGTAAATTAGTTAATATTTTAGCAGGAAAATTACTTCTACCCAAACATGTAGAACCAAGGTAGTCCAATCATAATAGTAACTATAGGGATAAAAGAGATACATAAAATTTTGGTAGATTTTGGTGTAACAATTAATGTAATAATAATTGATACTCTATATAAACTATCTCTTATGGGGATGAAACCTACCTCCACCATTAACCAAATGGCTAATTAGTTAGTTGTTAAACCATAAGGCACTATAGAAGATGTTGATGTAGCAATTAAGTCATAGGAGTATCTAGTAGATTTTATAGTGATGCAACTCAAAACCAAGAAAATGGGGTATCCCCTCATTTTAGGAAGACCTTAGTTGGATAATGTAGTAATTAATAGATTATAGGTCAGGATATATGACCATTTCAAATCATTTGAAATCAAAATAAATATCCTTATACCCCCTACAAAATCCTCAATGGACTACAATAAAAAAAATATGGGTGGATGAACTAGAAATTTAAAAAAAATGGTCTTTCATCCCTAGCCATGATAATAATAAAAGGAGACATGGAAGAATTAACTTATGAATTAGTACAAAATTTGGAAACATTCACTAGCCTTATAAGCTTAGCTAAGGACTCTACCAAACTAAATACTATGGACTCATTTTTTTGGCATAAATCTCATCTTTGTTATTCAACATATGACCACAGACCATTGAAAGAAATTATTTGGATTTGGGTAGAGGAAAAACCAACTAATTTTCTAACTACATTTCATTGTCTATTAGCAACAACCAGTCCTCTAGAAGATGGATTTATAAAAAATGTATCTACATTTAATATGTTATTACCCCATCCATGTCCTCTTAACTCCCTAATGATTGATTCAAACAAGTAGGTATGCAATCAAAATGCATCATGTCTATAAATCACTCCTGGCTCAAAGAAGATAGAGCATACTTACACTTCTGATTGGGGATGCACTTGTTAAGTAGGAGCATGACCAATATGAAGATCCATTAGACTAGATTAGGAGATCACTTATCACAACACATCATGCTAAGAAGGGTTTCAAATACTACAGTCTAACATAATTGCACAACCCTAATGGATTCCTAATGTTTAAAGTATTCACTTATTCTAATAACAAGAAAGTAAAACTAATCTAGTGCACACCAAAGCTTGTGGCACAAAGTGGGGGTTAGAAACAATAAAACAAACTACTAAACAAAATATGTATTAGAAGACATATACTCATGTCAATGTATATGAAATATTAATACATGGGAAAAGAATAAAAATGCATTATCTATCTACTCTTACAAAGGAGAAATAAAGTTAGGAATACTTACCTTTGAAGATGAACCCACCGAGCCTCAATATTTTCCTTGGCCAAGGTGCTTCACAAGATATTATTGTGGTATGTAAGGATAACCAAGATAAATTAGCTCTAGGATACACAACCTATCTAAGCATTCGAAAGACTTATCCATAAAACAAGATCTATATCTCCAAAGAAAGTATGGAACACTAAGATTTATTCTTCAAGTAGAATAGTTAATAACCAGATGTTCTCGCAAATTTATCCACTCTTATTCTTATCTTATGAAATGGTGGAAAATGAACTTGTATATATAGGTGGATCTTTTTCTAAATCCTCTTGGAAACATCAACTATACAGGGTCAACCCAATCGACCTAGTGTGTTTTCGAGAATAAATCACTAAGTTTGAGTTAAGTTGATCGAAAGGCTAACAAGCCAAAAAAAGTGAAAAATACCCCTAAATTGTACTGGGTTGACCCAGTCAACCTAGTACATCCGACTGTCTAAAGGGGTTTTAATGTAAGAAAATGAGGAATGGAAAGAGGAAAAGACTAGAATATGTAAGACTGAGAAGAATAAGCTTAGGGTAAATAGTTTTAGGATACAAGTGTGTAGATGACAAGTGGCAAAAGGGATAATAATATTATGAAGCACTAATGGTTTTCCCACCCCTTTCTTGGTGCACCTCTTAAGGCATGCACTCAGAGAGATTGAGACTCGACAAATTTTTATAAGATACAAAGTGTTAGTAATCAATAAAATTTTGAAAATATAATGTATATACATATGCCCCACTCAAAGCTCATCATGTGTCATGTAATTGTAACATGGGATAGTGCTTTAAGATAGAACATGGTAACACATGATGATGATGTTAAGTAAAGTGTAGTAAGTAGAAAATAAGATAAATGAAAAGATAGAATTTAAAACAACATACCTTTACTTACCTTGGTGTTGTATATAAAGAAGTAGACTATAATAGAAAGTGAAGGCGTCCAATGTGAAGAACACTAAGAAACCCTATAAAAGTTAGTGCAAAAAAATAGCCAAAAATTGAAATTTTGGGAAGATAGGCATGTAATAGTTAGGAATGACAAAGAAGATAATTGGCAATTCAGGATTTATGAAGCAAGGTTTTTATAATATTTAAAGCAAATAAATGACAAAAGAATGGAAAATGAATGATAAATGATTGGAAAATGAATGATAAATGATTACAAATAAATGACAAATGATATTGAATAAATGACAAATGATATTGGAATGCATGTAAATCATAAATGGAAAAAAGGAATGTCAATGAAAGAAAACTCTAACAAAGATATGTAAGAAAGTGAAAAGTAATTTTATGTAAAATAGGCAAAAATGAAAACATGAAAGAAAGAAAATAAAATGTAATTGAAGATGTGAACAAACATAAAGAAGACAGATAAAGAAAAACATGTAATAATGGCAAAATGGTGAAGACGCAGCTATCCACAAAATAAGGGTAATACAATAATGACAAATGAAATAAAAGAGTGATCCATAGTTACTCAAACATGTTAGTTTGCTCTAAGAATAGATAAAACTAAAACAAAGTAATGCTAGCATGTTTTTAAAGAGATGAAAAAGAAGGAATAATTAGAAGAGGGAAGATAGATTTAGAATCACAATTTGCCTATCAAAGGGGGAAATGAAATGGGTGGAGGAGAGAATTAAGGAAAAAAAAAGGTAGAGCAATGACAGGTGTTGCACCAAAAGTTGTGTGGTGGTTGGTCTTCAAGATTGAGCTTGAAGAGGGATACAAGCCAAAAAATAAATTAGACAGTGTACAGGTATAGGTACAGGTGCAGCTGTTTATCTCCAAGTGGGAGATTGTTAGGGTGTGGAGCTAAAAGCTTCACCCAGATGCAAACATAGAAGAGGTCTAAGTGTCACAACTATCGACATCGGTCAGGCCAACTGACATCAGTTAGGGGAAGACAGTAGGGCAGCTGACATCGGTCAGGATCGGTCGACGTCGGTCGCCTGTGCGGTTCCAAAACTGATTGTTCACGAACAGTTAGTTAATGAACTAGTTGTTTGCATGTTAAAAGGCTAATTTTAGTCTTGAGCTACAGATCTAATTATTGTAATTGGATGTCTAATTATTGTTTACATGAGATCTATTTAAGAGACTCATGGGTTGTATTGTAATTTGTGCTAGTTGAGTAAGAGCAAGGTTAGCTCCTTCTGAGAGTGAAGAGAGCAAGGTGTGTTCCTCCTAGTGCCACAGTGCCAGGTGTGTATGATCAGGGAGATCTGTAGGTTTTTGCAAGGTCTGGTAGAAGATTTACAGGGGTACTGGTATGGTAGAATCATAAGGACTTGGTGAGGCAAGGATAAGGGTTCTATCTGAGTAAGTAAGATCATTGATTTGCAGGTGTGTGTGTGTGCGAGGTCAAAGGAGATCTGTGGGGTAGCAAGATTAAAGGTGACAGGAACATAACAGGGAGCAAGATCAGGGAGATCTACTTGAAGTATGATTATGTACTTGGAGTGTGTGGAGTACTCAGATTTGGAGTGCATGGAGCACTTGTGTACTGGCAGTAGTGATATTGACTGGTGGTATTGATAGTAGTGATATTGACTGGTTGGAGGTGAACAACAAATCTGTGTGTGAGTTGCTTGTTGGGACCATAAGAGAGAGAGTGAGCTCTTGAAGAGATTTACTGTTTATGCCCTAGAGGTGTGGGAGCCCTAGAGGTGTGTAAGGAAGAAGACTGTGGCATCTTCTTTGTTGTATTTCTTTCTGGAAGAGTATTAATACAATTGGGTATTGTCTCTCATATTCTGTGTTATTTTTGAATTTTAGTTACTTGTTACTTCTGGTTTAATTCTACATGTTAAGTCATTTGTACATGGTAATCAATTGTGCTTCCTATATCTTAATAGTGGAGTCAGAGCATGTTTGTTGTTCTAGATTCCTGACAAAGTGGTATCAAAGCCAGGGTGTTGGTTCATAGCTTGATACCACTGACAGAGTGGTATCAGAGCTAAGGTTGCAGGAAGCAGGTTTGTGTTTGGTTACAAGTCACTCTCAAGTATTTCTGATTGAGTGGGAGTATAGAAATGGTAGAATAAAGTACACTAAAAATGGAGGAATTGAAAAGCATGAATAGTCAATTACGGTGTTATGAAAAGAAAGAGCAGGTAAAGAAATATTGTTGGTTGGTAGAAGATCAGCATAAAGGAATTGAAGAAGTAGATGTTACAGGTGTTGTTGCATAGGATGCTCTAGGATGTTCCTTGGATAAAGTAGAATCTTGGTTTATAGATTTTGTTGCCTCTTTCTATGCAGCCCCAAATAGAGGGGTTGGTGAGCCTTGTCAATGTATTGGCAAAGGGGAAGTGTTGCTAAAATTGTAGGTGGCCAACACATGGGTGTTGAAGAAGGTCATGCAGGTCCCAGTCTTGAAGATGCAGCTAATTTCTTCAAAAAAGTTGGGTGATGAGAGATGCACAGGAACTCTCACAGTGGATACACTTGAATTAGCATGTGGTAAGAAAGAAGGTACTCTTTATCTACTTGTTTGTATTACTGATTCCACTTCTGTTGCATAAGTGTGGCTTTGCAGGCTTGATCACATAAGTGAGAAGGGAATGGATGTTCTTAAGTCAAATGGTAAGAGTTCAGCTTCGGAGAGCATAGACCAAGATTTTTGTAAGTAGTGGGATGCTACAAGAAAGAATTGGATTTATTACAAGAAAAGGAAGACTAATGTATTTGACAGACTTAAGAACTGGAAAGCCTTGGTGTTCTTGAAGGAGATGACAGACAGAGATCAGTGGATGGGACTGGATATCTCTGAGCAGGGCAATTTAGATAGGGTTTTGATTCAAAGTAAGCTCATAGGTAAAAATTCATCACTCACAGGCAAACACAGGTACCAGCGTCGGTCAGGAGGAACCAACATCGAACAAATAGGTACCAACATCGATCATGTGCAGACCAGAGGAGTTGGTGGTGTTGGGTAGGTGGAAACTGATGTTGATAGGATAACCGGTGTCGGTGACCTGGACAATCGCATGGAACTAACATCAATCAGATGCAGACTGTGTGGTGACTGAGGTCAGTCACTGGAATGGATTTTGGTAGACAGCAAGCTGTCAAGGAGTCTCAAATGCCCATATGGAGGACTGAAAGGGTAAGTAAGCCTCAAATCTATTGTTCCTCTTCTTTATACTTGTTGTTCACTGCAGAGTAGGAAGGATTCAGGAAACAGTGGGAGCATGGCATGAATGAGGATGCAGAACCAAACAGGAGATTTGGTAGGGTTTCCAACCGGTATGAAAGCACTGAAAGACGAATGGATATCTTAGTTAAAGAATAAAGAGAATGGACACATGAGACAGAAGGCCAAGTCATATGGTCTTGAGGAAGCTCCAGGATAGTGGTACAGGTTTGACAGGTGGATGACAAAGCATGGCTTTAGTCAATGTCATTGTAATTACTGTGGTTTCTTTACCAGGTGGGTGATGATTGCAACATCATCCTATTAGTGTATGTTGTGTTTTTGCTTGTTGCAAGGTTACACATACAAGGTTTTTCTAAGCTAAAGGTAAAGTTAATTCAGAGGTGTGTCATGAAGAATTTGGAGGAGAAAAATTCTTTGGCATGAGTAATTCTAGAGACAGGGAAGATCACAAGTTGATGTTGTCACATGATGATTGTGTAAAGGTAGTGCAGGATGCAGAATGGCAAGCGCACCTATGGATGGATAGTTCACAGAACAGGGTCCCCAATCACATGATGAGGTTGAGTACATGTGTACTCCCTGAATTTGCCCAAGCAGTGGGTGCTATCAAAAAGTTTGTAGCCAATCTGGGAAGGAAGCACTGGAAAGTAGTTCAGTGGGTTCTCAAGTATCTGAGAAGGACCAGCAGTAGGGATTCATGCTATGCAAGGTCAAGTACTTCGGATTTGGTAGGTTACTTGGATGACAGGTGTTACACCATAGGTTGTGTGGTGGTTGGTCTTCAAGATTGAGCTTGAAGAAGGATACAAGCCAGGAAACAAATTAGATGGTGTATAGGTACAGGTACAAGTGCAATTATTTATCTCCAAGTGAGAGATTGTTAGGGTGTGGAGCTAAAATCTTCACCCAGATGCAAACATGGAGGAGGTCTAAGTGTCACAGCTGCCGATGTCAGTCAAGCCAATCGACGCCAGTCAGGGGAAGACAGTAGGGTAGCTGACATCGATCAGGATCGATCAACGTCGGTCATCTCCAGGCAGACAGGGACCAACGTCAATTGCCTGTGCGATTTTGGAACTGCTTGTTCATGAACAGTTAGTTAACGAACCAGTTGTTTGTATGTTGAAAGGCTAATTTTAGTCTTGATCTGTGGATCTAATTATTGTAATTGGATATCTAATTATTGTTTGCATGAGATCTATTTAAGAGACTCATGGGCTGTATTGTAATTTGTGCTAGTTGAGTAATAACAAGGTTAGCTCCTTCTGAGAGTGAAGATAGCAAGGTGTGTTCCTCCTAGTGCCATAGTGCCAGGTGTGTATGATCAGGGAGATTTGTAGCTTGTTGCAAGGTCTGGTAGAAGATCCACAAGGGTACTGGTATGGTATAATCATAAGGACTTGGTGAGGCAAGGATAAGGGTTTTATCTGAGTAAGTAAGATCATTGATTTGTAGGTGTGTGTGTGTGCGAGGTCAAAGGAGATCTGCAGGGTAGCAAGATCAAAGGTGACAGCAACATAATAAGGAGCAAGATCAGGGAGATCTACTTGAATTATGATTGTGTACTTGGAGTGTGTGGAGTACTCAGATTTGGAGTGCATGGAGCACTTGTGTACTGGCAGTAGTGATACTGACTGGTGGTACTGGCAATAGTGATACTGACTGGTTGGAGGTGAACAACAACTCTGTGTGTGAGTTGTTTGTTGGGACCGTAAGAGAGAGAGTGAGCTCTTGAAGAGATTTACTGTTTATGCCCTAGAGGTGTGGGAGCCCTAGAGGTGTGTAAGGAAGAAGACTGTGGCATCTTCTTTGTTGTATTTCCTTCTGGAAGAGTATTAATACAATTGGGTATTGTCTCTCATATTCTGTGTTATTTTTGAATTCTAGTTACTTGTTACTTCTAGTTTAATTTTGCATGTTAAGTTGCTTGTACATGGTAATCAATTGTGCTTCCTAGATCTTAACAGTGGAGTCAGAGCATGTTTGTTGTTCTAGATTCCTGATAAGAAACTATTTATCGAAGTCAAGACACTCAAATTAATTTTGTCAAAATAAGAGGACTTTTGACCTTAAGGACTATGAAGAACTTCTCTTAGCTACACTACTCTTGGGTCAATAAATGAAGTATATAGATCATCCCATGAAGGATATATGCATGAAAATTAAAATGGACCTACCTCTCCATGATGTGTTCCCCATTCTTTAGGACCCCTTACAGAGTTGTCAGTCTACTATGAAGATTGGTTACTTACATGAGAAAGTAGGTAGCATCATAGAGTTTGTTGAATTTAAAATATTCCAATCTACTATCCTACCACACCCCAAAGGACCTCGACTCTATGTGAGGATAAATGTGGATTTTGAGCTTCGATTAGAGATAGGAGATGTGCTTGTAATCACATCTTTTGGTGTGAATTTGACTTTTGATATTTGTATGTTACATTTTAGATATCATTACCTTTTGTTTCAAATGATTTAGATTTTAACTTTTTTGATGGCTTTTTCTATTCCTCCTCCATACGGATTTGAAAAACCAAACATGAGTGCTAAAGATGACTTTCATTTGAATACATGGGACAAGGTTGCTAAGAGAAAGAAACTTCAAAGAGCATGGGGTCTAAGAGTCTCATAAATCTAGGTGAAATAAAAGTGTTATCTTGACTTTGACCTTGTTTTATCCAATGTGGAGTGAAAGAAAGGGGGAAATCAGAATAACGCATGAAAAAAAATTGAATTACTTTAAATTACCAAAATGTGATAAAGGGAAAAAAGGGATACAATGATAGAAAAATGTGTGATTCCTTATCATAATAATGAAGGAAATGGATTAAAACATGATAACATATATTATTTGCAAATTCCATCTAGAAAAAGAAGCAAAAGCTAAAGTTGAGAATAAATATCAATAACATGAAAAGATAGTGATTTTATGAGGAGGTCCAGGTCCTATCCATAGTCTTACGCTACAACTAAATAAAATAAAAATCCATGGGGGTGATAAAAGGATAAGTGAAAGATAAACAAAAGATGGTAGTTTTGTGAGGAATGTCAAGTCCTATCCATAGTCTTACAAAGTAACTCAAAAAATAAAAACCCATGGGGGTGACAAAAGAGAAATTTCAAAAGATAAAGAAGATTATGGTACATCAAGAGGTAAATGATAAAGAAAGGGGGGGAATGATCATAAAGCTACTAAGACAAATAGTGACATAAAAAGATATAAGAAATATATGAGGATAAAAATGAAAGCAAATGCCAAATGTAATGAGAAATAAAACCAGAGAATGTAAAGGAAAACAATGATGCGAATAGAAAAATTAAATTAAAATAGGAAAAATCCACAAAAATGAAGAAACATGAGACAAAAAATACAAGTAAGATCTATGCTAACATTTGTATCAAAGATGAGCATGTGAAATACAAGTTTATAAGTCTTGAAAGGTTTCTTAAAGCTAGATTTGTTTGTTATTATGCATTGTATAATAAGAGTGGGCATCGCAAGATGCCCCAAAGTGTAATTAGATGCATGGATGGCCATTACAAGATGCCCCAAAGTTTTAAGGAACATGTGGATGGGCATCGTAAGATGCCCCAACATGTGAGTTGGAGTGAGGTGATATTGAACCATTAAAATGTTTTGCATTGGGTTGGAAAGTGTTTTTGGAAATAGGTAAACGTGTTGGTTTGTTAGATTTTAAGGATGTTAAATGTGATATATGATGTGTAAGAGAGGTATGAAGAGATAAAATAGGTAAGGGAGGAACATGAATGATATGTTTTGGAGTAGGCATTTGAACTAGATACTCTTTTGATTCATGTGACTTAATAGGTTGAGGTTCAATGGATGCAACAATATGTTTAAAGTTGTTCATGATAGCTTTCATTTCCTTATTGGTGTAGGAAGAAGGATCAACTGTGGTTTGAATAAAATTAGTAGATAAGGTATAGGTATGGGATGATTGTTGTTGATCATTAGGTACTTGATTATGATGTGATTATGGTTCTTGAGATTGAATTTGAGAAGCTTGAAGATAATTTTGATAACATTGTTTTGTGAGAGTATCAAGATTGAAATGCATACCAAACAAAGAATAAATAATAAATCGGTGAAGATCATGACAAGATTCATGAGAATGACCTGTATTAGCATGCCACCAATAGAATTTATCAGTATTGTACCATTTTAGATGAGGTTTAGAAAGATCCAAGATCATGGGTTTACATGGTGGTAATTTTAGATTAAATTATTCTAGACTCAAGGGATGGTGGGTTGGGTTAACATTGATTGAATTGGATGCTCCACTTGGAAACTTTGATGAATAAATGTTATGATAAAATAATTGACAAGGTGCTTTAGTAGTGGTTTGAGATGGTTCAAATTGAGTCATAAGAAAGTCTTGCCTTTTTGCTTGGTCTAAGTCTTCTTGCAAAGTTTTAAGTGAAAAGATTTGAACTTTATATTGAAGGGGAGATTTAAGAGAAGTGAAAAATAGTTTTAAAAGAGTATCATCATTGATTTTATGGTCCACTTTATGAGCAATAGACTTCCATCACTTGATGAAAGTATGAGTAGATTCATTAGGAAGTTGCTTGGCATTGATGAAATGGCTAAGGTAATTTTCAAGAAGGTCATCAAGTTAAAATTATTTCACTAGAGAATTGACTAAATCCTCTAGTTGTGAGATGGAATGTCTAAGAATTTGATTGTACCATTCAAGTGCATTACCAACAAAGGTTTTCACTAAGAGCTTGGTGATAGCAAAGGTGTTAGTTTGGACCCATTCCATATAGAGATTACCAAAGGACTTAAATATAGTAGGGTTCTTAGTCCCATTATATGTGATAGTTGGAGAAATATTTTCAATATCTATGGATGCAATAAATGGGGATAAAGGTTTATTTATAATATGTTAAAGCATTTTGTTATTCATTAGAAGTTGAGGGATGATATTTCTATTGGCATTTGTAAGAAGAAGAGGGACATAATTTTGGTTTGGTTGAGACATGATGACTTGAGATGGTTGAATAATCATGTTCATAAATGTTTTTTCATTTTCATCACTTGATAGGTGTTAGTTGTTTGCATGATGTTCATTTTTTGTATGACTTGTGCAAGAATTTGAATTGTATCAATAGGTGGATTTGAAGGTGGGGTATTAGTGTTATTAGGAAAAGGATTGTTTGTGTTGGTGGGAGAAGGATTCTTTGTAGGTGGAGGATTCCTAAACTTGGTATTGGGAGGAGGATTATCATGAATGACCTCAATTAGATTACATTGTGTAGTGAGTGGTTTTGGTTTAGGAGAAGAGGAAGGAAGAAATTGGATAGTTTCATCTAAAGTAATAAAATAAGTGAGGTTATTATCCAAATCCTTGATTATATAATGTTATAGAATAAGAGAAGGCTAAAAATATGTCATCATGATGAAACACTACTAGATATCCACACAAGGGGAATAAAAAGTGATAGAAAATAATACAAGGTCGATTGGGTCGATCTCGTACAAAAAATAGGGGCTGAAAATGGTCTGTAAAAAGTATAGGGTTGATTGGGTCAATCCTATACCGCAAATAGAGACAAAAAAAGGTCTGAAAATAGTACAAAGTCAACTAGGTTAATCATGTATAGTGGATAGAGGCTAAAAAAGGTCTGTAAATAGTATAAGGTCGATTGGGTCGATCATGTATAGTGAATAGAGGCTAAAAATAGATAGTTCCTTATTTTGGATATATCTTTATTTCTACTCATCTTTTTTTCAAACCATAAATTGCATTATATTTATGATGACGTAGAGAATGCAAATAGGGAAGATGAGAAAGTTGATAGCAAGTTTTGAATAATAAAATTTTTCAAGTAATGTAAATAAGTAAGTGTTAAAAGGAAACAAATAGTTAATTAGATCAACACTGGCAAATCTAATTGAGGCACACAAAGCAAAACCTTTCACTAACGTTGGCTAATATAAGTTTTTCCACACATGATTGACCAAATAGAAAGCAATAAACTTGGAAAGTAAAACTAATTAATTGGTTAACATGATGGTTAATTAGATTATTAAGAAAGATTTTAAATGTGATTAGAAGTTAGTTATAAGCAAGGTACTAGATAGCAATCTAAGGATGGTTTCAAGTAGTTAGGGTTGAAAGGGACTATAGTGGAAATGATACAAGCTTGGTATTGGGGCCTACCCCCTCACTTCACACACCACATTGATACAGGTATTAGATGCTTAGCCAAAATATACAATTAACCACACTTTATACTTGAGCAGAGCATCAAGTCAGTTTCCCCCTTGGTGATGAAATCCAAGTAGGTTAGCTTAGGGTAGACAAAATATTAAAGTGATTATTTATGTTTTTTTTATTTGGTCATGTGTGAAAAAATAGAAATAGTGAAACTAAAAAATTAATTAAAAATTTCTTAATTAGACTATGTGAACTATTATAAGCATGCAAACAATGGGAAAACAAAGGGTGAACTAATTACTAGTAGATATGAGGTTAATTCCAAGTTGAAATAAGGTATAGTGTTGACACTATATGCAAAAAATACATAATAGGGTCGACAGGGTTAAACCTATACTATAGAAGTAAAGTTTGAAAATGAACTAAGTTAGCAATGTCGATCCAATTATTTAAGATAGCACACAAAACTAGGTCAACAATGTTGATCTAGTTGACTATACAAGGGCAATTTTAAAGACTACAAAATGTGAAAGGAAAGATAGAAAAATAATAATTAAAGATGTATAAAGAAACCTTGGTGGATCAAAGATCAATGAAGAAATATTGTTGATGAATAACCTTGAAGTATGTTGGCAAAAACCTACAAACTTGGTTGACATGATCGATCAAGCTATACGGGAACTTGTTGAAAAGTGTTGAAACTATAAGGGGTTAACTAGGTTGACCTAGTAGGTTAAACTAGGTGTTTAAAAGGTTAGAAACATGTATTGGGTTGAATGGGTCGATATAGTTGGGTCGACAGAATCAATCTAGTATGTCAAAATATATGATAAAAATGATGATCAAAAGAATGACTACAAAAATGAAAAAGTGAAATAAATATTGTAAGGGTTAGTTTCACGTCAAGTTCACTAGAATATATGCAATTAAAAATGCATCATGTCTATAAATCAATCTTGGCTCAGAGAAGATAGAGCATACCTACACTTTTGATTGGGGATAAACTTGTTAAGCGAGAGAATGACCAATATGGGGACCCGTTAAACCTGATTAGGGGATCACTTGTCACAACACATCATGATAAGAAGCATTCTAAAGCTTAAAATCTAACATAATTTTTCAACAACCCTAATGGAGTCCTAAGGTTTAAAGCATTCACTTATTCTAATAACAAAAAATAAAAATTAATCTAGTGCGCACCAAAGCTTGTGGCAAAAAGTAGGGGTTAGAAATAGTAAAACAAACTACTAAACTAAATATGTATTAGAATACATATACTCACGTCAATATAAATTAAATCCTAATACATGGGAGAATAATACAAATGCATTATCTATCTACTCTTATAAAGGAGAAATAAAGTTAGGAATACTTACCTTTGAAGATGAACTCGTCAAACCTCAATCTCTTCTTTGGTCAAGGTGTTTTGAAAGATATTGTTGTTGTATGTAAGGATAACCAAGATAAATTAGCTTTAGGATACATAACCTATCTAAGCATCCAAAATACTTCTCCATAAGACAAGAATCGTATCTCCAAATAAAGTATGGAACCCTAAGATTTATTCCTCAAGTAGAATGGTCAATAAGTAGATGTTTGCTCAAACTTCTTCACTCTTATTTCTTCTCTTATGGAATGGTGGGAAATGAACTTGTATATATAGGTAGATATTGCCTTAAATCCTCTTAGGAACATTGGCTATATAGGTTTGACCTATTTGACCCAGTGTGTTTTCAAGGATAAATCACTAGGTTTGAGCTAGATCGATCGAAAGGCTAATAAATCAAGAAAGTGAAAAATACCTCTAAACTTTATTAGGTTGACCTAATACAACTGACTATCCAAAAGAGTGTTAAGGCAATAAAAGGAAGAATGGAAAGAGGAAAAGACTGGAATAGGTAGAACTGAGAAGAATAAGCTTAGGGTAAATGGTTTTAGTAGACAAGTGTGTAGATGACAAGTGACAAAAGGGACAATAATCTTATGAAACATTAATGGTCTACCCACCCATTTTTTGGTGCACCCCTTAAGACATGTACTTAGAGAGATTGAGACTCAATAGGTTCCTGCAAGATACAAAGTATCATTAATCAATAAAATTTTGAAAATAATGTGTATATAAAGTCTATCCATCTTAACACCAAATAAGTTATGGTGTTACTAGGAAAAACATTGAACATAAACAACTAGTTAACCCATGACTAAGAAGTAAAGGTTTTTAATATCCAAGAAAAACATATCAAAAATTTTGCTTCAAAGTACATAAACATGAGAGGAATTAATCCTAGTGTATCTACCCACAAAATTTACACAAATTAGGTTAAACCAGTGAGACAGCCATAAAGATGGATAAACCCAACATTAAGGGATATAGAAAAGACTAGGATAGATAAATTATTGGATGTGGAATTTATTTATCCCATCTGAGATAGCCAATGCATTGCTTCATTGGTAATTGTACCCAAAAAAATGAGAAATGGAGAGTTTGTGTAGACTACTGAGATATAAACAAAGCCACTATGAGGGATTATTTCCCTCTTCTTTTTATTGATCAGGTGATTGATAATCTAGCAAGAAAAAAATACTTTTCTTTCCTTGATAGATTTAGTGAGTACAACCAGATAATAGTGGCAACTGAGGATAAAGTTAAAACTACTTTCAACTATCCATGGGGAATGTTTGCCTATATAGTCTTATAATTTGGCCTTTGTAATGATCCAGTTACTTTTCAACCAGCAGTTTTAGCCATATTCTCCAATATGACTAATGACTCTATAAAATTTTACATGGATGAATTTACTAAGTATGGATACACCTTTGATAAAGCTTTACACGATTTATAAAAGGTCCTAACTAGGTGTGAATAACACCAACTGTCACTAAGTTATGAGAAATTCTTAATGATGATGGGTCAAGGCATAGTACTAGAACACCATATCTATTTCAAAGGAATACAAGTGGATCTTAATAAAATTAGAGTAATCTCTAAACTACCTACCCCTTAGAACCAAACTAATATTAAAATCTTCTTAATTCATGCTGATTATTGTTAGGGTGTGGAGCTAAAAGCTTCACCAAGGAGCATACTAAACAGGTTTGGGTTTACACAGACACCGGCGTCGGTCATGAGCGACCGACGTCGGTCAGTTGCAGTTGCAGAGGCACCGACGTTGGCAGTGGGTCGGCTGGCGAACAGGCAAGAATCGACGTCGGTTACTTGTGTATCCAGAAATCGATTTCCGAGGATAGAAGCGAGTGTTTGCATGATGAGTTTGAGTTGTAGTCTCAAGCTCACGTCTCTATTATTAGCAATATTATTTTTAAAGCCCTTTGTTCAAGATACTTAACTGTTTGTTGTAAGATCATGCTCAAGTTTCCTATTTCTATATGTAGGAAAGATCTTCTTAGCTTAGTATGTTGAATGTGAGAGTATGAGTAGAACATTGTGAATGTTTGAAGGACAGTACTGAGTTGCATCAATCCAGGTTGTTGGATTTGAGTGTACTTGAGAGAGAGCTCTTGAGGAATAGATATCTAGTGAGAGATCTTGTGTGCATCTGAGAGAGGTGTGG
Source organism: Torreya grandis (assembly GCA_037957365.1). Taxonomy (NCBI): domain Eukaryota; kingdom Viridiplantae; phylum Streptophyta; class Pinopsida; order Cupressales; family Taxaceae; genus Torreya; species Torreya grandis. The sequence continues at coordinate 4,211,848 of JARHVA010000063.1, read as the reverse complement.
AAGAAAGAAGTTGCTTCAATTGTATTCCTATTGTAAAGAGTTTTAATACAAGTTTTCAGGGTGGTTTCTTGTATCTCTTGTTCTGTGCTATTTATCATTCTAGTTGCTTATCTATCTGATTTATTTCCGCGTTTATTGCTTTCACAAGTGTAATCCATTTTTGGTTGATCCCCAACAAGTGGTATCAGAGCTCAGGTTCACTAACAGGTGGTTCAGATCTGTGTAGTGTGTTTGGATTACAGGTTGCTCACAGGGGTTTCTGCAGGGATTTCTGTTTGAGTGGAAAAAGCAATGGCAGAAGAAAGTAAGTTGAGAATGAAAAAGTTTAATGGCAAGAACTATCAACATTGGATAATGCAGATAGAGGACTATCTGTATCAGAAAGATCTTTACTTACCGTTAGGTGGTATTGCAAAGAAGCCCAAGGACATGGAGGATGAAGAATGGGAAGTTCTTGACAGAAAGGCTCTGGGGTCTATAAGACTGAGTCTTGCCTCCACTGTGATATCTAATTTGTCACAGGCAAAAACTACGGTAGAGTTAATGACTACGTTAGCAAATTTGTATGAAAAACCCTCCACTTCTAATAAGGTATATCTTATGAAGCAGTTATTTAATTTGCATATGCAAGAAGGTGGATCTGTTTCTAATCACCTGAATGATTTCTATGGTATTATTAATTAGTTAAGTTCAGTCAATATTGTATTTGAAGATGAAATAAAAGCTCTTTTAATATTATGTTCTTTGCCTGAAAGCTGGCATGGCTTGGTAATGGCAGTTTCTAATACTGCTTCTGCTTCGAATATTTTAAAATTAGAGGATGTGGTTAGTGTTATCTTGAATGAGGAAATATGTAGGAAAAGCACAGAAGAGACATCTGGGAATGCTTTAAATCTCGAGAGCAGGGGAAGGCAAAAAGAAAGGAGCAAGAGGAGATCAAGATCTAAGTCTAAGGGAAGAGGCAGATCCAAATCCAGGAATGGCAGAAGGCCACAATGCTGGAACTGTGGAAAGTTGGGGCACATAAGCAGAGATTGTTGATCAAAGCCTAAGGAGGAGAATCAGCACGAAGGAAAGGAAGAGGCAAAGGTTGCAGGTATTGCACAGGATGCTCTTATTTTCTCTTTGCATAATAATATAGAATCTTGGGTATTAGATTCTGGTGCATCTTTCCATGCTACCCCTAACAGAGAATATTTCAGTGACTATATCCATGGAGATTTTGGAATAGTGTACTTAGGGGATGATGAGCCTTGTAAGGTTATTGGCAAAGGTAAAGTGCAGCTGAAGATGCAGAATGGCAACACATGGGTGTTGAGAGATGTGATGCATGTTCCTAGTTTGAAGAGAAATTTGATTTCTGCAGGTAAGCTAGGTGATGAGGGTTGTACAGTAACTCTCACAGCAGATTCTTGGAAAGTGACCAAGGGTGCACTTGTTATGGCCAGAGGTAAGAGAGAAGGTACTCTCTATTTGTGTAATTGTGTTACTAACAAATCTCCTTCTGTATTATCTACTTCAGATGTAGATGCTAAATTGTGGCACTCAAGGCTTGGCCACATGAGTGAGAAGGGGATGTCAATTCTTAAGTCTAAAGGTATGCTTTCAGATTTGAAAAGTATGGATCTAGAATTTTGTGAGCATTGTGTATTTGGAAAACAGAAAAGGGTTAGTTTTCTCAAGACTGGGTCTACTAAAAAAAGGCAAAAGTTGCAGCTTGTTCACACAGACGTGTGGGGACCGGCTCAGGTAGCCTCTATTGGAGGATCACGGTACTATGTTACATTCATAGATGATGCTACAAAGAAGGTATGAATCTAATGTATTAAAAAGAAATTTAATGTTTTTGAGACTTTTAAGATTTGGAAAGCTATGGTTGAGAATAAAACAGGCAGAAGATTAAAGTACTTGAGATCTGATAATGGCGGTGAGTTCTGCAGTCTTAAGTTTAACTGGTATTGTTACACTCACGGAATCTGTAGGCAAAGGATGGTTCCAAGGACACCTTAGCAGAATGGTATTGCTGAAAGGATGAACAAAACTATCATGGAGTGTGCAAGATGTATGAGATTGCATGCTGGGTTGCCCTTAGAGTTTTGGGCAGAAGCAGTTGACACCGCAGTGTACCTGATTAACAGAGGACCCTCTACAGCTCTGGATGGTGGAATTCTAGAAGAGGCATGGACAGGTAAAAAGGTAGATCTCTCATATCTCAAAGTTTTTGGTTGTGAAGCCTTTGTGCACGTAGATAAGGAAAATAGAAAGAAGCTTGATGCTAAGTCTATGAGGTGCACGTTTATTGGCTATGGCTCAGATGATTTTGGTTTCAAATTTTGGAATCTAGGAACTAACAAGGTAATCAGGAGCCGTGATATTGTTTTCAATGAAAGAGTGATGTACAGTGATCAGATAAGGAAGCTAGATCAATCTGGGCAGAGCAGTGGTGAATTGGATGAAGTTACGGTCCAAAATGAGCTCACGAGAAAAATAAATAATCACTTACAGGAAAACACAGAGACCGACGTCGGCAGGTTAGGAACCGGCGTCGGCAGTACAGAAACTGATGTCGGTCATACAGAGACCGACGTCAGCAGAACAGGCACCGGCATCGGCCAGGAAAAACCGGCATCGGCCAGTAACAGGTCTACAGGTGGCCGAGGTCGGTCACTGTCAGAAAATTTGGGTGGACAGCGTGTTGAGAACGAGTCCAAGACACCCATCAGGAGGTCTGAAAGGGTGAGTAAGCCTCCAATTAGATATTCTCCTTCCTTATATTATTTATTGCTAACCGATGGTGGAGAACCAGAGAGTTTTGAAGAAGCATTACAGGTGGAGTCCAGGAGTAAGTGGGAGCATGGCATGGTTGAGGAGATGGAGTCCTTAAGAGAGAACCAAACATGGGATTTGGTTGAATTGCCAACTGGTAAGAGAACACTGAAGAACAGATGGACCTACAGGTTGAAGGAAGGTGAGGATGGACAGATGAGATATAAGGCCAGATTGGTAGTTAAAGGATTTGCACAAAAGCCAGGTATTGACTTTGGTGAGATTTTTTCTCCTGTTGTTAAGATGACTTCTATAAGGGTTGTATTGTCTTTGGTTGCTTTTGAGGATTTGCATCTTGAGCAGCTAGATGTTAAGACAGCGTTTCTTCATGGAGATTTAGATGAGGAAATATACATGGAACAGCCAGAAAGATTTGAGGTCAAAGGTAAGGAGAAGTTAGTGTGCAGGTTGAAGAAAAGCTTGTATGGCCTCAAGCAAGCTCCTAGGCAATGGTATTTGAAATTTGACAGGTTTATGACTAAGCATGGCTATAGTAGGTGTCAATCTGACCATTGTGTATATTTTAAGAGATTTGATAACGGTAGATATATTATTCTATTGTTGTATGTAGATGATATGCTGGTTGTAGGATCTCACATGCAGGATATCTCTGAGCTTAAGGTGAAATTAGCTCAAACATTTGCTATGAAGGATTTGGGAGCAGCAAATAAAATCCTTGGCATGAGCATTAAGAGAGACAGGAAAAATCATAGGTTGATATTGTCTCAAGAGGATTATGTGGACAAGGTGTTGAAACGGTTCAATATGCAGGATGCTAAACCGGTAAGCACACCTTTGGCTGGACATTTTAAGTTGAGTAAAGAACAATGTCCTAATTCACATGATGAGGTAGAGTACATGAGTAAGGTTCCATATTCTTCTGCAGTAGGGAGTTTGATGTATGCAATGGTGTGTACTAGACCGGATATTGCCCAAGCAGTGGGAGTAGTAAGCAAGTATATGGCCAATCCAGGTAAGGAACATTGGAAGGTAGTTCAATGGATCCTTAGATATCTGAGAGGAACCAGCAGTAGACACTTGTGCTATGGAGGTTCAGATACTTCTCTACATGGTTATGTAGATTCAGATATGGCAGGTGATTTGGATGGCAGGAGGAGCACCACAGGTTATGTTTTTACTGTAGGTGGAACGGCAGTCAGCTGGATATCTAAGTTGCAGAAGGTTGTTGCCTTGTCAACTACAGAAGCAGAGTATATTGCAGCCACAGAAGCTAGCAAGGAGATGATATGGATGACACGGTTCATGGAAGAGCTTGGAAGGGAGCATGGGAGTTGCAGATTGTATAGTGACAGTCAGAGTGCAATCCATTTGGCTAAGAATTTAGCCTTTCACTCAAGAACCAAGCACATACAGCTAAGGTGCCACTTCATACGGCAGGTATTGGAAGATGGTGGGTTGAAGCTGGAGAAAATTCATACAGACAATAATCCTGCTGATATGCTAACAAAGCCGGTTACTAAGGAGAAGTTGAATCTTCATTCAACTTCTGTTGGTCTTCATGATTGAGTTGAAGATGGAGGAGCTAGAAGATGTTGTTGTACAGGTACTGGTGCAGCTGTTTATCTCCAAGTGGGAGATTGTTAGGGTGTGGAGCTAAAAGCTTCACCAAGGAGCATACTAAACAGGTTCGGGTTTACACAGACACCGGCATCGGTCATGAGCGACCGACGTCGATCAGTTGCAGTTGCAGAGGCACCGACGTCAGCAGTGGGTCGGCCGGCGACGGTCACAAGCGAATAGGCAGGAACCGACGTCGGTTACCTGTGTGTCCAAAAAGCGATTTCTGAGGACAGAAGCGAGTGTTTGCATGATGAGTTTGAGTTGTAGTCTCAAGCTCACGTCTCTATTATTAGCAATATTATTTTTAGAGCCCTTTGTTCAAGAGGCTTAACTGTTTGTTGTAAGAGCATGCTCAAGTTTCCTATTTCTATATGTAGGAAAGATCTTCTTAGCTTAGTATGTTGAATGTGAGAGTATGAGTAGAACATTGTGAATGTTTGAAGGACAATACTGAGTTGCATCAATCCAGGTTGTTGGATTTGAGTGTACTTGAGAGAGAGCTCTTGAGGAATAGAGATCTAGTGAGAGATCTTGTGTGCATCTGAGAGAGGTGTGGAAGAAAGAAGTTTCTTCAATTATATTCCTATTGTAAAGAGTTTTAATACAAGTTTTTAGGGTGGTTTCTTGTATCTCTTGTTCTGTGCTATTTATCATTCTAGTTGCTTATCTATCTGATTTATTTCTGCGTTTATTGCTTTCACAAGTGTAATCCATTGTTGGTTGATCCCCAACAATTATTACAAATGTTTTATAAAATATTTCAGCAAAATTGTTGCTCCTATGTTTGGTTTGCTGAAAAAAACAATGAATTTGTGTGGAGTGATGATTATCAAAAATATTTTGAAAGCATTAAAGATAAATTGAGTTCTACTCCAGTGCTGAGAGGACCTAATTGGGAAAAACCTTTTACATCTACATTGATGCCTCTAAATATGCAATGGGGTAAGTTCAAGGGGAAAAAAATGAAAATGACCATAAGTATGTTATTTATTATATCAATAAAACTATCACACCTATTAAAAAAAATTATACAACCACAAAAAAAAAATTCCTTGTTGTGATTTATGCCATCAATAAATTCAAAGACTATATTATTGGTTATAAGGTCTTTATATACACAAACCATTCAGCCATAAGATATCTCATAAATAAATATGTAGTAGGAGGAAGAATCATAAGGTGGTTATTACTTTTATAGGAATTTGATATAACCATTATTGATAAACTAGTTAATTTTAATGTGGTTTCAAATTTTTTATTTAGGATAAGCATTGCAGGGGATAAGGAACTAGTGAAGATAACTTTCTCGATGAACAATTGTTTGTTGTTTCAATAGAATCACCATAGTTTGTTAATATAGCCAATTATTTGGCCATAGGAAACTTTCCTTTTCATTCCACTCATAAATAAAGGAAACATTTAATCAAATACATTTAAGTGGATTAATGGCATGTGATTTAAATATGGACCTGATCATATCTTTTGCAGGTGTGTACCAGATAATGAAGCCTCTGACATTATTAGAGTTTATTATGATGAACCAGGAAGAGGTCATTTTTCATTAAAAAAAACATGCAGAAGATCTTAGGAGTAGGATATTATTGTCCAGCCCTTCACAGGCAAGTACATAAATAAAACAAGAAGTGTGATCCATGTCAAAGGATGGGACAGCCTACACTATCAATAGAGATATATCTTCATCCCTGGGTAGTGTTAGAACTATTTGAGAAGTGGGAGATATACTTTTTTAGCCATATGTATCCTTCATATTAAGGTAAGGAATTTATCTTGGTATGTACATATTATGTCATTAAGTGGGTTGAGGTCGAAGTCTTATCTTTTGTTAGAGAAGAAGTGGTATCATATTTCTTGTATTTCAAAATCATGCAACGGTTTGGTACACCTAGAGAGATTCTCAAAACAGGGACCAAAATTTGTGTCTAATATAATCAAGCACTTCATGTAAGTCTACCAAGTCAACCATAGGAATTCCTCTCCTTACCATCCATATTCCAATGGTCAAGTAGAGGCTACCAACTGGGAGATGGAAAACATTCTAACCAAAATAGTTAGCAGTAATAGAAAAGACTAGGAAACTTGAGTACCAGAGGTAGTATGGGCCTATAACACTAATTAGAAGACAACCATTGAATTTTTACCTTATGACTTGGTGTATGGTAAGAAACTTTTACTCTCCATTGAATTTGAATTACAAACCTTGAAAACAAAAATGGAAGTAGGTATTGATTTAGATAATGCACAACAAGATAGGATCATCCAACTAAATGAGCTTGATGAGATGAAGATGGAAGCTTTATAGCAGACAAAAATGATGCAAGACCAGAGAAAAGTGCGTAATGATTCCCACATCAAAGAGAGAAATTTTCAAGAAGGGGACTAGGAACTCTTATTTGATTTCAATTTTTATCAATTCAATGGAAATTTGAGAACAAGATGGCTAGACCCATACCAAATATAAAAAGTCTTTGATAATGTATCAATACAACTATTACCAACAGATGGGAATCAAAAGACTTTGTTGGTAAATGGGCATAGACTCAGACTATACCAAATGTCTATCAACAAAGAGAAATTTGTTTAAAATCTCAAAAATAAAATTGTTTTAATAGAATAGCTTGATTCTTCCATGATAACAACTCCTTAATGGTCCAAATCTATAAAACGAATAAGGGGACCACTCCTTGGTTTCCTTCAAAAAAAATTATACATATATATAGAAAGGAAAAATTTCAATAGTGAAAATATTTCTTAGGACACTATTAACAATGTTGATCAAAAAACATACTTGATGGTTGATCATGTATTGAAGAAAGAGCCTTGACCTAAAAATTGGCAATGGCTAGTCAAGGTCAAAAGAATATATATATATATATATATATATATATATATATATATATATATATATATATATATATATATATATATATATATATATATAACCAAAAAAAACATAATTTAATTATTTTTTTATCAATTTGTTCCAAGTAATAATTTCATTATTGTATTCATTTGTATACATTTCCTAAGACTAACTCATGCATTTGTTTAGAATTGGTTGTAGGAAAAGAGAAAATACTATGAGTATGATTAGGTAAGTTAAGTAGTTTACTTATCTATATTAGGTTAGTATAAGTTTCTCTGATTCATGCATTTTCATCATGAGGAGGTGATTTGAGTAAAATCAGACTAGGGATGCCCTATAAAACATCAAAATAAAAATCATGACAGTAGTGATTAGTGACATGAAAAAGTGATGAATAAAAAAAAGGTGTCATGTCAGCTTTAATCCACATGCACCAACTGTCTACCTACCCAATCTATAGCACCCCAAATCATGATGACATGGAAGTTGGTGCACATGATAATGACATGCTTATATGATACAATATGTGTGTGAGAAAATAAAAAAATTTCCCAAGTCAGTTTCATTAAATTCTCACATGTTATGTTATCATTAATATGGATTAGGTTAGTAGCTGCTAAGATAGTATTAATAAATAGACCATTTTTAATCTCTCCATTTTTACTATGAGATGTGTTTCATTTTCCACTATTTTTCTCTCCTGCAATACTATCCCTTGTCTCTAGAGCATCGATATAACCACCATGAGATAAAAAAATACGTATGAATCAGACTCCATAGAAGGGTGAATGAAGGATGATATTTCCATAGTTGTCTTTGAGGATGATGGATGCCTTCATTTATTGCATAAATTTCAAGGATATGTCAAATATTTGGTCAAGGAATTCATAACACATATGGAAGAAGACTCCATATTTTAGCGCATCAAAATCCCAATTTCCATTAGAGTAATTAGTGAAATCTCAAGAATCTTTGAAGAAGGTAAGAGGTTATTGGGAAAAACCTATTTTAATGAGTTTATTACACAATTTAATGGTGATAAAAAAATTTATATAGCATCTATACAAAATTATTGAGGTAAACCCAAAGGTATTAGCAAGGAAACCCTACCAAAACCATGCAGATCTGTTGCCTTTTGGGTCATGAAATACTGTGTGAAAGACAATGTAGTATTATGGGTTTTGAATCCATGAGCATGATCCTTTATCTTAAATATGGAAGACAACAAACCCAACATAGATTCAACCTATCATTTTACCTTTATGGGGCCATTCAATTTTTGGATACCAACAAGTCATTTTCAATTAGCTTTGGACTCATTAATCTGACCATACAACATCATTTTCTATAATGAATCCAAGCAACATGGAAGACCTTTTGGGGAGCTAGAACAAACCAACCTTCATCACCTCCTCCAAAATCCTCTAAAGAAACACTAAGTCCAAAAACAAAATTAAATGATTCCTCTTCTAGAATCAGGGTTTCATCCATTTAAAGGAGATGGATCAGCTCACATGCCACACCTATGGTTGATAGAGCTATCAGATGATACCTCAGGTCTAAAACCATACTCCAACTAAGAGAAAATTGAGAACCAAAGCTTCACAATCTCACTTAAATCTTTAGGTTACATACATCCTTTTAGTAAGTGTAGGACAAGCACCTAAAGCATTTGGTGATCCACAATCATAGGTTGCCATTCAAGCAAAGAAGGGTACTCCTTTGGAGGAACCCATTTCTCTTATGAAGACCAAAAATAAGATAATAAAATTCATAATATCATGTGGTGATGAGGAAAAATACATCGTTGTGGCCCTTGATAGCTTGTGTCAAAACCCTCATTTTCCTCTATCAGCAATAGTGGACACATTAACATTATATGTAGAGTTAATCACAACAACAATCCCTGAACTAGTAAAATAACTTCCTGTTAAAAAATACATTGAGGATGAAAACATGCTAATATAATAGATTCTAATGTAGGAAGTAACAACCTCTCCCTCCTCTCCAACTAGTGACACTAGACCTATACCAAATAAAGGAAAGGCCCCATTAGTCTTACAAAAGAACTAGAATTGTAACTTACTCTTGCATTGTCTATAGCTGATGCCATCATAAGATATCAAGTTATAGATGTTGCTAACCTCATATCCCAATTAAAAATTAAGGATCTTCTTAATTCTTCTTTAACTCAAGGTTTAGATAGTTTTAAGGATAGGCTCTAGAACATATAAATTAAATTAGTATGCTTGAAGAAAAATTCACTCGGTTTGATGATGAGATAGTAGACTCTTGGATATACATCACTGATTTGGAAGAATAATTTTTTTTTCTAAAACATCAAATTCAAGACTCTTAGCAGCAAACATTGATCCTCTATCATCAAATTTATAAGCAAGCATCATCCTCCTCCAAACCTTTAGCTGACCAAGCTTGTCAAACCATTATCTCCTACTCTAATTATTTAGATAAATGGAATCAAGTTTGTTTGGAGTTCAAGGAACTCAAGAAACAAAATAAGACTTTATAAAAATAAAATTAGACACTAAAGGAGGAATTAGAGAAGGAAAAGTAAAAAAACCCAAAAAATTGAAGTCAATCTCCAAGATGCTTGTCAAATAAGAGAACATCCTCTAGCCTATAGAGATCATTCCCCTTCCTATGGTTTGTATATATATGAACAATTCTATAGGTGTCAATTACTCATAATATCATGTGATATAACCTATAATATTGAGGACCCCACTATATTTTTACACATCTTTTAGGATTCTACCTCAGATCAATAGGATCTATTATGTCAATTTTATTTGTCAACATGATATTAGGGGACTAAAATAAATTTATGATTAATTTATATGTGGGATAAGTCTAGTTGAGATCCATTCTCTCCACATATTATAATCAATTAACATGTAAATATAGACATGATGAATATGTGAATAAATGAAAGACCACATCATTGTGCATCAAACATGCTTTTGCTAATGCTAGAATGCTACTGGTTAACTTCAGATCTACCTATTTGCTTCATCATAATGTCAAGGATCATTATCTAAAAGATTTGTATAATCTCATTATTTATTTTGATTTATTTATCAAACAAAATTTTGATGCATTATTTATATCCATTAAAAGATGTTGGGATATAATGATAGTCCCACTAAAATAATGGAGATCAAGTCCCCAATAAATCTAAGATGGAGCCTCTGGAGAGCACAAGCAATAATGGGAATTATTGTTGATGTCCTCAACTTAGGAGGAGAAGAAATTTGGATAGGTATGAGATTCATTCCACGACTCCTTACTCATATTCCATACTAGTAAAATTAGACTCCTCAAGTAGATGATTAGTTTCAGATTTGGAGATAGATGGTGCAAATCTATAACAATATCACTAATGCACAAGATGACCATTGATTTGATGAATTTCATGTTTATGACCTCAGACAATGCATATAAAAAAGAACTCATAGTTATGAGAGGAAAAAAATATGAGTTGACAAAGGGACTTACAAAAGGTAAGGTGTGGGGGAAATGATGAGTCCAAAATATGACTCATTTTTACCATCAATTTCCTTCATATTTCCTCAATCACCTCTCCTATAAACTGAACATTAAAAATATCTTAGGCTTATATTTAATATTAATGTAGTAAACAAATATTTTATCTTGCTTAGTGAAACTAAATTCTAAGTTACTAATTATGTCATTTTATTCTAACACTTTGCATGTTTAGTTTCCCAATTTTGTGTACATATAGACAATACATTAATACATAGAGAATAAAGACCTTTTAGATGATATTCCACTTCTCATGAGGTAACCCACATGGAGGATATATATATATATATATATATATATATATATATATATATATATATATATATATATATATATATATATATATATATACTCATTTGGCAAGATATAGACTCACCCAATCCATTTCAAACACAGCTATGAACTTGACCAGTAAGTATGAACTCACCTAGTTTATAGCTATGGACTCACCCAACAGCTACAGACTCACTCAGATGTAGCTACATACTCATTCAAATAACCTTCCAACCTCCATTGAGACATTCCACCATCTCTACCAGCATGATGGCCTTGCTATATACTCCCTCAACACCAAAGACCCCTAAAGCATATTGCTACGAACTTTTCCAAAATTACACAGACAGATCTACATACTCTACTAGAGTTACTATGGAATCTCCCAGTCCAGATTATAAGCCTACAACATTGAAGATAAACACTTTCCTCTTTTGTCAAAATGCCTGAAGAACATTTTGGTAAATTAATATTTATAGTATTACTATAAATATCAATATATAAATAAATTTCTTATATTTCAATTGTTATATATATATATATATATATATATATATATATATATATATATATTACACAAAATCAATTTAATAGATCTAAGATGATATTATTAGTAGAGTTTTAGTGAATATTATGATTCACACCTTTTTTCAACAACATGTGGTTATTTATATTATAAAAATCAATTTCCAATCTTAAGATCCACTAGAATTAGGAATATTGCTCTTGTTAGAAGAGGATTAGTTACTGAGATCTAGGTATTTGTATTTTTAGCAGTATATATAGGTAGATATTTGTGCTTTAGAACATAGTTGTTGAGTTTTTGAGTTGTTTAATTATTTAGTTGATAATTTGATATAGTATTAAAAGTTGCATCCACATTCATGTATTTCTCCTTGATTAATTAATAAATATGTCTATAGTTTGTAAGTATTGAGTTTATTTATATTCCTATTCTCAAGGCGATCAAGGGCCCACTCTCCTTAGGAATTGGGAACGTGTTTTTATGGTATATTATGTTTTCAGTGTCTTTACATTTTTAGCAATTATAAGTGTATTCAATTTTAAAAATTGCATAGAATTACCTTTAGTTTTTAGATAATATTCAATTTTTCAAGCAATGTTTTACCTTTCAATAGTGTTTTTTCCTTTCAGTAGCTTTCTTACCTTTCACAATGTGTTTTATTTCATCAAGTTAGGTTACTTTAATTTAAAACACAAAGTTTTTCAATTATGTACATGTGCTTCTTTATTGCATAAGCAAATATTTTCCAGATTAGATTTGATTAGGATAAAACACTTAGAAGATCAACACCCCCCAAACCATTCTTGTAAGCCTACAACCATAAACCTTACTATAGATAGATTTATATGTCTCCCTTGGTTTGAATGGCGTCCGTATAAAATTTGGATAAATGAAGGGATAGACAACACCCATCAGTTGGTGTAGCCTACACAGTCCCTGAGTTAGTGGAAAATGGAATTACCATGCACTTTCTCTCATTAGCCATGATTATGTACCTCTATTTGAAATACAACTATACATTATTCATGTAACACAAAGGTATTTTTTGAAATTTAAGGTATCTATCTTCTTCAACTAGTTTGATCACCTCAAAGTTAGTGTTGAACTTGACATCTTGGATCTTGATGTTAACATTGATTAATACCCCAATAGGTTACACCTTGGTCTTGTCAGCCATAGTCAAGATGTGGGGTGATGTTTAAAACATTGGGCTTCTCATATTTCACCATACATCAGTCATGAGGATGTTGAATTCAAATCTTATGTCCTATAGGAAATTACAGATAGACTAACTATTAATTTTTTCATCAATTAATAGTTCCTAGTTACATCCTATGATTTATATAGTATCATTTTATTATTTCTTGCTAGAATTCAATAGATATTTTAGCATGGTAACCATGTCTCAATGTCGTAGAAACACTATAAAGTTGGTGAGTTATTCATCTTACTACTCTCAGTCGCATATTATGTATCATGCATCCACTTCATGCTCTTGGGCAAGCTAGAATTTTGTCTACAACTTCTAAATCATGTTTAATATGAAGCTTAGTAATTTGATCTGGGAGACTCCATCTGTTGTTATAAGAGATTTTGGTTCTAAATTTTTAGGTATGTATCCTCTCTTTAGGGGTCCATTTCTTTTCCTTACCCATGTTGAGGTGTCAGTTCATTGGGTTGGTTCAAGCCCTAGACCTGAGGCCCATTGTTCCTTTGTCTTCATCATGTTAGCAGTCATGATTTTTTTCACAACAGATCATGACAACATCCTTATTATTCTTGTCTTTAAACATTAACTTTGTGTATAAATATATATAATCCTAAATTTTGTGTGTATCATATAAATAAATTCACATAGGAAGCAGGGGGAAGTCATGTTGAATGTGGTCTAGTGAAACACACTTGTAGTAATAATGCAATGAAAGTCTGATTTCATCTTGTCCTCTAGAGGGGTGATTTGTATCATATTATTGTGTGGGATAACCATATCCTAGGTTACCTAGAGCATACCTTTAGGGTCATGTAAGAAACCATCACATGTTTCACTCTCAAATCTCATGGAATTCATCTATCACCTAATAATTATCCATGTTATGGGTGAAGGTATCGCATATTTTGAAATACAAATATTCCTTAGTTTTAGTTATGCACTATATAAGGGGGCATGGATGGGTATCATGGTTTTCATGGTAGACCTCATAGGAGATCCTTAGGGCATGAGTGCTTATTTTAGTGTAGTAATTCTGATTATTCCCTTCTTTCTTGTAATTGGCACACCATAAACCAAGGCATGTACCTTATGCTTGCTTGACCAAATTATATTTTAGCATTGTCTCCATAGAGGCTATCTACACTACTATGACTAATCTATCTCTTTCTTCTATGGTATTAGCCATTTCTATGTGAAGTGTAGCCTCTATCACCTCTCATGGTTTAGTATAGGTTTACATTGTGAGAGTGTGTCAAATCAAGGCACATAACCCTCATATGAACCAGTGAGTGTGTTGTGCTAAGTATAACACATAGATTAACTTGAAAATTAGGCTTTTAAACCTAGCATCATATATACGAACACTTTCCCTGACTCTTGCTTGATATCCTTTGACCTAATAATGATTTGTTACTCAAATTTATGGATATTAAACTCTTAATAATTCCTTATTCAAATAGTCAAAGTCCATGATGGTCTACTTTGGGTCTAGTTCTGCATACCACTTATGTGCTCATTTCATTAACATAGTAGCAAACCAATGTATCTAATTCTTTGGTGATGTAATACCATGAACTTGCTATATAAGTTCACACTTGTGAACATGATCCATAACACTCTCTGTGCCTTAATACTTGAGAATATTCAAGGCCATCCTATTATGTATCTAGTTAATGAGTATGGGTGTAGTCATTTATTATGTTTTTGTTTATCCCAAGTACACTCCTAGGTGGCACTCTTAGAGTTTATGCTCTCCCTGTTTGGTGGGTAGTACCCATGACTACCATTGGGTTCTAGGCAACATGCCCTTTATCTACTTGGGATGTCTAAGGTTCCATTATCTATTCTCTAATGCCTTTTTCTCTTCACTAAATTAGGCCGCTAGTTTTGGGATCCTTAGTTATATACAAGGGTGGCATACCATATTGCTTGTTATCCATCCTAGTCCTAGGTTATGCATTTCCTCTTATCAAATATGGGTATGGAAGAATTTGTTCTAACATGTCATCTCTCTATCCTTAGGTGATGGGTATATAAATTCTTCCTACCTTAGTAGTGTCCTAGTATTCTTCATTTAATTCTAAGTATAGACAAATTCTTGGGCATTCTAGTCTTGGGGCTTAGGTGCTCTATCAGTGGCCTCTATATATTGATCTTTTCGTGGAGATCCCACATCTTCTACTTATGAATTTCATTCATGCTCATTGGTGCTTTATTTTATGTCACTAAAGAATAACTCTATTGTATGTAAGTTCTCATCATGCCCTTCTTGAAAATAATATGTCCTCACGACATATCCCAAGTTAAGATCTCTCTACTTCCTAGGATCCATTCTAACCATTATTTGTTGATGATTCTCATCATATCAATGTCTTATAAGCTCACAACTACTTGAGCCTTCCATCCTAGGATTTATTCTACCACTCCTAAACTTGTATTTACACCAACTTTCCTCTCAAATCACCCATGTGAGGGGGGTTAGACCAATATCTAAGCACTCTTCAAGGACACCTACTTCCCACTATTATGGAAATGAAATATGAACTAGTCCTAACAATAAAACCAAAAAAGTTGTCCTATCTAGTCAATAAGGGGGCCAAGGTATCAAACAAGATTAGCTCAATACATCTTGGGCTATTTCCCACAATGACATATCACCCAAGTAATGAGCCCCATGCACTCACCTAATGTGTGAAGGAATAAAATATATAGGCTAGTTGGGGTAGTTATGCACAATGGTGGTTTCCATAGTACTAAATAGGGTGTTTGATTATGCCTTTAGGGGGAGATAGACTAATAATATTGTTAATGATCTTAAAAAATAGAGGGAGAGTTTTAGTGGAGGTGGGATTCATTAGTTTAAGACTTTAAAGAACAAATTAGAATTAACTTAATAATCAACATGCAGATAGTAGTCTCAAATACTTAAGAAATAGATTTATTAATTAACACTAATGATTACATTGGGTCTTACTTCCTAATCAATTCTAATAATTAAAATATATGGCTCTTAAACTATAGACCTAAGTTTTCTAACCTTAAGGTGTCTCATGTCCATCCTTGCTTGATACCTACCTATGTGTCATTAAATTCCATTATCCCTTCTACTCTCTGCACTTATTCTCACTCTCATCCTTCTCAACCAATTTTTTTTCTCTTTTTCTTTTCTTTTTTCCCCTTTTTTCTCTTCTCCCTAATCTTTTTTCTTCTTCCTCCTATTTTTCTTCCTCTTCCTCTTGTTGTCTTCCAACCCAAGCCCATATTTGAAATTATAACTTATTATAAGATCAAATAACACATCATCCCTTTTCATGCCATCATAACTCCATATTAGGATCCATATTAGGCCAATCTACCTGTTGCTTCTACCCATAATCTCCTCTACAGTTTCTAGGTCTACGTGGCTACTTTTTCGTGGGTCCTACCACTTTATCATGTAGCAAACATTGGAATGATTTTGAAAGTTGACATATTTTTTATTGATAACTATATCTCAAGTGTACATGCAAGTTGTGCAGTTTAGATTGTGTGTGCCTCTCAACTAGTGGCACTAAACTCACCTTAAGCATGCAAATGTATGCTTGTCTAGTACTTAGATGATTTTAAGGGCCAAAAAAGTGGAGAAAAGATAATGAGAGATAATTAAATTACTTTAATTTATAAAAATATTTTTATAATTATGGTGGTAGGTTTGATGTATCTCGCTATGAAAAGACCTGATATCAGTTATGAGGTTTCACTAATTTCTAAATTTATGGACAAACCATCACTTAAACATTTACAAGCAGTAAAAATAACTTTTAGATATGTAAGAGGGACTTATAATCATGGTATTAATTTCAAACTAACTAATTCATTATGCTTAATTATATACATAGATTTATAGTGGGGAAGATCTCTTGATGATAGGAAGTTAGCTTCAGGTTATTGCTTCACACTGAGAAGTGGGTTGGTGTCATGGTCTTAAAATAAAAAACTATAGTTACATTATCCTCATTGAAGATGAAAATACAACCCTTTAATAATCTTTCAAATAATGATTATTAATAAGACTCTTAGTTGTTTTCAAATAGCCCCAACTTGAGCCAACACATTTTTTTGTGATAACAGTGGGGTAATATAATTGTCAAGAATCCACTTTTCCATGCTTGAACTCAAACATTAATTTTTTAGAGACTTGGTTAATGATAAAAAAAATCATTGAGAATGTAAAAATTGAAGATTAATTTTCTAAAATTTTCATTAAGGGTTTGTTAAATAAGATTCATGGAAGACTTAAGGAGATGATAGATATTTATGTTCTTTACATCAAAATGAAGAATGTTGAGTATGATGCCAATATGATAACTTGACTATTAATATTAGATTTATTTTATTTTGAGTTTTACTAACTTATTAAGTTTATTTCATTTATTTATGTCTTAGATTAATTTTTTGGTTAATTTTGAACACTTTTTGGGAACTTCCTAAAAATAGCCAAAAATGCCAATTAGAGTCTATCTCACTAAATGTATATTTAACTGAGCTAAAATTATTATACATTCATCCTTAGTATTTAAGGCACACTTTTTAAGATTTTATTTAATTGAAATTAACTTCATTTTATAAATTTCTTACTTTATATGGATTTGGGGTTTCTAGCATGTTTAGTGTGTATGGTTTGCTTACTTGTTAAGAAAGACATCTTGCATTATGATTGTATCTTATAAATGAGTCAAATATTTTTTTTAGTTTACGGTCAGTTATCTTAGAATCTATTTTTAGTTAATTTAGTTTTTTAAGTATGGCCTTAATTTAGCAATAGCTTGTCATGGAAGTTACTTGTAATTAACTAGTTTTAGCCTTTCTTATTAATAAAAGATTGTGCACAAGTGTGATGCAATAATTATTCTTGGAAATAAATCTTTTCATGTGTCTAGATATTATTTTGATTTCATGTATTCAAAAATTAAAAACAACAAATATATATATATATATATATATATATATATATATATATATATATATATATATATATATATATATTAAATTTAAAGTTATTTAGTGTAATTTTATCAATAATCACACTTACAACACTACTAGATTAACAACTAGTAATTCTTGAACATATTGGTTAATATATAGTTTGAATTTTATAATAAATGAAAGCTAATTTTAAATCCATACATACATCAAAACCTTCAACCATAGACATTGAGTCTCACTAGACTCTGATGTGACCCACTTGCAACATGAAGATGAATTACATTGCCGCATACAAATCTAGATTCTATTTGAAACTTTTCAACTTTGAAAATTTTAAAACCTCTGAATTTTAAAATTTTCATGGAGTGACTTGAACATGAATGTCATGCTCCTTGTACTATAGTGAATTGATATTGAATGTCATTTCAATTTTACAATTATTTAAACATGTAATTATTTTCAAACTTATCCTTTGTAATTGTAGGAATGGGTGCACATGCATGCCACATGCCCCCATAATCTCAAAATTATGAATCATGAATTAATTTTTAAAATTAAACAATTCCATAAATCTAAAATTTTGATAATGAAGATTTTATGTCTCAAGAAAATCCTATTGTGATAACCCCTTTTTTAGATAAGATACGTATTCTTCAAGTCAATTATTTCAAAGTAAATCATATATGAAAGATATAATCATGTAATAGAAATTTTAATAATTGAATTGGATTGCATCATAAGATGTGAATATAGAGTTGAATTTACATGTATTAGATAAATATATCATTGAATCACATAAGCAATATGTTCATGATATGCATCATGGAACTAAAGTAAGAGCATAAAGAGTAAGAATAATACATGATATGAATCATGGCACCATAGTAATAAGTAATAAACATATTAGCAATGTCATAAAATATCACACAATTTTCATAATATGTCACACATAAGACCTAAAAGCCACATACAAGGGATATTTAAATGTCTCATAAACACATAAGGCCAAGAGACACACACAAATGACATAATGATGCTATATAAGTAATAATTTGAACATACAAGACCAAGGACCATACACAATAAACAATACATTTATAACCTATCATGAAATAAAGTAATAAATAAGCATAAAACAAATGAAACTAATTTATCTCAACCATATGTATCCATATCATTGTTATTAAATAACATATTCATGTAGCACATGTATAGTATGAGTATCAAAACATTTGTATGATATATAACACAACATGGTAGAAATGTTGTGGATAAATACAACATGTAAAAAATTTCAGAGAGAATGAAGAGATACCCCAAACTTAACAAGGTTGTTGGATAAAAAGAGAATCCCGACATCAAAAACAAGTAAAAGTATGTCTTGTATCAAACTCAAATACCTTTTGAATATTAGTGTGTATTTAAAATTACAATATACTATCTATTTAACATGAAATAAATAATGTATGTAAATAAGTAAGCTAACATCATTTGAAACATGCTTATAGGCCCTTATTTTAAATTTTTTGAAAATAATTTGATTTTTTTAATTATTTGCATGTTTTTTATTTTTTTGAATCATTTGAAATATTGGATAAAATATCTATATACGTATAATAAATACATAAATGCATGATATTTATTGGATTTTGACAAACTTTTTGTCAAGTGTGGTTAGTTTATTAACTTTTGTACCTAGCCTTTCGGTGATTACAAATGGACCCAATGAATTGGGTTTGAATTTTTCATTGTTCTCTTTTTCAACATTGGTATTATCTTGATTTTCCTTAAGAACAAGATCACCAATTTAGAATTAATGTTCAAAAAATTTCTTTCCATATGCTCATTTGATATGTGTTTGATGAACTTTTATATGTTCAAGAGTTTGTATGTATTTATTATCAAACATTTCTAGTTAATGTAGATATTTTATTGATACTCAATATATTCAATAGTTTTCTTTAATGAGACCCGTAAAGAGGGTATTTCTATCTCAAGAGGAAGTACAACTTTTGTTCCTTAACCAAGAGAACATGGTGTATCCTTCATTGTGTGTGTACACTTAGTGTAATATGTCCAATAAGCATATACAATTTGATTATGCCAATATGTTTCATGATTTACAACAGTCTTGCTAAAGATTTTATTGATTGTTTAATTAGTTGCTTTTACTTGATCATTACCCTATGGGTAGTATGGGGTGGAAAACGTTTGACAGATTTTGAACTTAACACAATATTTTGATTGTTTTATTCTTGAAATATGAACTATTATCCATTATAATTGTCTAAGTGAGGCCAAATCATGCACTAATATGTGTGAACAAGAAATTAAAAATTCCTCATATGTTGTATATTGTAAGAGTATTTATTCTACCCATTTTTAAAAATATTCAATATTTGTACTAATAAACTTGTGTATGTTTGAAGATTCTATATTGATTTTTCTAATTAAATCAAAGCCATAAAGAGATATAGGCCATGGAGAGATAATAGATTGTAGCACATATGATGAAGAATGATTAACATTACTATGCCTTTGAAATTGGAAACATAATTTAACATATTCATGACATTATTGTCCCATTGTTGGCCAATAATATCATTGATGTAAGAGTTTCGAAGACATGATTTTACTGCTAAAATGGCCTCCACATTCACTATCATGAACTTCAATTATATCAATTGGATTTTAGACCCAATTTAAACATCATAATAATTTTATATTAAAATATTAATAAAAAAGAGATACACAAATGAGTATGTAAAATATGGATTGGCATTATAAACATTTTTTATTGTCTTGCATAACAGTTTTTATAAAATTAGATTTATAGAGATAATTATATATATTAGTGTACCATTCAAGATTATTTGCACTGTGTGACTACAAAAACTTATAATGAATTTATAACATCCATGTTAACCAAAGTATTATGTAGTTGTTGGATAATAAATATTAAATGATCACCTATATCAATTGGGTTTAAAGATGCAACAATAACCATGGCATGAGCACAATAATTATCTTTGCGAGGAATGTTCTCCATGGAGAAATAATAAAAATGTAGGATGAGACTTTGGACCATGTATTTATAAGGGATAAAATTTTCCTCCTTAGTTTGATATATATTTAACACTTGATTAATGAAAATATATGAATCAAAATACACATGTAAATATTTTATGTGAAAATTTTGTGTTGTTAACAAGTTGAGTATTAGAGCTTCATAGTCCACTATGTTATTTGTGCATGAAAATACCAAACAAAAATTGAAAATCCTAGCACCATCACCCATAAAATAATTTGATCCATCAAAATCCACATATAAATGTTTATATTATAAGAAGTAAAATAATCTTGAAATTCAATCATAATGGGTAGTGGATCATGAGAAGGGGATACAGCGAGATGATCTACAATAAATTCCCCTTTAATATATTTTTTGTCAGATAAAATATAAATAAAATTTAGTAAGAATCATTACCCACTTTTCTATGTCATAATAAATAAGGCTTTGACATAAGATATTTAATTAGATCACATTTAGTGATGACATGAATCTCATTATCAAGTAAATGATGTTACAGATTTTACATGGAAAAAATAAGAGCCAAACATAGATTTTTGATAGTGGTATAATTTTTATCATAATCAAGAAGTGTGTGACTAATGTAGTAAATGTCATGTTCACGGCAATCATCATCATATCATGCAAGCAAAGCTCCCAAATCACAATCAGTGCCAAAAATGTATAATAAAGGGGGTCTATCTAGATTGAGAGACATAATAACAAGTGGGTTTATAATATATTATTTGATTTCATCAAGACTTTGTTGACAAGAGCCAACCCATTCAAACTTGGTATATTTTTTAAGTGATTTTGTCAAATATTGCAATTTATCTATTAATTTAATTTCAAAACATCATTTAGCTTAAATGCAACCTTGTAAACATTGAATTTACTTTAAATTAATTAGTTGTGGCATATCTAGCATAGATTTAAATTTATTGGGGTCAACTTCAATGCCTCTTTTATAAATGATTAAACCCAACAAGTTTCATGAATATACTCAAAATCAATTTTTTTAATATTCAAGTGTATGTTATATTGCCTCATTCTTTCAAATATTTATCATAATTCAATAACATGGTCTTTTCGATGTTTGGATTTTGCTAATAAATCATTAACTATTTTATGTATGTAATAATGAAAAATATGTCATGGCTCACTGATAAGTTTCTCATGCATTCTTTAATCTAAAAGGCATGATTGTATAAAAACATGTTCCCCATGGTGTGATGAATGATGTCTTTTCTTGATCTGCAGGATTAATTTTGAGTTGGTTATATCCTAAAAAACCATCCATGAATCATAAAATCTCATATCTTATCATGGAATCCACAATCACATCTATATTTGGTAATGGAAAATCATATTTAGGATAAGATTTATTTAAATCACAATAATTTTTTCAACAATGAATGTATTCATTAGGATTTGTTATTGGTATTGTATGCATGCATAAAGTTAGTAAATAAAATAGAAACTTAAAATTTCATGCATTAAAAATTGAATGCACCTTGGATAAGAATGAAGAGAGGAATAATATACCTTCACTCACTAATGAAGGTGTCCCTCATTGTGTCAATTTTATCCTCTTTGATTTTTGGAATGTGGGTGCTTAATAAATCACCCATAGAGATATGGGTAGCATGTCCCCTTGGTGTATGATTGACTTACTTGATACATGATAAGATAATGAGAGGATTTGTGCTTCAAATTGATAGAACTTAGTTATGCCTTGAAGACTTGTTTTTAAATGAGAGGGGGATCTCTCAATTTATATAATTTTTGAATGAATGAAAACTATAGATCTAGATCCATTATCCATGGTGGAAGATGAGTCTTACATATCATTAAATGAGAGAGGATGGGCAATAAATGTTTTTGGTTGAGTGTGTAATATGAGGAATGGGATTCATAAGATTTTGTCCCATTTTCCTTAGGATGTGATGATATTGTATGGGGATTTGGTTGATATTGACTTGGGGATTGGGATGATATGCCTTTGGATTCGAGAAGATTGATGATGTGGATTTTGGCGATGTGATGTGATGACATCATATATTTGAGATGGAAAATAGATTTATTTTATTTAATTAAAATATATAATGTGTATGGATTACACTACCAACTAATTAGTATGATTAATCCAAGTTTATATTATTGGTGGGATGGGGTAAGTCTATGGATGTAATTGATTAATGTGATAGGGGGGAATAGTTTCAATAGTGGTTAGTCTAGAAGTATTAGTTTATGAGAAGATTAGAAAGTGATTCAATGATGGATTAAGTTATAGTTAAAATAAACACAAGGTGTTAGATTTTAGGTGTCTACATCTTCCCCTCCTTGAAAGGGTGTTATGAGACATAATGGGTGGAGTAGTAACATTTCAAATAAATAATAATCCAAACAAATGATGGGGGGATGAATGTTAAATAATGACAATGATGAATTAGTCATAGATGATGTCCCCTTGAGAGGGCATGTGGATGTGAAGGACACATATGGGCTCTCAAAATGAGAGGAATGGGGTCAAGATGGAAAAATCAATGGGTGGTTGATGAATAAAGAGGGGTCGGGTTATAGTGGGATTATGATGGATAGATGAGATAACTCCACTTGAGCTAATTATTTTCCACTTTAATATCTAAAGATGATGAATTGATGTGCCCCAAGGAAGGATACATGTAAGGGATTGGATTTGGAATGATATATCTAGAGATAAGCTACATACTTTTATTTGTGCTAAGCAAGTATGTATGAAAGAAGGATGATTTGGAAATGATGTATCCCTAAAATGTTTTGGGCTTGGACTGAGAATTATATTTCACAATGATAAGCTACACACTTTATTTTACCCAAGAAAGGATATATGCAAGAAGGTAGAATTTACGAGCTTGGATTGGATGGATAATTGATTGATTAATTTAGAAGCATAAATCAATGGTTTAATCAATTACATGGTGCGAATATGAGATTATTAAATTTATGGATATCATGGATTGGATAGGGTGGTATATAGATATGATCATATAATATATTTGCAAAGATGAAGAAGTTGAAAAAAACCTAGGCGTATGAGGATGCCCCAAGTTTGGATGATGAATATTGAATGATGATGTGATGATGGATTGAATCAGATGGATTAGGTTAGATTAGGTTAGATAAATTCTGGATGAGTAAATGATTATATGGGATTGGATATGGGATGTGGAAAATTGATGTTTGCACACAAGGGTTGTGAGGATGATTTTTAGATATGGATAGTTAGTTAGAATAAATGGATGTTCAGAGATGGATGTTGTTGCTTATATGCAGATGATTATTAATGTAGATGATGGAAATGGAAAATGTTTCCATTTTTGCATGTGATTTTGATTGATTGAGAAACTATATTTTTATATGGCATGTGATAGGATGCACCATGATAAGGAAAAAAACCATGATGGAATTATTAGCGCATATGGACTAAATCGATGCTCAACAAGAAAGAGTAAACAAACAAACAAACACACACACACACACAAACATAAAATAAAATGCATGTCCTACATTTTTTTAATTGATTTTATGATGTTTTTGGAGTTTTTAATATTTTTAGGGATATTTATTATTTTATGGTTTTTGTCTTTTTGTTGGTTGTTTTGATGTTTTTGGATTTTTTTGGCTTTATATCTCTTTTATTTTTGAAAATTTTTATTTTTTGATTTATAATATTTTGTGGAATTTTCAGATGTTTATGGATTTTTCAATTTTATAAAAATAGGGATACTAACAAATGGAAAATTTGTTCTATCACCAGGGAAAGGAGGGATAGCAGATGGAATAAGTTCAGGGTGATGTTTAATGATGTTGGGCAATGATGGGGGTAATAAGGGATGACTAGGAATTCATGAAAGGGGATTAGGGATGGTTATGATAGGATTAAGGAAAAATAAGGATGGATACAAGAATATTAGGGATGTTGATGATGGTGATGATGGACCTATGAGGACCATGTTACATAAGAATGATGTATCTAGTCATCTGAGTACTGTTCGGGGGATATACCAATATGTTTCAAGAATAGGTCCCAATAATTTTTCCACTTCCTTATTAATATTAAACAAGAAAAAATATGAGCACAATGATAAACATGGATATGACAATGGTGGGGATAGTGAAGGTTGAATGGATAAGGAAATAAGGATGGTAAGAATGGTAAGATGATTTCAAATACGTAGGGATAGATAGGAGGGAGATGGATTGAGTAGATTTTATGAAATATATTTGGATTTACCCCCAAGTGTAGGGTACTTGGAGACAATCAATTATTAATTCATGAAGCTAAAAACTAATTTTCATCATGGTAATTGCCCAAGGTGCCATAATAATTATTTTCATCATTGGATGAATTATTTCTATTTTTGTTTTTGATTTTTTTAAATTTATTGTATCAACATTACATCCTTCAATTATGCACTCTATATGTCTTTAATAACTTCATTGATTTATGATCTGGCTTCTTGTAAATTGATCAGGGTGTCATCATAGTCCCTACAATAGAGGGTGCTACCAAGGAGGGTGAAGTAGAAGGAATATTGGATGGAGGATGTTTGTTGAGTGTGTGAATGATTTAGAGGGATGTTTTGATCATGGGGATAGGTTTAGGTGCCAGGTTGTGAAGGGTGATTGGAACCAACAATCTCACATTATATGAGACTAAGAGTAGATACACATTGGATGATTAATAGATTTTCTATTGTATTAATGATGTTTGTAACAAATGATGTAGATTCATCAGGTGACTATGCTGACACGGAGGTAGATTGATATCTTGATCCCTTGGTGCCTCAAAAATGTTTTCACCAAGGGACTTATCTTCTTGAATTTATGAAGTTTGATTTTTATTTAGATTGTCCCATAGTGCCTCAAATAGGTTTTTAGGGACCATGATTTTGGATTTTGTTTTACTAAATTGTTGGATTCATTTTTTTATTGAGGAATGCTTTGTGTTCCCTAGAGTATGATAAGGTATTGAGGTTGAATTTGAAACTTATTGTATGATATTTAGGTCGAATGCCAGTCATGAATTTTATAATTATTCAATTTTTATGATAGAATAATAATGGTAAGTATTTTTTGGTCCCCATTCATGGGTGTGGGATATTGAATGTCAAAATGGTAGAAAGGATGGATATTATGATTTTTATGGTCCCAATTGACATGTGTAAAATATTGAATGTTAGAGTGAATGATAGGGATGGTAATATTATTAAAATAATTAATGGTAGCACTATCCTCAAAAGGACTATGAATGGAGCCTATGTCAATGTTGAATGAGGCTTTCTTAGAAACCATGAAAGTGTTGCTAACATATTTACATTGATTTATATATGGTTTTTATTTTATGCCATTAGATCCTTTGTGTACAATAATATGGATAGGTTCTATGATTCCTTTCTCATGGAGGTCAAGGCTTCTACATTTGTAGTTTGTGTTTTTATAGATTTTGTTCACAATGGGATATTTTATGCTTTGGAAAAATGTTGTGATGTTGTCCCCGTGTAAAAAAAATGATTGTGGTTGTTGATTTATTCATCTATAAGGAAGTTGAATCTAATAAATGAAATTATGTTAAAATGCTAATATTTTATTTCTAATTTTTTGTTTATGGTGGGCATGTCCATACAAAAGGACTTTGGATGTTTATTGTCTACAAGTACTATTGCCCCATGAGGCATATGGTTTTGGATGATATAGGTTTTTATGTATGACAGTAGATTGGTAGATGGATTGAATATGGGACGGTCATCCATGGGTAACTAAATATGGGTGGTTTTTAAAATGTCAATTCATCAAGGCTGGGTGGTTGGTTAAATATGGGTTGACCAACAATGGCATCATTGAATAGGGGTTCCTCAATTATGGGTGTAATGTTGATGGTATGAAATTGATCAAATATGGGTGATTCAAAAAATATGGGTTTATCGAAGATGGTTTCATTGAAGATAGGATCATTAAAGATGTGGTTATCTTGACCTTGATTTAGAAATGGAGGGATTTCATCATGATTTAGAAAGGGACCTTGGCATATTCCTAGTGGGTGATTATCAGACATGGATGTACTTGGTTCTTTAGTAAACGATGGTTTTTGGAGAGGTAATGGCAGGATAACTGGATTGTTGGATTTTTTGTGGCTCTAGGGTTGGATTAGTGCTAAGAGTTTGGTTGTCTAATTGTTGTGGCTAAAGAGCTAGACTGATGGTGGAAATTGAGTCATCCATGTGCTAACTAAGTTATCAAATTTGGTCAAGTATGGTTTGAATTTGAGATAGGGGTGCTAAAATGGATTTCCATTAATAGTTGATATGGGGGACATTGTGATTGGGATGATAGTTAGTGGATGGGAGGTTTAATTGAGATTGGATAGCATGGTCTCTAGAGGTAGGCTGATTTTGATGTGAAAAGGTGTGATTTTTTCTACTTATGATTGATATTATATTTAGGAGATCATATTGTGGAAAAATTCAACCACCTATTTATATGAATCATAAAATAAAATCATTATTATTTTCAAGTATGTATTGTTTAATTTGGACCCTACCTGGATTGGTTTTGGATGCCATGGGTCTAGATGGGGTTTCACTGGATTGGTTTCATGATTGGATTAAGCTCAGTTTTGGGATCAAGTTTGGATTGATTTAGATTTGGATGCAGTGTTAGACGTAGATTAATTGATTGTTTGATTTGTTGAAACTAGTTTGGATTTGACATGTTTGAATTGGACTTAGGTTTGACTATGTTTTATTTGGATTAAAGTTTGATTTGGATTTGTATTTTTTTTCAAACCAATTTCACACAAAATTAATGAATTAAAACACACAAAATAACCTAGATTATTTAGATAAGTGTGTAATTGATTATTAACCCAATAATAGTACCCTGAAAGGTATGTGGTGGGTGATATTTGGGAATGTTGCGTTCCCTACACTTCTATTCAATATATGGTCAAGAGGTCTTAAGTTAGTATGCACAAGGTTATCTAAGGGCATCCTCTATATACCTTTTACTATCCCATGCCCAAATCCATGGAGGAAGATTCATGAGTACACTTTAAAGGGTAAAATCCCAATCTTAATACACTTCATGTGTCACCATCACTAGAGTGTTACTAAAAAATAGAACCTCAGGAGTGCTATCTAGGGCATAGGTATTGGAGGATGAAACCCCTCACTTCATGATTTTGGTAAAATGTAAAAGTACTTAGCCAGTAACAACAGTTCCTTCCCAATTTATATACTCTTCAAGAACATGAGGTTGGTTTGAACATATGGGGATGAAATCCTAGTCTCCAAACCCTACCAAAATGAAAAATAAAATAATTAGTTTTCTCTAACTTTTAGGACTACCTTTCAATGCAATCAGAGAGCATACATAGACTAATTCTAAGATAGGGATAAAAAAATTAATTGAGTCATTTCTTATCCTCATAAATACATTTTGGCATAAGAGGAGAGTATACAAAAACTCAACCAACACACACATACAAATAAAAATATAAAGTAAGATAAATTTGATTTTAAATACCAAATTTAATTATGTAAGTGTTTTTTTGTTTATTTTTATGTCTTAGACAAATGGAAACCTGCAAGAAATGTTTATTATCTTTAGGAAGCATAAAAACCTAAAAATATTGTCATAATGAAAATTTTT
This sequence comes from Torreya grandis, assembly GCA_037957365.1. NCBI lineage: Eukaryota > Viridiplantae > Streptophyta > Pinopsida > Cupressales > Taxaceae > Torreya > Torreya grandis. The sequence continues at coordinate 4,183,257 of JARHVA010000063.1, read as the reverse complement.
AGCACATAGGTGAACCCATTATTTAAAATGCAAAACCCTCTAAAGGATGAAAACATATTATAAACAAACATGTGAACCCATTAAACAATAAGGCAAACTAGCTAATAAACAGGGTGATCATATTGATCTATGGGGCAAACTTACTAAAGGATACCAACTATAAAAAGAAAACATACAAACATGTTAAATGATAGAAAAAACACACTAATAAATATGGTGATCCCCTTGATCTACAATGTAAACTTGATAAAGGATGTAGACAAACATGGATGCAAACCAACTAATTTTTCTGGAGATGGCATAGATAGAAAGGGAAAACCTACTAAATAATAGGGCAATATCACTAATATACAGGGTCATTGGTATACAAGGAAAACCTAATAAAGGATTTAAATATATAGGGATGCTTACCTACTAAATTTTTATGCAGATGACATAGATAAAAAGGAAAACCTGCTAAAGAATAAGGCAATATCAATAATATATAAGGCGATCCCACTGATCTATAGGGAAATCCCACTATATGATACAAATAGATAGGGATGCAAACCAACTAAATTTCAATACATATGACACAGATAGAAAGGTAAAACCCACTAAAAATAGGTGAATTCATTGTTTTCATGGGTGTATCCATTATTTTTTTGGGTGAATCTACCGACCTATAGGGTAAAATTGCTCGACACCTGGAAATGGAATTTTGGGACAAATTGAGATTTAAATTAGCTTAGAATTGTACTAATTTTGACCCATACTCCTATGTAATTATAATTAAAATATGAATCAAGGAAAGTATATATGTATTTTTGGTTTGTGAGTCCTACTAGGTGTGCCAAACAAATGCATGCACAAATTTAGAAACATAAATGAAAACTCAAAATAACTTGAAATTCCTACACTAAGTAAATGCACTTCAGATAAGAGTGAAGAGGGGAAGAATATACTTTAACTTACCAATTAATGCATCCCTAATTGAGTCAATTTTATCCTATTTTATTATTGAAATGTGTGTGCTCAATAGACTACATGCAAGGATATAGGAAACATATATGATTATTGGATGCTTGATTTGTTTGAGGCATGATAAGATGATTAAATGCTTTATGCTTCAAATTGATAGATCTTATTTATGCCTTGAAGACTTATTTTATAAAGATAGGAAGAACTCTCAATTTATAGGATTTGTGAATGAATGATGACCATTAAACTAGATTTAAAATCAATGGTGGAGGATTAGTCTTACATATCATTGAATGAGAAAGTATGCGTAATAAAGTTTGGGGGTTAAATGTGTAAGATGAGTGTAGATCAAAAGTAAAAGAGATGTTAGTTCATTTTTATCTCACTCAACCAAAAAAATTGATAAACATAACATCTCAAGCATGATCCCTTGGAGCGACAAGGTATAGGAAGATGCAAACAAATAGAAAGACATAAACCAAAATCTATACCTTTTCAATGGATTCTTTATCCAGCTAGATTGTAAAAGTGTTTTTGATTGGATTGTAGATCTAGAAGTTTTAATCAATGTCACTTATTCATTTTGATGTAATTTTTCCTTGTCTATGAATGGTTTTACTTGATCAAAGTGAGGGATTATTGAATCTCTTCATAGATTTATGCATAGTAAGTCTACACTCAAAAACTTATTTAGAATGTTAGATGGGCCTTATATTTATAGATTTGTTGGATCGATTATGACCATTGAATTAAGATCAAGATGTGTGGCTAAAATTTAGTTCCATTTGAGTAATAAAATTCCTTAATATTTGGGGTTTGGGTCTACATTTATTAGGCATGGATTCTAAAATATTGATGTTCCTTGTATTTATGTTAATGCTTGACGAATTTTTAATTGATGTCATGATGATATCATAAATTAGATATTTTTTAAATATTTGAATTTACATAATTATAAATCAACCAAATTCTATGGATTTTCTGTTCAACCATTTGATTTCAATATATAGGCTAAGAAATCCAAATTAGCCTCCATGTGATTTATGCAATATCACAATTTAACCATTTGTTCTAGTTAATTGCCCCATAACATCACTTGCAAAATTAGACAAAGATAACATTTGGTTGTGGTGCATTGCCCCAATTAGGGATGTCCCAATGTATTTTATGATACACATGTCAGGTGTGTGGGAAATTTGGGGTTTTTAGTGATTTTTGACTTGATTTATGCTTGTCATAGAAATTTATTCTGATTTCAACTTTGACACAAAAGTGATGAAATTAGAATGTCTACACTTTTCCCTTGTTTGAAAGGGTGTTGCGAGACACTAGATGAAGCAATGGATTTTTAAAAAATGAAAAAGTTGTTAAAATAATTGAAAAAAATGATTGAATAATGACGTGTTCACATTTTGTTGATTCTATGTTCAATTTTCTAAAAATGAGTTCATAATGATATACTAAATAATGTTTGGGATGCCTTGGATGCCCCCTCGAGGGATTGGCCAAAAATTATTTTTGATGTATGGGCCCTTGAAAGGAAGAAAATGGGACATTCAATAGCATAAGAGATTGAGAAATAGAGACATTAGAATAAAATGGAGGAAAAATAGACCTCAAAGCCATCTATAGGCCTCTAAGGAAGAAAAAGAATGTAATAGCAGGGAAGGGGGTCAAATTTTGAATTATAGAGATATATATTTACCCCTGGGGGTGAAAATGGATCATTTTCACTCTCCCTTATTGATAAGTTGGTCTAGATTTGGATGTGAGACTTGGAACAAAATGGCATGCATTCTATGATAGAGACATCTTGATAAGTGAGTATGTGAGTACCAATGACTAACCAGGAGTAGGGTATTAGTAAGCACTTTCATTTTTTGAAAAATTTTACATTTAATGCTCAATAGAAGTAGGAACTTTAGTGATATAACCATTCTAGAAACAATGATATCATGGATGCATATGGTGATATCGCCAATAAAATAGTGATATTGCTTCTATAAATGGTAGTATCATGACAAAAGTAACGATATCACCAAAAAAGGTCAAAATTGCCAAAATAGAAAGAATACCTAATCAAAGGAAACATGAAAATGATAATAATGTAATAAAAATAGTGAGATCACCTTGTCAAGCAGTGATATCACCCTGACAAATAGTGAGATTGCTAAAATAACTAAAGAGATGTGAAATGATGATAACACCCTATAAAATAGTGAAATCACCTTTAGAAATAATTAGATCAACCTAAGAAATGGTGATATCATGAAAATGGCTTAAAGACTTGAAATGGAGATAACATCCTAAGGATCACCCTAGTAAATGGCGATAACACCCCGCTAAACAATAAAATCACCAAAATGGTATAAAATGCCTAGGTGGCAAAAGGGGCTGAAATTAGAAGAAGCATTTATTATTATGTGAATGATGAATGTTTGGTTTAGGTGGGGAGAATGATTATTTTTTATATGATATTATTATTATTTTGTCTAGATAGATCTTGTTGATATAGTGTGTTGACTTGTTTATGATTTGGTAGGAGTGAGTGTTTATATTGATTGCTTGTAAGTGACACTCATCAGTTCAATGATGGATTTGAATGTCGATTAAAGATACATTATAGTTCCTTGACACAGTTAGATTGAGATATATTTCACTGATGTATATGATTTGAGTGGGTAGAGATTTTTTGTCAATGCTAGCTGAGTCATGGCACTTGAAGACTAGCACGTTCCACCTACCTACTGGAGAGATGACTTTAACACTAGAGGACTATGGAGTATACTTTGCATTCACATTCGATGGTATATAATCCACTAAATGTAGTAGGGGTGGTTGGCCATGCTAGAAGACTTTATTGGTGTTACTGATGTCACGACAGTGAATAGAGTAGTTCATATACATGCCTTTGAGGACTTGGCCATCCCCATAGATGGATCACAACCACTGATTGATCAAAAGATAGTAATTTTTATGGTGATTGTTAGTGGTATATTGTTTCCTAATAAGAATGGATAGTATTTTCACATAGGCCTAATTGGAGTGATTTGAGATATGATGGACTCAACCACATACTTCGCATGGGGCCCAATAATATTGTCCTATCTATACATATATCTACACATGATGGTGTATTTATAGGGAGGAATATTGGACCCTACACATTTCTCTAGATCTAAGCCTGGGATCACATTGTTATAGAGTGACTAGTTGGTGATAGTGGTAGTGGTGGCTAGAGGACCCACTAGTATATGGATGGTATGTGATAGGAGGGGGGCAATGGGGCTAATAAGGAGACATATTTTTCTATATATGAGCTATTAATGAGATGGTTATATGGTGACATTATATGCACATTCATTTTGGTTGACATGAAGATGTCATCATGACATGGTATATGACCACACCATGTTATAGTAATAGTTTTAACTTTCATAGTTAAGTGGTATAGCCCTGATCTTGTGCATATGTAGTTTAGGTGGTAACATGACGTGTCAAATGGGCCTCGTTATTTTTCCCATGTGACATGTGAGATTAGTGATTGGCGTCCTCCCATTCTAAGAGTAGTAGTAATGGGCATATTTTTTATAGTAAAACCATTAGATTGGGGATATGAGGGAGGGGTAGTAGATACAAGAGTCACTGGGACCTATGCAGTATGATGGGCATAATTTAGACCTCTACGGCTTACCAGGCCTAAGCCTCCATGAGGTGAGCAATCAAAGCCACACTAGATATGGTAGAGATAGGTGAGGCCAGCACCTCCATAGGTACAGGGGCATGAAAAGAGGCCAATGTAAGAAACCATTCATATTTAGGTACCATTTCAATAGTTACCATTACATTAAGTGGTGCCTATGGCTATAAAATAGAACTCATAAATAATTGGTAGTATTAGTAGTAGTAGCAACAATAACATGAGAAATAATGGCAGTGGTGGGGGATCCATAGAGCAAGATATGGATATGGGAGATAACACTAGTCCATATGTAGATAAGGGGCAAGTAAATTCTTAAGATATGTAGGTGACTCTTGTTATTGAATTAGGGTCAGGATGGGCATCAGGTCAAGCAAGGTCATCTTATCCAAGGATTTTAGATGATATACACGCTATTATAAATAGGATTAAGAAGGAGATAACAACCATTTATAGATATATTTAGGCTGGAAGGAGATGTGGCTAAGCTATGGTGGTTATTAGAAGGAGACCAGGGTGAGGCTACTAGGTTATAGACCCTAATTTTAGAGAGAGACACAAAGATTGCTACTTTAAGGGGGTAAGTCACCCAAATGACCACCATACAAGAGTAGTTAACTATGAAAGATATAAAGCTAGCCATGGCCATCAGTGAGAGAGATACAACTCAAACATAGTCAGATAGATCTTAGGTAGACGTGCATAGGCTCTATGGGGAATGAGATGAGGATAGATAGATAGTCTTTCAATAAGGTTTGGCTAGGGCATTATCAGATATGTCTTAGCCAAAGATGATTTGATATAGGCCAAGGATGGGGCCAGATACTTTCAAAGCCTATATGAGATGGTATTACTAGAAAGGGCTAGGGAACTAAGCTTATAAGAGCACACCTAGAGTCATAGGTCTAATCTCACCACCAGGTCACGACACACATTAGTGTCAAAGTGATTAATTGTATAACCTCCCCAATAGAAAAAAGTTATGGGGCACCACCACATCCACCACCAACACCAGGTAAAGGATGAGGTCTTGATCAATCTCCTCCTAAGGATGATCAAAACCAAAGATGATGTTTGTATTGTAGCTCTATATTTTCTATTTTATGATGTTTATGTATATATTGATGTATAAACATACACTTTTAGATGTATATAGACATTCATTTTTTATCACATGATGTATATAGACTCTGATATCATTTTGATATATATGATGATGTTTTTGATTTCATGGATGTTGGAAAATGTTATAGATTAGATTTTTGATATTGATGTGGATGTACATTTGTTTGTCATGATTTTATTGTATTTAATTTCCATTATGATGTTGTACTTGACCTAGATATCATTTGTGATTGGTATTTATGATGATTTTATCATTTGATCATGATGTCAAATGTGTTTATGACTATTTTTATATGGTTATATGGATATGCACGTCCTAATTAGCATAGACATAGCCATATTGTTCAGTTGTTTTGATTTGATCATGGAAAATGTGACAATGCTTTTTATTTTGTTTTGGCATATGAGCTTGTGATTAGCCATCTCCTGAGGGGATTCTTTCTCTTTGGTCAACATTGATATATGAGTCTCCCAAGCACTTGATTATTAATTTTGCATATAATAGTATGCATCATAATTTAGAAAAGGAATAATAATAACATTATGTGTTACTTGTGTAAGGACTAGTTTAGATGCAAATACTAATAACTTTAGATCAAGATATGAAGAATCAAGGCCTAAGTACAAAATATAATGCACTAAACAAAGATAAACCAATAAATAAATAGATGCAAATGTGAACAACTTAAGGGAAAGATATAGATAATCAAGAATTAAGTGTAAAACATAATGCACTAAATAAAAATAAACAATATAATAAAATAAACAACCAAATAAATTAATGAATGAATTAACATAAAAAAACTAATTAAAATAAATAAACAAATAAAATAGATCGGCATTGTGCAAATGTGGAAATAAAGCTTAACTCTTGTGATCTACCCCCAAGTCTAGGGAACACTAGATAGGATAATGTGATAATTCAGATAGAAAGGGAGAATATAAGTATAAATAACGGATGGTGGAGCTAACTTCAGATGGCCCCTACAATTGAACGTAGCCTACATAGTCTACGTGGATCGTTATGCCAAATGTAGTTCTCCTAGGAAGGGGAAAGAAGAAAGATGAGGGAAAATGTGTAGTATGAAGCTGTTAAAGGAACCAAGTATGAGAATACATCATAAAATGACAAGAGCATATAATAACTAGATTTTAAAATGGTAAGATTGTAAAGTGTAAATATTGGCAGAGGGAATGGGAATGATAGCAGTTGAGTTGATCCGAGTTACCCCATGTAACCAAGCACTACCTACATAGTCCATGTGGACCTTAGGATGATACAATTCTCCTAGAAATGGGAGTGTAATGAATGGATAATATTTTTTATTAAATTTATAATTATATAATATAAGATATCCACCCAAGTCATAGGAAACACCTAAGGGAATGGGATGATCAAAGTTGTTATACCCAACATACCCACATTCTTTTTATTAAAGAGTGACCCATTATATTTCTAAAAAGGGACTAGGCCTATATATAAAGTCTTCTAAAACAAAAGTTTTATGTATTTCACTAACTTCACTATTTGACAAATGTATGAACATGTTTTATTTATGTAGACTAACCTACTCATGCTCTTCAAAATTTGTGTATATGCAGGACTTGGCTCATTTTGATCTTCGTCAAACTTGTTTGGTGAACTTGTTCAGAACTATGATTTATGGTATTTGGTCTTTGAAACTTTTAATTGGAATCCTATCTTTGGAATTTTTTAGTATTTTGCACCTATATAAACCTTGGCATAAAGTTACTCTTCATATTTTTTATTCATAGGTTTTATTCAGGAAAATTGTTCAAAATTTGTGTTTACAGATTGGGACTCCACAACTTTATTTGCCATATATTAAAGTCTTTGTCATTTGTTCTTCAAGAACTAGGTTTTAAGAAGTTTTACACTTCAGCTCATTTTGGTCTTTGATGAAATTGTTCAATGTAACTATTCTACAAAAGTACTTAGCACAAAATTAGTCTTCAGTAAAAATTGTTTGGGACTCTTGTTTAGGACTCTTATTTTGAACAATTGTTTGGTGAAAGTGTTTAGAGGAAATGTTTGAACTATTTTTTACATTTTAGTTTTTGACATTTTTGGTCTTTGGAAAATTTATTTGTTGAAAGTGTTCGGAGGATTTGGGTCTTCAGGGAAACTATTCAAGGATTTTTTCCAGCTCATTTGGATATTCAACAAAAGTGTTTGGAGATTTTGTTCAGGAGATTTATTCAACTCATAAACATTTTTAACATAATATCTTGACTCTTGACTATTGACAGCCCCCATGGCATATAAAACCAAAATGAAATAAGCAATAAAATGACTCTTGGAATAAATAAATGATGTGGCACTCCTATTAAGCATCAATAATGCTTACATGGCATACCCATCAAATGAAGTGGCAAAGTTTGAATTGAACAAGCAAATCAAAGTTATAGATGTTGGATATTAATGGTGCATGAATTAGAATTGAATTCCAAAGCTATTTCAAAGTATTTTGAAAAATTTTCATGCTCATGATCACAAGGCAACTTCAAACTCCCTTTTCCCTAATAACAAGCCCTAACTACTAGTGTTTTAAGTGCATAGTACATACATGAGAGTCAAGCTAGTAAATTGGAAACTAGAATGTTGTCAACATAATCAATTCATAATATCATACTCATCCAACACATTATAAGGAATCCTATCCCTATCCAAATTTTCTATCAAAGATTTGACAGGGTATAAGGACATATTCTTCAACCCCACAATATTAAACAATGACTACAAAAATTATTCAGCATTATGGGAGGTGATTCACCAATTTGATGCACACACCCACAAGGAGAGCTTGACTCTAGCTCAACAACAATTGGTTGCATTCCTCTTCCCCTTAAAATTATAAGGAATGCACTTTGTAGCAACAAAACTAGAGGTCATGATGTGCATAGACCTCCTATGAGACTTGTTCTTTCCTGGGAAGGTGACTGTAGGTACATTCTTTCACTATTTAGATCACAAGATAGCCATAGCTTGTATCTTGGGGGATTCATTTCAAAGGTATCTTTTCCCATTTGATCAAGTGTATTATGATACTTGATGAATCAGTGGATGGAATTCAAGTTGAAAGTTGCATCATGAGTTGATTCTTTTGTAACTACCCATTTGAATTTATCTTAGACCTCTTGAACAGGAAGAGGTTCATCTTGGCGATCTGTTGCATTACATGACAATTTACCTAGTAAATATTCAATATCATAAATTATATTTAAGGCCTTATCACATGTGCTTTTCACCTAATCAATACTCTCACTAAGTATTTTGATTCTAAATTTAGCTTCCCTATCAAGCTCTTCATGATTTGAAGGATTCTTTAATATCTTTTTTGACATGAAGGTCTCAGTCTCAATCAGGGCAACAGTCTATAATTTTGGAAAGTATAGGTTCAGCGTTTCAATCTCGTATTCATATTTACTTATCTCTGCATTTAGAGATGCATGATCATCCTTCAAAGTCTTATAGTAATCCATGGCTAGTTCTACTACTCTAACCTATTTTGTCATTAGTTCATCATCCCATTATTTTGTAGCCCTTCCCATGGTATCAATCTTTGGCATTGCCTTGAATGTTTCTTTGTCAGGGAACTAAGAAAGACATTGAGTTGGTTGGGTAGAATCAAGTGGATTAGCTAGATCTATGAACTTTCTTAAAGCAGTTATCAACTGCTCAACTTTGTTATTCAATTCATCTTTAGTGACCTTGCCACTATCAATTTTCTCAAAAAAAGATCTTATACTTGACTACACATCATGCTTTAGTCCTTCTCTTTTTTAATGATCCAGGTGAAATTTATATATCTCATAATCCCCCACCACTAAATCTTTATTTTTTCATCTAATGGGGGAACTACTATCTGTGAGTCTACAACTGAAGCTACTAAACTAGTGGTTATTGTGATAAGTGTCATGTCTTATGTATATAATTAGAAATTCATGTTTATAAACCAATCTTAACTCAAAGACGATAGATCATATTTACACTTTCGATTGAGGATACATTAGATAGTTGAGAACATGACCAATATGTGGATCTACTAGATCTAATTAGGGGATATCTTATCACAACAATAACACTAGGGATGGTTTCAAAGCCTCTAGTCAAGCAAAATCATGCAATAACCCCAACTAAACCCTATGTTTTCATATTCATTGTACTAATAACAAGTAAAACAAAGAAATCTAGTCTAGTGCTCACCAAAGCTTATGGCACAATATGGGGGTTAATAAACAAAAAAGAAAATAAACATGCATAAGAGAATCTTAATTAAGCTCTGTATAAGTAAGATCCTAATGCATGGAGAAGAAGAGTAATATTATTTAAAAGCCAATACTTATGCTACTTCTATCTACTAAAGAGAGGAGCAAAGTTAGAAAATACTTACTTGAAAAATGAACCCATCAAGACTCAATCTCTCTCTTAGCCAAAGGAGCTTCACAATAGGTTGTTGTGGTTTTTAAGGATCACTAAGAAAGGCCAAAGTATCCAAGACTTTTCCACAATATTATATTCTCCAAGTAGAAACCCTAAGTTAAGACTCCTCAAGTAGAATGGTGGAAGAGCAAATTGTAAAGAAGTGCAAATGAATAATAACTCTTATTGTCTCTTTAAGAATGGTGAAATGATCTTGTATATATAAGCAGATTTAACCTTGAGCCCTTTCAAAAAAATTGGCCAATGGAGTTGACCTAGTCAACCTAGTACTATTATTGATAAAAATTCACTAGGTCACTGGGTAGGTCAGCTAAGAGCTGACCTAGACCCTAAATGAATTTCACCAATAAGAGTAAAAGGCCGACCCAATCAACCTAGTACTATAAACTGTCAAAAGGGATTTTAGGTCAGGAAAAGGGGGATGAAAGGTGGAAAATGACTGGAGCAATGTGTAAAAGAGGAGTAATAGCTTAGGGGAATGTTTTAGAAGATAAATATTGGTAATAAGTGGTAAAAGGGACAATAATCTTGTGAAGCATCAATCAGAGAGATTAAGATTCAACAGATTCTTGTAAGATAGAAAGTGTCAGTATTTGATAAAAATTGAAAATATTATGTGTATAAATATGCCCCGCTCAAAATTCATCACATGTCACTTATGTGCAATAGGGGATTGTGCTTTGAGAAAGAACATAATAACACACAATGTTGAAGCTAAAAAAAATTACAGTATTTTAAAGCAAAAATAACTAAAAACTAATTGACTAAAAGTGAAATAACTAAAAAGTAAATGTGTGCATACCTGGACTTACCTTTTTCATGGGATAGTTGTCTATTGTGTTTGTGTTTTTTATTGTGGAAGGTACAGAGACTACTTTCAACAAACTCAAGAATACAAAACTAAAGAGTAAAAATAAACAAACATAAGAAAGCCAAGATAACTAGTGTTATGCAAACGGGATGTGCTTGGAAATTTGGCAAGCTGGAGTGACAAGTGTATGTTAGACCAAATGATCAAGTCAAAATTTTGAGTAAACTGGGTATCTAAAAATCCAAGACTATTAAAGACCAAAAAACTCAAACAAGTAAACCTTAAGTAAGAAAGGCAAACTAACCAAGTCAAACCAAGGATACATGTTGAAAAGGATGGTAATCAAACATCAATGTAAAAGTAGTAACAATCCTTACTTAAACAAAGATGGGCAAAAAAAATGGTAAAATGACATTGATGAATAAGCAGTAACAATCCTTACTCAATAATCAGTGAAAAAAGGTGCATAAAAAGGGAAAACAACATTGGTGAGTGAGAATTAACAAGCCAACCTCACTCAATAATAGAAAAAGTACATGAAAGTAGAAATGAACTCATGTGTATGCAAAAAGGGGTGGTATAACAATGATAAATGGTAGAAAGAGATCAAGGCATGACTATAAAGGTAGATCAATGGTGTAAAAAAAGTAATCCATAGTTTCTCAAACATGTTTTTTTACGCTAAGGATAGATAAAACTGAAGCAATGTAATGCTAGCATGTTTTTAAGATATGAAGAAAAATGAAGTAAAGAAAAGGGGAAACAGATTTAGAATCACAACTTTCTTGTCAAGAGGGAAAATGAAATGGGTGGCGGGGAGAATGAAGAAAAAACTAAGGTAGAAGGACTCTTTATCAAAGTCAAGGCACTCAAATTAGGTTTGTCAAAACAAGAGGACTTTCGATCTTAAGGACTCTGAAGAACATCTCCTAGCCACACAAGTCTTAGGTCAACAAATAAATTATGCAAATCATCCCATGAAGGATATATGCATAAAAATAAAAATAAACCTACCTTCTCACAATGTATTTTCCATTCCTCAGGACCCCTTATAGAGCCGTCAGTCTACTATAAAGATTGGGTACTTGCATGAGAAAGTAGGTAGCACCATAGAGTTTATCAAATTTTCCTATTCCAATCTACTGACCTCCTACACCCCAATGGACCTCAACTCTATTGTGAGGCTAACTGTGGAGTTTGAGTTTCGATTAAAGATGGGATATGTGCTTATAATCATGTATTTTGGTGTGATTTTGACTTTTTAAGATTTGCATGTTGCCTAATATATATTATTGCATTTTATTTCAAATGATTTGTCTTTTAACTTTCTTGATGGCTTTTTTTTATTCTTCCTCCATACGTATTTAGAAGACCAAACATGGGTGCTAAAGATGACTTTCATTTGAATACTTGGGACTTGGTTGCTAAGAGAGAGAACTTAGAGAGCATGGTGTCTAAGAGTCTCATAAATCTAGGTGAAATAAAAGTGCTATCTTGACCATCTAGAAGGTAAAACCTTTCAAATCCAAATATTGTTTGGAGGATTTGCTCTATGGGTGGAAGGGGATAATGATCCTTCAAGGATGCTTTGTTTAGGTCCCAAAAATATATGTATAACCTAATTTCACCATTCTTTTTCCTAACAAGGACCAAGTTAGCAACCCATGATCAGTGTTTGATAGGGAAAATTATGTTAGCTTCTATTAACTTGGACAGCTCACTCTTCATCAAGGGATATATTTTTGGGTTTATTAGTCTCTATTTTTATCTAACATGCTTAGTATTTGGGTCAAGATCTATTATGTGTTGGGCTAATCTAGGTTCAAAACCCCTTAGATATTTAAAACTCCAAGTGAATTTATCATCAAATTCTTGACACAATCTAATAAAATATTACTTTTCAGAAGTGTTACATACCTTTTCTATCTTCAAAGCTTTGCCTTTTGATATGACTATTGGCTCATAGTCTTCTTCCTTGATTGTGAGATTTTTCTTCTCACCCTTCAGTTGATCATCTGAGTTGAAGATACTTTATAAATTAACAAGACCCATGGGCAACTTGTTAGTCGTCATCTGAATTATTTTCTCCCCATATTTTTCTTAAAGCCTTGACTAATTTTTGTCTGAGAATTCAGCCTCATCTCACAAAAAATTAACAATCTACAAATCAGTGTCAAAAACTTGTCAGTTGGTTGCATTATCAAGGACATATGGCTTACTGTTATTTTTACATGTTCGTTATTGTCCTTATTAATCCATTTAGGTAGATTATATTTAGAACCCACTGAGGCCATGCAATCAGCATCTTTTTTTGTGCTCTTGGTATTGCTTTAATGTTTAAAGTTATAAAATCTTCCAACATTTTCCAAACCCTGTGTTTGTAAGATCTCAGTAAGTTATTCTTAGTCATGCTTTTTGATCTCACTTGATTAATGATTAGTTCACTATCATCGAACACTTTAGAAATTGTATTCCACTTTCCTTGGCCAACTGGAGACCTCGAATCAATGCTTCATAGTCAACCACATTGTTAGTGCATCTAAATTTAAGTTTGAAAGAATATAAATAACTCTCCTTTTGGGGAGAGATCAAAAAAATACCTACACCATTCATGCTCCTTGATCCATCAAAGTACAATTTCCACATTCCATTTTGATCCTTAGTTGGTTTTGTTGACGTTGAAGGAGCAGCGTCGGGCTCCCACTTCCAGCCCAACTTATTGTATTATTTAAGACATAATTTGTTTGGTGGAGGCCGACAAGGAAATTGAAGAGATGCGTCTCTTTCATCTCACTTGTAAATATATAGAGTGATTTCTCATTGTTCAAGAAGAATAAGAAAGATAATTCATGGTAAAGCAAATTGATATTCTTATTATTCAATATATAAGATATATTGTTGCTGGGTTTTTTTCCTTCAAGTTGGAGGGTTTTCCCACGATATATTGTTATGTTCATTGTTCATTGTGTTGAATTTTCTAATTGTTTCAAATCTGATCATAAAACTAACATGGTATCAGAGTGGGTTTGAATAAGATCGTGATCAGATTTGTCATTGTAGGGCAATACTCTATTGTTCTTCATATCTCACTATGAAAATGACGTAATTGTGGGCATCGTTGACACTGGAATATGGCCTGAGAGCGAAAGCTTCCATGACGGAGGCCTAGGACCTGTTTCCTCAAAATGGAAGGGTTTGTGCCAAAGCAATGTGATGTTCAATTCCTCACACTACAATAGGAAAATAATTGGAGCTTCCTATTTCTTCAGAGGCTACGAAGCAACGCATGGTCATCTTGATATAAGTGAATACAAATCAGTCAGGGATGACCACGGGCATGAAACACACACTGCTTCTACTATTGTTGGATCGGTTGTGATGAGAGCAAATTTCTCTAGGTTTTCCAATGGAACCACCATAGGGATGGCATCCCGTGCCAAATTGGCCATGTATAAGGCCCCCTGGGGAGCAAAAGGAGATGGTGATGACAGTGACATAACTGCTACTATGGAGAAGGTTGTGGCAGATGGCATGGATATACTCTCTTAGTCCCTTGGAGGATTTGACCGGCCATTACATGAGGATCCCCTTGCCATCATAGCATTTAAGGTGATGGAAAAGGTCGTATTTGTTTCGGCTTCAGCCTGGAACTATGGTCTTGTTATGTTTTCTATTGAAAACACAGTACCTTAGATAACCACTATCGGTGCTATCAGTATGGATAGACAATTCTCAAGGCCTGTCATACTTGGCAACCTAGAGACCTGCAAAGGCATGTCTTCTACTTATAAATCTAAAGAAGCGAGAAGATTTCCTTTGGTTTATCTATCTCTCAATGAAAGCTCTAGATATTACCGTGCAGGGACTCTCCAATCCAACTTGGTAAAAGGTAAGATTGTGCTATGTGATGAAGAGGTTGATAATCCTTATCTTTCAGGGGTTTCAAGCTTATACAAATCAATTAGCATGGTGAAAGAAACTGGGGTAGTTAGATTGATTCATGCTAACAATAAATACTCTGGAGTGCAGGAGCCTACACTAATATGTACTTATCTACCAGAAACCGAAGTGAGTTTTGCGGCTGGACTGAAAATCAAAGCTTACATCAATAGCACCAGCAAGCCTACCACCATTCTAAAGCATGGAAAAGATTGAGGTTGGAGAGAGCTAAAGCTAAGGACCTCATGGGAATAATATAAGGTATGTTGATGTGGTAACAACCCACATAAGTGTGAAAGCAGTCAAGGCGTTGAAAAGCATTGAGTAGCTGTGTATTGAAGAAGGATGTAAATGATGAAATGCATTGTGAGATGGTAGCAATAGCCATCGATAAGTTGTATTAATGGTCATAGAATGGCATTCAATAATTAAGAGTTCCACAGAGCTGAAAAGAGATCTATTGTGCATCATAGATAACAGTAGTTGTGATTAAGGGGGGAGTATTGGAATTAATCACCAACTACTTCTATCTCCAACTGCCTCACTGTGCCTATAATTGGAATTAGACATGAGAGCCTCTATAGGCTAATCACTTGTCCACTTCAGGCATTAGTACATGATTATTCAAGCTTGTGTGATCTTTGACATCGAAGATTGGCTCACCTACACTTTCGGGCTCTACCTATCATGGAGAAGATGGTCACGGGTCTTCCAAAATTCTACCAAGAGCATGTAGGTACCTGAAAAGGTTGTGCCATAGAATCTAAAGAAGTACTTGAGAGGTTCAAAGAGTTTAAAGCTCAAGTAGAGAACTTATCTAAGAAAAGAATCAAATTTATGAGATCTGAAAATGGAGGGGAGTACACCTCTGAAGGATTCCATAACTTTTGCATTGAAGTAGGAATTAAGAGGGAGTTTTATGTCCCTTACAACCCTCAAGAGAATGGTGTTGCAGAAAGGCAGAACAGATCTATTGTAGAAGCTGCCAAAGCTTTGATAATGAGTTCTTCTTTATGAGATAAGTTTGAGGTGAAATCCCTTGATAGCGAGTTCTTTGTGAGAGAAGCTTGAGGTGAAATCCCTTGATAACGAGTTCTTCTCTGTGAGAGAAGTTTGAGGCTAAATCCCTTGATAATGAGTTCTTCTTTGTGAGAGAAGTTTGAGGTGAAATCCCTTGATAACGAGTTCTTTATGAGATAAGTTCGAGGTGAAATCCCTTAATAGTGATTTCTTCTCTGTGAGAGAAGTTTGAGGTGAAATCCCTTGATAACGATTTCTTCTCTGTGAGAGAAGTTCAAGGTGAAACCCCTTAATAATGAATTCTTCTTTATGAGAGAAGTTTGAGGTGAAATCCCTTGATAGTGAGTTCTTCTCTGTGAGAGAGGTTTGAGATGAAATCCCTTGATAACGAGTTCTTCTCTGTGAGAGAAGTTTGAGATGAAATCCATTGATTATAAGTTCTTTTCTATGAGAGAAGTTCAAGGTGAAATCCCTTGATTCCACCCTCTAGGAGAACCATGGTGGATGTCATGTAAAGTGATGAACACTTGTACATACTAACATTGTTGCAGCCATTGTGATTGACATCACGATGAGGTGATATGTCTTATGTAGCTGGAAGTATCCTCCCTAGCTGAGAGGGAGTGTTGATGTTGAAGGAGCAGTGTCGGGCTCCCACTTCCATCCCAACTTATTGTATTATTTAAGACATAAGTTGTTTGGTGGAGGCCGACAGGGAAATTGAAGAGATGCATCTCTTTCCTCTCACTTGTATATATATAGAGTGATTTCTCATTGTTTAAGAAAAATAAGAAAGATAATTCATGGTAAACCAGATTGTTCTTATTATTCAATATATAAGAGATATATTGTTGTTGGGTTTTTCCCTTCAAGTTGGAGGGTTTTTCCAAGGTATATTGTTGTGTTCATTGTTCATTGTGTTGCATTTTCTGATTGTTTCAAATCTGATCATAAAACTAACAGGTTTTACAAGATTTGGGATGATTGCATCATCTTCAAGAATCTAATACGTACCCAGTCCTGTTTCCTTGACATAATCATAAGGATCAAACTGGGGAGTTGATCCCCATTCATCCAGGTGAGAGTCTATTATTTCTTCCACAGGTGTTTCAACATCATGGTCAATTTCCTCCTGATCTTGCAATGTGAAATTCATATCCATAAGGATAGGAGTGTATGGTTCAATGTGGTCTTTAGCAATTGGCTCAGCTCTTATTGTCACTCTAATCCCATATCTTGTCTTGAGTAACATATGGGACCAATTAGCAGATAGGTACCCTCCCATTTTTGCAGTGAAGGCACAAGAAAGGTAGATAGTGAAATAAGAGTAGGTCAATAACTGAGATATCTTAGAATATGGATAAGCTTGAACATGCATAGATGGTAAGATTTAAAGCTTTTATAGTCCTGACTATTTGGACAGTAGTCCCATCTAATTGAACCATGTCTTTTATGGCAAAGCATGTATTTAATACCAAGAGCATCACTATTTTCTTGACCATAACAAAATTGCTAGCCCCAAAGTCTATGATGTAATTATGGACAAGATTCTTCCCAACTATGAGTAAAAGATAAAAGGGGGAGGCTTACCATTTTTACTTGATTTTGTGTATGTTTGAGGTTGACACAAGTTAACCACAATAGTAGGTCCCTTAGTTGAGACTTTATCTATTAGTTGGAAGTTTTTAAGAGTTTCCTGAAGCAAGTCCCTTTGTGTTGGGATAGATAGTGCTTCCCACATGGTAACATTCAATTTAGTCTTCTTCCTTTGTTCAAAAATACTGAAATGAATGTTACCAACCTTTGTTAGTGCCTTTGTGGGAGTTACATCTTCTTTCACGAGATTTGGTGTCAACAATTTTGACTTTGGCTAACCCATCGACACATTGGGTGGTTTCTGAACTGTGTTGCTTTTTGAAACTTCTTGTATGACTCTAGAAGTTGTAGCCTGGTCAACCTTGAGTGGTTGATCACCTTCTATTGCCATTTTCTTGGAGAGTGTATTTTTTGCCATTGAACTACCACCATTGATTAGTGTTTCCTCCTAATTTACACAACAAAAATCTTCCTCTTTCTAATTCAAGGGAGTGGTCTCATTTTGAGCAAGCACTTGTCCATCTTTCTGCTAAGAAGTCATTTCCTCTTGCTTCTCTTGGGGGTTTGATATGCATTGTACCATCAAGGATTGACTAATGACACCAGAGGGCAAGCATTCTGATTATGCGATTGAGCACAAGGATAGCACCACTCATATTCCTAGGCCAGATTGTTTTGAATAGGAACAATGGCTTTAGAAATACTTGGGGAAGGTAGAGCACAGATATTTAGGGGCTGTACTTATATGGTTTGACTTTGGGATTGTGAGTTGCCTTGGTATGGATGTCTATTGGGTTGATATGTTTAGTTAGCTGGTTGATAAGGCTTGTAATTTTGAGATTATTGAATTTTCATAGTTATCATTTCATTGCCAAAGCTTTTAAGCAGTGACTTAATCTCATACAAATCATCAAAAGGGGTACGAGACAAAATTGGTGTATTTCTTGTGATGGTAATTGGGGCTATAGTGGGTTGTGTGGAAGGCAACTCTGGAAATAATGGCATTGGAGGTCAGAGGGCTATTTCACCAACTTAAATGAGGCAATTTTTTGATCTTATTGATATGTCATCAGCATTGGGGAGTGTGGTGCCACCTATCACTATTTAAAGATCTCAAGTAATACAAGAATGCATTGTTTGGGGTTGGCTTGACCAACACTGGGATTTTATTCTGTGTCTTTTGAAAGCAACAATGAAAATCACTCATGAACTCATGAGGAGCCTGTTTAATAGTGGTTAGTTGTTTAACTAGTAATAGTTGGTCACTCTTATCCTCAAAATGTGTGCATAGGGTAGACCCTAGATCATCCAAAACATAGATGGAATTAGGAAGCAGACTTTGATACCATTGTAAGGCTTTGCCCTTAAATGAGGAGGCAAGAAGTCTGATAGCAACATTTTTTTGTGCTATATTATAAACCAAATAGATGTTAGCAATATCATGAATGTGTTCAATGGATGTGGTTTCACCAATAAAATACATAAGGATTTTCAGAGCCGAGGTGGGTATATCATCATATTGGGCCAACATAAGTGGGTTGCCTCCATTGAATGTTACAAAATTTTAATTTATCAAGGCCATTATGAGAGGCATGAAATAACTATGGGTATTTGTGGGAGATGCAGACATATTTATAGGATTTATTATAATATAAGGTACAACTAATCTTGATTTCTTTTTATATGAAAATGATAGTTTTTTCAAGTCAGTCCTCTTACCTTTAGTAGATGATCTTATCTATATCTTTGGCATGCATAAACTTAGATTTCCTAAATTTGTAAGCCATCGGAGTCGCCAAGTACTCTTGAAATGTGTACGAGGTTTGCATAATGTGTGTTGAGAATAGCACCAATGTCTTAGCTCTGATCTTTGAGTCCCATTGGGCATGCCAAAAAATATTATCAATTAGATTTTGCACTTGTTTTGCATTTGTAGTATTATGAGTAATATGAATTGCAGTACATCAGAAATCTAATGACACAATGGGATCACCTCTAAGCTATGGGACCTTGACAAATTGAGGTGAACTTCTAGAGAAGGCCAGCTTCCTTTTACTAAGCTTAGTGTAATTGGTATATGACCAGTTAACATCAAACTACTGCTTCTTAGTGATCTTACTCTTAACTAGGGTTTTGACTTGTGAGGAAAAAAAAATTAGAATGAGTTTTAAAACTGGAAAATGGTGATTGCATCAAATAGTTTATAGTAGAAATTAATTTTTGATTTGTTTGAACATAGTAGAATATTTAATATACTAAAATTTATTGAATCACAATCTTGCATATATATGAGATCAAAAGTAATATTGAATATTTATCAAATAAGGAATAGAGCTCTTTATTTTTCATCAACAAGCTTTCAAAAGGGCAAAAATAATACCACAGATGAATCTATATGACTAAAACAAAACTTATATCATTCATAAATTTAATAAATATCGATACATACACAAGAGTAACACAATACAAGGAAGGTAAAACTTTAGTCTATTAGCATTTTCTAGCTTACAGCTTGTAGATTAATTATTCAAAGGTAGAGTAATTTCTCTAACAGTAAAAAGATATATGGGCTATGTAGGAAACCCATATTTATACAAAAATCACTCCCTTGAGAGAAATGAAGTTAATAAAACCTTACACTTAGTTTTGGAGTAATAAATCTAAGAAACTTCATGCAAATGTCATCCTTTCCAGCTTGAAATGGCATCCTTAGTGGAGTAGATGGAGGAAAATAAATCTACAGCTATTGGACGCTTCACTAGGTGTTGAAAGAGGAGAGAAATCCATTGGACTCTTTCAGTTGAATCATTTCTCCTTTAGTTTAGTTTGAGGAAGTCTCTCCACAAAAATGGGGTGCCAAAATGAACCATGACTTGGTCAAAATTGAATGCTTTTGGATATTTTAAGTTATGACTTGAAAAACCTATCTTGTAATTTACAGTTGAGACTTTACAACTTTTAAGTCATTCAACTTGATAAAAGGGAAACTACAAATTACAACATGAGTTTTTATAACTAAAGCAATTCAAACTTGTCAAAAAGAAAAGTGCAAAATATAAGTTTCACTTTTTCAACTTAGAGCCTAACAAAAAGATAATTGAAAATTACAAGTAGCTCTTTCTCAACTTAAAGATAAGAGCTGTCAAAATGATAGTTGCAATTAGCAACTTGCAACTTTATAATGTATAATACAAAATGTACTTTACATAATGTATTTTACAACTAATTGAAAAATCAATCCAAAAACATGACTTTTAAAGATTCCTTATCCTTTTTTGCTTGTATCTTCTTGATATAAGCATCGAAGCTGTTGAATATCTCTTGAAGGTGCTCTTCGTCAAGACCAAGTGTGTAAAGGTTTTTGATCTCACATTTTGTTATTACTTCAGATAGTTCTCTAGACATAGCTCTATATATGTGGGTATCTTTTCCCATTTGATCAAGCATATTATGATACTTGATGAATCAGTGGATGGAATTCAAGTTGAAAGTTGCATCATGAGCTAATATTTCTTAACTACCCCTTTGAATCTATCTTGAACCTCTTGAATAGGAAGAGGTTCATCTTGGCGATCTATTGCATCACATGATAATTTACCATGTAAATCTTCAATATCATAAATTGTATATGCAGCCTTGTTACATGTGCTTTTGGCCTTCTCAATACTCTCACTGAGTATTCTGATTTTTAATTTAGCTACCCTATCCAGATCTTCATGCTCTAAAGGATTCTTTAATATCTTTTCTGACATGAGGGTGTCAGTCTCAATCAGGCCAACATCCTATAATTTTGGAAAGTATAGGTTCATCCTTTCAATCTCTTCTTCATATTTGCTTATCTCTACCTTTAGAGATGCATGATCATCCTTTGAAGTCTTATAGTAATCCATGGCCAATTTTATTACTCTGCTCCCTTTTGTTATTAGTTCATCAGCCCAATCTTTTGTAGCCCTTTCCATGGTACCAATATCTATTATTGACTTGAATGTTTCTTTATCAAGGAAATGAGATAGAGATTGAGCTGGCTGGATAGAATCAAGTGGATTAGCTAGATTTATGAACTTTCTTAAGGCAGCTATCAACTGCTCAACTTTGTTCTTCAATTCATCTTTAGTGGCCTTGTCACTATCCATTTTCTCAAAAAGAGAGCTTATACTTGATTGAACATCATGCTTCAGTCCTCTTATTAGATAACCCAAGTGCACTTTAAATATCTAATAATCCCCCACCACCAAATCTTCCTTTTATTTGTCTAATGGGGGAACTGCTATCTTGAGTCTACAATTGAAGCTGCTACACTAGTGGTTATTATGATAAGTGTTGTATCTACCATTGATATTACTGCGGAGTCCTCGGCTGATGTTTTGGCTATCTCTTCCCCATTGGTGGATTGGGTATTCATAGTTGTATTAGTGGGTATCTCTATTTCCACCTCCTTGGTTGGGGTTTGGGTTAATGTGAGAGTGGAAGAAATAGGTATTTGAATGGGTGAAGTGTATGTGTATGTGTTTACCAGGGGCGCAAAAGCTAAAAGTGACACAGGTACGTGTGGTTGGAATAAGAGAACTTATGGAAGGGTGGATTCCAAGGTAGCAAATGAATCAATCAATGTAGTGAGAATACCTAGAGTGGATGAAATGGGTAATGTGATAGAAGATGGATATGGGGGTGTCTCTGACCTAGTGGTTGTGATAGATAGTGGGGTTGCAGTCAAAATGATTGAGTCATCAACCATGTATTATTGGGTGGTGTTGGTGATTAATGGTGTGGTAGTGGATATTAGGGATGAGTTGGAAGTGATTGCAGAAGAGGGAGGTGAAGGTGGAGTTGGAATAACCAACTACAGTGATTGACTTGATGCCAAAGGATCCACTTGTATTGGGGAGTTAGATGAAAGAGGAATTACTTGCATTAGTGGGCTTGTTGAAACAAGATGGGTAATTGCTTGTGTTGACTAAATAGTGGAGATAAGAAGAGGGGTTATTATGATTGGTTGAACAGTAGTTGTGTCCTCTATGGAAACTGATATTGGATTAGTGGGCTTGTTGAAACAAGATGGGTAATTGTTTGTGTTGACTAAATAGTGGAGATAAGAAGAGGGGTTATTATGATTGGTTGAACAGTAGTTGTGTCCTCTATGGAAATTGATATTGGTTGATCCATTGTCTGGGTAGTTGTCTCTTGACTAATGGAAGAAGAACTTTTTACCTTCTGATTTTACTTCCACTTGTGTGAGATAACTAGCCCCACTTCCTAATTTGTTTGAGTTACACTACTGGAACCTAATGTTGCTATTGTTAATTCCACACCCTTATATTTTACTTCTCTCAATCTATCTAAGATATTTAGGGTCTCTGGTTATTTTGACCCCCTTGCTCCTTAACTAGTTCAATGTTTTGTTTATAACTTGGGTGGTCATGTCTAATAAGGAGAAGGATTCAGGTGTAGACCACCTGACTAGAGGAAGAGGTTTGAGGTAGATTTGATTATCATAATATACCATGTCTACTAGTTGTTCCTCATCTTTCAAATCTTCTGGAACTGGTGTCATATTATAAGTCTTGATTTGTTTTAGGGTCATTATAGAATAATCTATCAATATAACATTTCCTTCATCTTGCATATCTTCTTATTAATCTTCATAAAAAAGAATATGGAAATATGTGGCACCCACTATACTGGAGACATATCTAGTCACATCATAGGAGGGCCTAGCATCAAGAGCTCTCAAGGTCATTTGAGTCATCTCTGCATCTGCACATTTGGCCTTAGATAGGGAAGGGTAGGGGTATCTCCCTATACTAATAGGGAAGTGGATCCCTATATTATGTTTGCTTGATAAAAACTTGTGGTTTTTCACTATTTGCCTCACTAGTTCCATTAAGACCCATTTATTATTTACATATCTAGGTAGGGTGTAAGGACACCCACTGAAACCACCAACTCTGATATATGAATATGTTGGGAACTGAATGAAATATGACCCCAATTTTGTAATTTATGCTATTGTAGCATCATAAAATCTTCTCATCCCTAATTCTTTTTCAAACATGATTATGATGTAATAGACAGAAGCATCATTGACCCTTTTGAATTATTATTCGCTTACCTCTAAGGTGAGATCAGGATAGTAGTTAAAAACTTTATTGATTTGATCAGGCACTGTGTTTAATCCTAGGAATGCCCTTCCTTTTTCTAAGATATAGAAAAGGTAGGAGGTCATAAAAAATTTGCATGTAGTTTTGACCTCCATCAACTATTTGTTAATAGAGTCACTAATCAACTAGGTCCAATGAATGTACTGTTTGTTCTGATGAAATACCCAAATATACTAGTACATCCAATCCTGATAATTCTGTACATTTGGGTTCCTCGTAACTCTGTACAAGAGTATAATGATATCTCCTATTTCATCCTTGAAGTCTATCCTAGCCAGGGTTTTAGGCATTCTTGTGGTTGTAGGTCTAGGGGTCTTTAACCATGGTTTCTTTAAAACCCATAGACAGGCTGCATTATTATCCTAATAGAACTTTTTGGAGGAATCAAGGGCAATATCTATGTAGCTTTCATATTCTGGGATCAAGAACATGATATCAATGAAATCAGGATCAAGATTTAGAATCTTCTCTCCTTTATCATTCATTACTTCCCTCTTCTCAACATCATAGTGTTTAGCCATGGTGAGCACAAGCTCAGGGCTTTGTACTAAGAGTGGTAAGGCTGCAGCCTAGGGTAAACCACTATAGAAGATGATCTGAATCCAATCATTCCTGAATTATACATTTACTCTATTCCAAAAGTCTTTTAGGTCTGTGTGACCTAGATCTGTGTCAATGATCTCATTGATGTTTGAATCCAAGATAGATGGGACACCAAGACCCTTTGACTTGAACTTCATCTCCTTTTCAAACATGTACACTAGGTAAATGAGTGTGAGGAACCAACTACAAAGTTGGTCAAGATTTGGGCTTGCAATTATAGGTTATTTATTTACTTTGAACCTGACGAGGTTTTGTTATGCTTTTGTAGTTAAAAAATCCAACGATGTTATAATGTGCAATTACAACTGTAAAGTATGATCGAAATGTCCGGTGGGGTTTTGAATTGTAATTGCACTTGCAAAGTCCAATAAAATGTTTGGTGGGAAAATGGTCTGTAGAAGTAAGTCAGACTTCCGATGGGAACTCAGAGTTGTTAAAGCAAGGGGAATCTCCATCAGGGTTTTTATGTGTTTCTGCAACTAAAAATTCCATAGGATTTAATTTTGCAATAGTAGGAGGGATTTTTGTCAAAATTTATGCAGGGGATCTTATGGGAATATTCTAGATTAACAATGTTGATGCAAACCCTATATTTCTTAGAAAGATCTAATGAAATCAATAATAGTATTGATAGATTTTAACAGGAAGATTTTAATACATGAATGCAAAACTGGAAATTATGAGCAATGATGATGCTTTAACAATTCTAAGAAAAACCCTAGAATCTAGCATAAAAAAAACTAAGATTTTATTGAAAGAATAATGGCAATGATTGAAATAAATGTGGGTGATCAAGAAAAATACCGTGATTGCATGCCCAGGGGTTAGCAATGGCAGATTTGGAGCGTGGCACTGTTATTTCTTAGCAATGGAGGTTAATGCTTACATTACATGTCTTGGAGGTATAGATAATAAGTTTTTTGTGACAGAGCTTAAACTTTGGTTTGCAATAATGATAATGATGGAAAAAAACCCTAATTATATAGCCAAACTATGTAATTAATGCTAAGCACGATGGTAGATGGTGAGAAAGCAGGTCATCAGAGTTATTTTGCAATTTTACAAGCTGTAAAATTGTTTTTTGCTCTTTAATCTCTGTTTTCCACTAAGTGGAACTGTTGGATGCGAGAAATGCCTTGGAAGCGAGTATCAAAACTCCGGTTACACTTTACAACTTTGCAAAGTTGAAAAGTGTATTAGGAGTTCTGATTCATGTAGGTAGCGGCAAACGGTGGAGAGTAGAGTTTGTTTTGCACTTTTCAACATTACAAAGTGTAATCAGAGTTTTGATTTATGTTGATATCAGGTAGGAGCGTAAAGCAAAGTCTCGATTGCATTTTATAACTTGTAAAGTTACAAAGTGTTATGCGACTTTCAATTTCCACTAGGTATCGGGTAAGTGGGAAAGTGGAAGTTTGGGTGCACTTTGCAACTTTGCAAAGTTACAAACTACATGAAAATCTCCAGTTTCTACTTAGGTCTAGGAAAAAGGTATTTAGGTCCCCTTTAAATATTTTTCTCAAAAAAATTATGGGTCTCCCTTATTAGGGCATAAGGTGTTTTGATATTTTTGGCAAAAAATATCAACACGTGCCACACAACATCATTTCGCATAATCGAGGCCTTTGCTTTGGGCCTTTGTTACACAACCCATTTTTTTTACAATCCATGCAGTGATGAAAGTGGTAGTCATTTACTGCTTCACACCACACAAAGGCATAAACCTTAAACAATATTATGCGTTCCTTTGATGTTGTGAAGAGGTGAAAATATGCCAAGTGGATCTGAGTATGGACATGTGGCAGTATGTAATTACTTCATAGGGATGCAATCTACCTTTGTCAAATGCTTGTGATGGATTATGAAAGCGTGGATGAACGCGATGTTGCCACTTGGCAAGGTATTATTGTTTTGCACCCTTGCAAGATTTAGTCTCTACGTAAACTTATTTTGTTAAGTTGCAAAGATGTGAGTGTCTAAAAAATTAACACGTGGCACTCCTCAAAGACTCAAAGCTCTTACAACTTTGATTTTAGAATTGATCATGAACTTTTGCGAAGATGCAATAAGGCATCGCATGGACTAGAAAGGTCGAATCGAGCGCAAAATTATATTCAAGTTGCGAAGACACACAAAGTTATGAATGCATGACAAGTGGCAAGCTCCAATTAAGTCACATTCTTGAAATCAAATGTCCACACAAAACTATCTTTGAACTATGAAATTGTAAGTTTATGAAAGCTTGACAAGTGACAGGCTCAGGTTAATTACGAAGAAACATGAAAAATTCACCACATCTGAATGCTACAAATAAGTGCCACATGGACTGAAGAGCCAAGTCACTACCTTCAAAAACTCCTGACAAGCTGTGAATGTAAGTGAGGTCAACATTTAGCAAGTTGCGATTGTTTTGCAACCCCACAAGTGTTTGGGCTCAACAAACTTCTTTTGACAAGTGGTGAAGATGTGATTTTATTAAAATATGAAACATAGCACTGCTTAAAGCTTAAACCCTTCGCAACTTAGATTTTTGAAGTTTTGATTGCAAGCACCACGAAGCCACAAAAATGTGTCATGTCCCCTTTTTTAGTGGACATCAACAGACTTGATGACTAGCCTATTATGCGACCCTCGTAGGCTGATAGGATGGATAGAGGGTCATGATGGAGATTGGTTTGGCTTTGATTAGCAAAATTCCTACAGTGGGCTTTCATTCAGGCTCTTTCAGACACGTTTGCCTGAGCTCCTATTATTTAGGGATATTTGACATGCAGCGAAGTGCCCTTGTTTTGGTATGGTCATGTGCAGAATCACTCCCTGATTCACCAGCTTCAGTTGGTTCGAGGATCTGATATGTATTGAGGGAGATATTAATATTTGATTGATTTAATCAAATATTAATTATTTGGCCTATTTTTAATTAAGAAACCCTATTTCTAATTTAAGAAAACCCTAATTAGGGCAAGCACATCTTTTTGAGGGTATAAGGGTTTCTCATGGAGGCCATTATTGATTATGCATTGATTATTGACTATTGATTTTGAAGAATTCTTCTGTGAAGACTGAGCCAAGGGTTCCAGGATTCCATTTGCATTGGAGAACGTCCACTCTTCAGTGTGTGCGATTCAGAGGTTGTGAAAGATCAGCCGATTTATTGCCAAATTGAGAGATAGCTTCATACAGAAGTTATCACAGAGGTTTATAGGTTTGAGAGATAACTTCACATAGAAGTTATCACAGTATTTCAGGTATTTATTTTATTAAGTTTGATTCAATAAATTATACAGATAAAGCTTTTTCTGTATTAGAGCCATATATCTTCAGATCAGGGGTTGAAACAAACAGGATGTACTTTATTGGCGGCCGTACGAAGTCCGTACAGATCCGTATAGATTCGCACAGAGACCGACATTGCCAGGAAGAGATCCACAGAGACCGACATTGGCCGTCTACAGACCGACGTCGACAGAGAAGCCGACCGACAAAGACCGACGACGGTAGTTTATCGACCGACGACGGCCTTATAACCGACGTCGGTGACTGTGTGTCGACACAGCGAACCCGAGCAGTCCAAATTGCAAGTTTATTTCCAGTTTGCTAGAGTAATCGGGTTTTTAAGACAGTATTTTAATATTCTTTTATATGCATGAGAGAGGACTGTAATTGTAATCATCTAAACAAGTGATAAGATCTTTGATTTGTTATTGAGAGATTATATTGTGGTAGATTTATTTATTTGAAGATATTTTGCAAAAATCATATCTTTGTTCAGAGCTTTTGTCTTTTTATATTCCCAATTGGTTGGGGATATTACAGTGGTATCAGAGCCAAATTCCTGCCATCTTGTTGGGTAGTTTGGGTAGCTTGGTCATTGAATCAGCGAAGTAATCATGGGCATTTCAAGTACTCAGAGACAGTGGGACACTGATATGAAGAAGCTGAAACAAAGTTTGAAGAGGTTAAATGAATTTCTTTCACACCCTACATTCAAAGACAAATCCACACGGTATATGACAGCGAATGATGAGTGGGAGTTATTATCACCTGAGGTTCGGAAGAGGGTGTCTTTTGATCACTTTATTAAGCTGAGGAGAGAGCACTACAGATCAGTTAGACAGGGCAACAGCATGTCCCATGATTATTATGAGATAGGAGATAGTGAAGATGAGGATGAGTCCAATGCTCGCACTCAGAGTGGGGAGGTGTGCTCAGATGTTAGTGCAATGAGGGTTGATGATCTCTCAGCTATGGCAGAGATTGTAGAAGAGTCCCAGGATCCGATTATTGCAGATAACACACAGGAGGATGCAGTGGACAGTTTTGAGGACTTAGTTTCCTCGGCAGTTTCTTTCGGTATGGAGGAGTTGGACAGCGATGCTACAGTTGTTGATACTCTGTATGTTGATATGAGTTGTGGAGTTGATTCGCAGAGTATGGTTGGTAGTACTCCAGAGATCAGTGATTTTGAGTCTACTCTTTTGGACCATGCATCAGAGGAGGATTGTAGGAGACAATCTAGCCAGTGCCACCATGTGTCTAGTCAGCTGAGAGTTAGTGAGCGAGACATTGCTATCGCTTGCAAGCATTTCGATGCTGCTCATCAGTTGTTAGCAGTTTATGGATGGGGTTCTCCTACTAGCATTGAGCAGGGAGGTAGTTATTTGTCCTTGACAGAGATCCACTCTTTATGGGAGGTTATCCAAATTTTGAGACAAGATTATATGCAGTTGGTAGCCGACAAAGATTATCTTATGGAGTGGGGCAGCATGGCATATGATGCATTATTGGTCAAGGAAGATAAGGTGAGTGAGCTTACTCAGCAGCTTGAGGTGACTTCTGAGATTCTTGAGAGTACGCAGTTGGCTTATGAGGAGTCACAGTTTCATTTGGCTGAGGTGATTGCGGAGTTGGAGCATTTACGGTCTTCACCAGTGCCAGACCCAGTCCATTTGTATATTAAGATGGTTGGTGGTGAGTACATTTCTGCAGTGGTTGCTGAGGAACATGTTGTTGGAGCTGACACACATGTTCAGGATTTGGGAGTACCTGGACCTGATGAGTTTGGGATACCAGTGGAGCCGAATCTCCAGATTGGTTCTTCTCACACAAATGACAGTGTGGTACAGTTGGTTGTGCCACCTTTACAGAGGGATCAGTTGTGGTGTGTGGGGGAGTATGTTGATGCTTCCTCATATAATTTTTACTGCACTGAATCATTCATGGAGTATTTGCTGGATAGTGCAGGTGTTCGTCTGGACTCGCATAAAGTGACAGAAGGTGTTCTCATCCGAGGTACGAGTGCTATTAGCAGATTGAGTGGGGAGATTATAGTGATCCTTTCTACTATGCTACCTCACAGGGACTTTGAGGTGGGGTTTGTTGAGCAGATTGCATAGGGTCCTATCCAGCCTATAGCCACTCGGAGTCAGAGATTGGAGCTATCTGCTGATTCCCAGTTCAGTGATGGTGAGCCAGTAGCGGAGTTTGGGGGTTCCTACCGACATTATACGGTAGGATATGCTCATTATTTTTATTTTGACCCAGAGTTAGATGATTTGATTTCACGTTGGTATGGATCGGATCCAGTTTCTTACCATCCATTATGGGATGGATTGGCACCATCTTCTGTAGATGGAATTGGTAGAAGCAAGTTACACAGACTACAGTATCGACACATCTAGGTCAGTTGTGATTTTAGAGATTGGTTGAGTTGCATTCACCAGTTTGATTGTGGATTCCTCTTGGTTATATTTCAGAGGATATTGCAGGAACTTGCATTGATTAACAGCAGTGCAAAGCATAACTACATTTGGAATTCAGGTGGATCGAGTGGCTCATTGTTCTGAGATTGCTTGGGGACAAGCAATTTCAGGAGGGGTGGATTGTCATGTCCCCTTTTTTAGTGGACATCAACAGACTTGATGATTAGCCTATTATGCGACCCTCGTAGGCTGATATGATGGATAGAGGGTCATGATGGAGATTGGCTTGGCTTCGATTAGCAAAATTCCTACAGTTGGCTTTCATTCAGGCTCTTTCAGACACGTTTACCTGAGCTCCTATTATTTAGGGATATTTGACATGCAGCGGAGCGCCCTTGTTTTGGTATGGTCATGTGCAGAATCACTCCCTGATTCACTAGCTTCAGTCGGTTCGAGGATCCGATATGTATTGAGGGAGATATTAATATTTGATTGATTTAATCAAATATTAATTATTTGACCTATTTTTAATTAAGAAACCCTATTTCTAATTTAAGAAAACCCTAATTAGGGCAAGCACATCTTTTTGAGGGTATAAGGGTTTCTCATGGAGGCCATTATTGATTATGCATTGATTATTGACTATTGATTTTGAAGAATTCTTCTGTGAAGACTGAGCCAAGGGTTCCAGGATTCCATTTGCATTGGAGAACGTCCACTCTTCAGTGTGTGCGATTCAGAGGTTGTGAAAGATCAGCCGATTTATTGCCAAATTGAGAGATAGCTTCATACAGAAGTTATCACAGAGGTTTACAGGTTTGAGAGATAACTTCACACAGAAGTTATCACAGTATTTCAGGTATTTATTTTATTAAGTTTGATTCAATAAATTATACAGATAAAGCTTTTTCTGTATTAGAGCCATATATCTTCAGATCAGGGGTTGAAACAAACAGGTGTGCTTTATTGGCGGCCGTACGAAGTCCATACAGATCCATATAGATTCGCACAGAGACTGACATCGGTAGGAAGAGATCCACAGAGACCGACATCGGCCGTCTGCAGACCGATGTCGGCAGAGAAGCCGACCGACAGAGACCGACGACGGCAGTTTATCGACCGACGATGGCCTTATAACCGACGTCGGTGACTATGTGTCGACACAGCGAACCTGAGCAGTCCAAATTGCAAGTTTATTTCCAGTTTGCTAGAGTAATCGGGTTTTTAAGACAGTATTTTAATATTCTTTTATATGCATGAGAGAGGACTGTAATTGTAATCATCGGAACAAGTGATAAGATCTTTGATTTGTTATTGAGAGATTATATTGTGGTAGATTTATTTATTTGAAGATATTTTGCAAAAATCATATCTTTGTTCAGAGCTTTTGTCTTTTTATATTCCCAATTGGTTGGGGATATTACAAAATGTGCCATGTGGACTTGAAGATTTCACTCATTCCCTCCGAAAAGTTGTGAAGACTTGTGAATTTATGAATGCATGATAAGTAGCAAGCTTTGATTGCGTCATATTCCTGCAATAAAGTCTACGCATAACTTCCTTTCAACTTTGAATGCCATGAGTTTGTGAGAACTTGACAAGTGGCAGGCTCAAGGTAATTGTGAAGAAGGCAAAAAATGCCAAGTTTGGATGCTACAAATAAGTGCAAGAGTGTGGAAATGTGATGTGTGGCATCAAAGAGTCAAGTCATTACCTTCATGAATTGTAAATTGTTGTGAAGTGTTGTGAATCCCTGTAATGATGACATGTCCTTTGATTGGATACGAATAGGTGTTAAAATGTGGCTAAATACAAAAACATGTGTCTGAGAGCAAGGAAACCATGGGGCAAGCTCAGGCTAAGTGTGGATGCCTTGGAATAATGTGTAACAGTGCACGAACCCCTACAAATAAGTTGTGAAGGCCTACGAAGCACTACAACTAGATCTTTTGAGTCTACATGACAAAACACTAAAGTCAATGACCAATAATTTTATAAAATCAACTAAGAAAAAAGAGTAAAAAATTATATGAAACAAAGCGAAGGAAAGAAAACAAGTCTATTATAAAGCCTTGCAAATCTCTTAAACCTAAATTTTGTTAAAATAATGTCAAAACAAGTCAAAACACTATAGAATTTTATGAACAAGTTCTAAGAAAATTGATTTGTTTACAAATGTCCAACTTAAAATAATATGTAAGATAATCATTAACAAATATTAAAACAATATTTTTTTAATAACAAAAATCTCTTAAACTTAAATAATCAAATTTGAAAAATTATTTTTATAAAATTTTAAATATTTTATTATTTTAAATGTGAATCCCTGTTCTTAAAAAAAATGAAACATATTTGATCACAACAAATATACTCTTAACATTATTTATGGCCACCTAAAAAATATGTAATCATATAGAAAGGGAAAAACAATAATTCAAATGGACCTATTGCTAATGTACTATAGAGATAGTATAGAAGATTTTAAATCTATCGAGATATAATCCTCGAGCATGAAACTTAAAATAGTAAAGTTATTACTACTTGTACATCTCGTAAAACCATTCCATTTGTCACCCATTACACCAAAACCAAAGCAAACCATAGATAAAGCAAAAGGCAAGCTTCATTAATAAGTGCAAGGAATTAATTAATTAAAATAATAAAAAGAAATTAATTGTGTTTTAACTTGTTCATTCAAAGGGTTGTTTTTTAATGGGATAAATTATTTAGAGAAGAGTTAAGTTGGTAGGCTTTCATATAAATAGTGGGTGTGTTTGATTAATATATCTCATCTGGTTCAAGTGGATGAGAGGATGGAGCGGGAGCAAGAGTGAAATGGGGCACACTTGGAGTAAAATACAGGTTGTATTCTCATTAATTCTTTTGGTAATTTGAATTAGGGAGCTTCATCACATAAGTAACTGTTGGACAAGGTCGTTGGGAAGAAAACAATGACGCTAAGTTTTATACCAGTGGACAAAAATCCCTTCCAATCAAACTGGCTTGGAAATACCTTTGACGCACTTCTCTACAAGATAGGGGCATCTTCCATGGGTACCCATAATGGAACGACACGGAAGGAAGATCTCTTTTGTGGTAGCCAAGCCCATGTGGAGAATCTACAAGCCCTGGTGAAGGATCTAGCACCACAGGTGACCGAGCAAGTAAAGGGCCATAGGTATATAAAAAAGAAATGTGTCAAGATGTCTACTATTCCGATCTAGGTAGACATCGATCTTTCCCTGTGCAGGGATAAAATCATTATCTATTCTGAACAGGGCCTCATTACGTAGTTTCACGCACAGAACTTTATAGACAATAGTCGTTTCCAATGGATATATAACACTTTTAGACTAGTATTGGGCTACGAACCAACGCTACAGAGAGGGGCCATAGGTTTCTTTATCTTGCTCACTTGATCGATCGAGGACCGCAGGTTGCTGGAGGAGGGTGGGCCATGGTTCTGGGTTAACCCCATGTTAGCTACCACCAAATGGCATACTGGTTTTGACCCTAAACGAGAATGCATCACAACAGTTCCTATCTGGGTGAAGTTGCCTGGCTTTCCACTAGAACTTTGGGTGGAAGAGATCTTCAGATCTATTAGAGATTCTCTTGGAAAATTTATTAAAACACATCACAAGACATCCACCCAAGAAAACACCTATGTGGCTATGTTGTGTGTTGAAATAGAAGTCACCAGAGGTCTGCCAAGATCCATTCAAATTAATGTTGGTGACCATCAATATGATCAAATATTGGACTATTTAAGCATCCCCTTTCACTACTCCAAGTGCAGAAGTCATGGACATCTAAAATACAAGTGCCCGCTCATACATAAGAAGACTCCTCAGAGACCACATGGCTTAGTTGGCTCAGAGACCCAATCAAAACATTATACTGAGGTCACATAAGAACATGTCAGTGGTAGATACAGGGATGAATATGTTTTTGAGGATGGGCAACAGATCAAAAACAACTCGGAGCTTCCCAAGGTATCGTCGGCATTTGCACAAGCTCAAGCCTTTACCCTTCCAAAGATTTTTTCGAAGGATTCTATGGTAAATGAGGCAAATCTCAAGGAAAAAATCCTCAGTTCCACAACACACAATTCAGCGCTGGCAAGCTCACAGGTGGAAATCAACAGTAGCAGCAGGGATATGGATGATTCATCCCTCTACGATCATCCTTCAACCCTAGCGATTGGGAACTTGAACATCACCGTGGATGGATCCATTTCACCCACCTTTGTAGCTATCAGTGACCGGTCAGCAGATATGAAAATGGGTCACCGCTTTCCAACCTATCCTCAGAGGCTTGACAAGGACTCCTATATTTCAGTCGTTGGAACAGAGACTACCTCTTTACAGAAGGGTCTTACATCTCCTAGCTCTCCATCGACACTAGGAAAAGATAATCATCTTGAAGTTAGATTGGTTGACGCCACAGCCAGGGAAGTAGATAGACCAAATATAGGGATGAATAATGCTGAAGGGAAGCACACGCTGGAGAAGATATCCACATTTAAAGGCAGTGATTCTTTTCGATTAACAAGAAAAATGTATTTTACTCGATCACTAACAAAAGCCTCATATCAGTTGCAATGCTCTCCTACGGACACAGGGGGATTAGAAGCGCAACTTGCACATACTAACTGCTCCAATAGAGGTCATTGCATGCTCTTCTCACATGCCCAGGATGTGGCTGAACGTGATGTACTAGATAGGAAACAACGAACAATACTCAAGCCCTTAACAGAGCAACCCCAAAATTGGTTACCAAATGATCATTATCTCCCACAATCTAAGAGGCATTGGGATAGCCGCAAAACAAAGGTCCCTAAAGAGGATGGTTTTTAAACACAAACCTGATATTCTTCTATAGGAAACTATGTGTTCAGAGGATGCAGCTAAAAAACATCGCAAGAAATCTCTTCCTGATTGGTCTTTTTTTATTTGTGACTCTGTTGGACATTCTGGGGGCTTAGTTATTGGGTGGAAAGCATATATAGAACTGTGTTCCTCTATTTTATCTAGAAACTACATTTTTGGTACCTTTCTATCTAAAGAACATGATCTGGAGCTAGACATCCTCAATGTCTATGCTACCTCTCACAACAGGGAAAGGTTTTGGGATGATCTTGGGAACACAAGCATACTTCAAATGCTTCATCTCATATTAGGAGGGGATCTGAATTTCACTACTTACTTATCTGAAGTGTGGGGCACACATGCCAGAGCTGGCCCTATGGCCCACTTTTTTTAGATTGTATGAATCGTTTCAGCTTGGTGGATGCCACACCAATGATAATGGAGCCCACTTGGTCAAATCAGCGAATAGGAGCTTAGGGTATCTCTAAGCAGTTGGACCATTTCCTATTTAAGGAAGACCTCCTCCTTTTTATCTCCTATAACATTACTACTATGAAGCAACATACATCTGATCACCATCCCATCCAGTTAGAATTGGTCAAGGGTCTAAAACAACATCCTTCGCCATTCAAATTTAACCCCCACTGCATGAATATGATGATTTTAGAGAACTGGTTAAAAACCGCTGGGTACAACACACATGGAGGCGAATATGCCATGAATCAGCTTCCAAAAAAATCTCATTAGGGTAAAAACTATTACAAAATCTTGGGCCAGGAGATTTTAGGACATCAAACAATTATTACTACAGGTTGAAAAGGGCATACATGATTGCGTGGACACTTCTCATTTGAGTGACCATAGGGTTGAATTGTTACAAGAGATGGATAGATTAGAAAAGGAGAAAGCAAGGCTCCTGGCTTGGCAGGAAGCGAAATGGTGAATGAAGATCAGGGTCACCTGGCTAACTGAAGGAGATGACAATACAAAATTCTTCCACCGAAGCGCAGCGGCTTAGAGAGCACAAAACACCATTTGGAAAATCAAAGACCCTCAAGGGAGGAAATGTTGTGATTTTCCCACTATTTCAAAGGCATATGTGTCACATTATAAAAACATATATTCTGAGCCCCCTAGGGAGAATATCTAGGACACTTTGGCTACAACGTCTTTCTTTGACAGATGGGTGGATGATCATCAGAACCAATAGCATATGAAATCGATTACAAGGAAGGAATTGCTTGATACTATCCACTCTTTTCAGTGGGAGAAAGCTCCTAGGCCGGATGGTTGGCCAGTGGAGTTTTTCTAGGCATTTTGGGACCTCTTGGCTGATGATCTTCTCTTAGCTGTGGAGGAATCTCGTCTCTCAGGGAATATATACAACCCATTTTCTGCCACCTTCATTGCAACCATTCCAAAGGATGTCTCCCCTACTAGCTTTGACCACTTTTGACCTATATCCCTCTGCAATTGTATTTACAAGATTATCTCCAAGGTCATTGTTGCTCGTCTTAAGCATATCCTCTCTAAGCACATCTATCCTGAACAATTCGGTTTCCTGGACAACCGAAATATCCACGATGCTATTGGTAGTGCCCAAGAGACTTTGCATACCATTAAAACAAAAGCTAGAGTTGCTTTCCCTCTAAAAATTGACCTTTTTAAGACTTTTGATTGTGTTAACTGTAAAAAACTAATAGCATACAGAGATAAATAATCACAGTGAAAGAAAATAGATTCAAGACACATACACAGATATTACGTGGAAAAAATTTGGCAAATCACCAAGTAAAAAACCACGGAAAAAGGTCTTCAATATTTTATTATCTAGGGATTAATCCGCAATTACAATAATGGCAGTCGCCATGCACAAGCTCATAAATGAGTACAACTCAATAATCTACTTTACAATTCATGGGTTCCTTATATAGGAAAAATACATAGTATAAAACTGCATAGTATGAACCTGCGTATACTAAAAAACACGTGTAGTACAAGTTCGTGTGTAGTAGAGAATGCATGTACTAACTCTTCGAAAAATGGGTAGTACAAAATTGTATGGAATTTGTTCCAGCGAGGCCTAAAACAACCTTCGGTCATGGCACGGGGGGCTGCCAGCGCCCCTGCAACCCCTTGGCATTTTGGCCTTCGTTGTGCCTAGCGCATGCGAATCGCTACCTAGAAATCCACGTTCGGGTTAATCGTCCAACCTGCTAGCTTGGTCACCACCTGCTTATTCAAATGTTAACTTCACATATCAACATTAACTAGCTCTACCTCTGGTTCATTTCAATGCAGGTTGGGTTTGGCCATCCTTTCACCACCTGGTTGGAGGAATGTTTTAAATCTGTTTCATATGTTGTCCTTGTGAATGGTTCAGCATCCACCTTTTTCTATCCCACCCATGGCCTAAGATAAGGGTGCCCACTCTACCCTCTTCTTTTTTTGTTGGTCGCTGAGGCCCTTAGCTGGGATATCAATCATGAACGCATTGCAGGTAATATCATGGGCATTAAGATGGCGGCAAACACCTTCATTACCCATACTATTTTTGTGGATGACATCCTCATTTTCGGTAATGGCACCATTCATGAATCAAAAGCTCTTGATAGAATCTTGAAGCTTTTTAATCTGCTACAAGGATGTCTATCAACCATCAAAAATCCGTTATTTTCTTTTTCCATCTTCCCATTGCCACTGTAAATCTTATCCATCTATTGCCACCTTTATCCACCCCCGCCCTTGAAGATGGTTTTATCTATCTGGGTTACCACTTGAAAGTAGATGTTTACAAAAGTGAGGACTGGTTATGGCTCATGGAGAAAATTAAACACCACACCACATTATCGTGCAAGCAATGGATTTCTATGGCAAGGAGGTTGATTTTAATAAAACATGTTCTCGAAGCAATTCTAGTCTACTGGCTCTCCCTTACTTTTCTTCCAAAAAAGATTTTGAATCATATCAAGGAACCCTGCACACAATTTCTATGGACTAGCAACAAGGAGAAAAATGGCATTCCACTTATAAAATGGAGCACTATTTCCCAACCTAAATCTGACGGAGGTTGGGGGTTAAAAACCCTGAATTTGTTTTCAAAAGCACTTGCAGCCAAAGGAGTATGTAAGCTTATTAATAACAAAGATTTATGATAGGATATATTATACCAAAAGTACATTCAGCACCTCCCACTTATGGATTGGATCAGATTGCATTCAAATGAGTGTTCTGGAGGGTCTATTTTCTGGAAGGCAATAGTAAAATCTTTTGACACCATCGAGAAACATCTAGGCTAGATTCTTGGGGATGGATCATAGATACACGTTTGCATGAATGCCATTTTTGGTATTATACAAAAGTTGTGTTTCTTGGAGGCTATGAAGGAGATTTTACATCAACA
Source organism: Torreya grandis (assembly GCA_037957365.1). NCBI lineage: Eukaryota > Viridiplantae > Streptophyta > Pinopsida > Cupressales > Taxaceae > Torreya > Torreya grandis. Next base: position 4,144,904 of record JARHVA010000063.1, on the reverse strand, counting down.
TAATATCCACTCATTAGCTGATGCCTTTGATCAAAATCAGCGAGACAGATGGCAATCTGGATGGCTATCTGCAGAGCAAATTGGTCTCACTGGTCAGCGCACCATCCATTGGGAACTTTAATTGTGGGCATTCATCTCACACAAGGGGAGGACTCTTTATCCTGGGCTTATAATAGAGATGAAGGAGACTACAAAGTTAAGCTAGGTTACTTGGCACTACGACCTCCACAACATAACTCGGATGTGCCAAGGTGGTGCAAGGGTTTGTGGAAGATCAGGGTTCCCCCCAAATCCATTCTTCATTTTGGATTGCCCTCAAGAACAGAGTATTGACATGGGACAACCTTCAACGTAGGGGTTGGTATGGTCCGGGTTTATGTTTCCTCTGTTGGAACGCTGAAGAATCTATAAACCATTTATTTGTTCATTTCCCTTTCACTAGAGCTATCTGGGACACTACTATCACTCAGACACATGGTTTAAATTGTGATGGTGACACTTTGCTCTCTATATGGGAAAATTGGTCTACCTCACAGGGCTCACATGTTGCTCAATTGTACCCCCCGCCATAGATCCCCTGGGTAATTTGGATTACTTGGATGAAGCCATTTTTAAGGATAAAAAGCCTTCAATTCACTCCAATCTGTACAAATACAAACATTCCTTGCTACCTCCCTTACCAAACAAGGGGAAACATATCAAAGGCATTAAGCCACTCCAATTGGACACCTCCAAGCCATATGCCTTCTGCGACGGGGCATCCAGGGGAAATCTGGGTTGCAATAGCATTGGTGGCATTATCGTTTTCAACAGGAACAAGCTGGAATTTAGACAAGGAACTTGCTGGAGCACAAACAATAAAGCAGAATTACATGCCATTCTTATTGCCCTCAAATTAGCCTTGGATTATGGACAATCAGAACTGGTTGTATACTCAGACTCCTTGAATGTTTGCAATTGGATAAACGGGCAAAGAAATTGCTCAAACATTTCTCTACGTAATACCCTGGAACAAACAAAGTCACTGGGAATGACTTACAGTGATGATGTTCAGACTGAGAGGGAGATATCCCTCAGTTAATTGACACGGTATGTTCTACTCCACCTTTGGAGTTGTATGAACTTGGTCCTCCTGAGCTAAGGATCTTTTTTCTTTTTTCTATTGTTGAGTTGAGGCGTGGCTTCCCCACCTTGATTTGTCTTCATTTATCCTCTTCTTCTTGTTGTGCCATAAGCTGGCACTCTTTCTTTGTTTCTCTGAACCTTTATGGCTCAGTGACTACTATTACATTACTCGTCCCTTTGGATGGGCCCCTGGATGTATCTTTCAATTAATACTGAATAAGATATCCACACTTTTTCTTTTGAAAAAAAAAATAGTGGGTGTGTTTGATTAATATATAGGTGATTTACATTTTAAAAGTGATAAATAATTGAGATATTTTGATAATTAATGATGAACGGATTGATTGTTTACGTTCTTTTATTTGGAAGTTCCATATTCTTAAATCTTTAAGACAATTAATATTTGTTTGTAGAGGTATTAGGTCTCAATACGACACGTACTCAATACTAATCTTGATACAGTATGGTCTCGATCCAACCTTTCCAATTATGACTTGGAAGTCCAAGGACATCGCTGACAAGACCTTAAAGTACCCACAATCTTAAAGTCAAATAAATGTTTTTTTTTTTTTTTTAAATATTCATTCAGACTTTTAAAAACACTTTAAAAGTATGTTAAACCATAAAAAGCACTCACAATCATTTTGTGAAAAGCATTCAACAACAATAATATGCTTACCTCCCATATCATACTATTTATTGGACATTTGTACTTTCAGCATCATTTTGTCAATTGTTTAGGGATAAAACTTCAGTTTTTTGCTAATCGAACGCCACTACAAGTGCCCCTTTGGTGCCAAAGAGTTTGCAACAAGGTGGATTGTTGATTGAAGGAACCTTCCATTTCCCACCTTTCATCATTTGACACAACTAGAGAATTGTTTGCATGACATCCAGAACACAACGAGTGGGAGTAGATTACACATTTGCACTCTCGACATCATTTTATTAATTGCTTACGGATGGAACTCCATTATTTTGTTAATTCGATACCACAAGTATCCATTTGGTGCCAAAGAGTTTGCAACGAGTGGATTGTTAATTTAAAGAGTCTTTCGTTCCCTGCCATCAATAATTTGATATATAACTTGAGAGCTATTTGCAAGACCTCCATAACATAATAAGTGGGAATGCCACTACTTATACTTGTAGTTCCACATGATGATATGGATGTTCTTGACGAAAAACAATATTCTAATGGATGTTATTTTTTTAATATACTTTTATACTACACACTTCTTATAAGTTTGACCATTAATTATTTATCTAATAATTTATTCACTATTATAAAATGATATTTTGGATTGAATTATGATGAGTGTTCTCAATTATTTTGTAGTTATTTATTTTAATTTTATTTATTCAAGATATTTTTTTGTTTAATTGTTACTTATTTGACTATATTTTTAATTTTGTATATCATTTTGTACGGCCATACTAGGGCCAAAAAAATCCCGGAAGGCAAACTGAAAAAAAAATGCCATACCAACATAAACCGCATGACCGTAATCGTACCACTCAGGGTCAGCTACTTAGCGTGGAGGGCACTCAAAGCACAGCAAAGCAATAGAATACTAGCCATGTTAATAGTATTTCTCAATTGAGATGAAAAATGTTGACCTTTTAGTAAAGTTTTTTAAATATTACACGTTTATTCTCTTAGGGAATGAAAAGCGATATAGAGACAAATTTCTAAGGCAGGGGCCCCATGCAAGGCGCTGCCGCTCCTATTTTTAATGAGAGGGTAGTCCCATGAAAAATGAAAAGTATGGTAAAAGGGAATTTTAAAATTTTTTTCTAAAAATGAGTTTCCCATATGTACTTCTACTCTGTAAGAAGATATTCTACCAATTGCTAGAGTTTCCCATATGTGTTTCTATTTTGTAAGAAGATATTTTACCATTTGTAAATATATGAGTGGACAAAATTTATGTAAACTTTAATTGTAAATAAAACGACAATAATTTTAAATATTATCTCCAATAAAATTATGCTCCTAAATTCACTCTGCACTACCCCTTAGAAAATTTAGGAGCCCCCTCCCATGGGACCACTTCCTAATGCACTTAAACTTGAATGGCATCAACCTTCCTAAAACAGCCATGTGATATATCAGATGAAGCCAAAGACCAAATTACTGCAGCACACGAGCGTTTCTACAAAAATTGCAGTTCTCAAGAAGGTGCAAGGCATCAGCTGCTACAGCTGACTTATAAGACTCGAGAAAACAAAGGATGCCATGGCTTCCACTTGAATTGCAATAAAAACTGCACAAACAAAAGGAAAACTAGGTACTTGCTAAAGCTAATAACAAATAAAAATTGCTGAAAATGAGGAAAACCAGACAAGAACAGTCATTACTGACTCGCAACGGGATTTCCCTCTATCCACGGTATTAAATATATGGAAATGTAGTAGTTGCATATAAGCCATCCAAGGGTTTCACAACCCTCTTTTTCAATGGCGACATCACTTCGGTGTGCCAAGGATGATATTCCCATATTTGTTTGTTTGCACCGACTCCAAGAAAAAATTAACAGTTATCCAAATGAGTTTATTGTAAAAATAGATCCTTACACAAACACGTGCATCTTACAGTTATAGTATCTAGTTCTTATAGAAATTAGAAAAAGCAACCAAATTTCACCCTCGTTTATTTTACTGCTTAAATTCTCTTTTGATCAAATCCTGCCGTGTGTTTCGTGTCTTAACATCCATTATGACAAACATGCAATTTGTACATTTCACAAAACATCAGCAGTAAAAAGCAAAGATTTGTCCATTAAAACATGACAAAAGAAACTAGATTTTAGATGATTAAATACTCTACATTCTTTCTGACCAAACATAACTGTCAAAAGGAGGCGACACATACCTACAAATGTTGTATTCTCCATGGAAAGAGGGATCAGCCTTGTACTCCAAGGGTGTACCCAAAACATTACGGATTCATTGAAAAGGACTACAGATTCTTGAAAATGCAGCACTGTTACATGGCATTAATATCAAATTATCAATTTTCTCGACTTTGGTTAACATTTTAGAACTTGCAGAGAATTGTTCTCCTTTCCCCAAATATGAAGATGATGGGTACATTAACATTAATGGCATGAACAACAATAGGGGCAAAGATTTTGATATCAAAAATAACCATATAAACATTGGCAATGGCATTTATCTGCATTTACAGGTATATAAGTTGATACCAGCAATACAATGAAGGAAGAGTTCCACATTGCAGACAAGTAAACAGATCGTTCAATTGACAGACAGGAAAACCTATTTCATTTATAGTTTTGTTAACCAAATCTCATGGAACAAGTCAATCCAAGTGATAATTTCAAACTAGGAAATTGTCGAGCTCATCCTGAACTTCCACTAGAGCTTCCAAGATTAAATACTAAATCCCGGATTAGAAGCTTGATGACATGCTCATGAGATGAATTCATGATGTCAATGCATTCCTCCAAATCAGCATCATTTGACATTAGCACCCACTCTTCTTCATCATCTAGATACTTAAGATGAAATGTGCCATGGTTCACTTTGAAAAGTTGCACAATTTCGTCACATAACTCAGAAAACCCCAAGCCCATATGCATTTTGAATCGAGCTGTATCCTCTTTATAGGTTGCTTTAACCATTATACTTGAACCCTCATCTTGCATGTGCCTTCCTCTTCTGGAACTATCAACCACACTCATTGTAGGTGACACTGAATCACTTGACAGCAATGTGGAGGAACTGTAGTGTGGAGAGGAACTTCCTGTCCCTGGAGAATTAGAAGGACATGCTTCCTGCCAGGAAATTGGTCCGTCAAGAATGTCCAACCCTTGCACTAAACCATTAGTGTGCTCCAAAGAATCAGAACTTCCTGATGTGGCAGGACTATCATTGTTCTCCAAACTCGGATGCTGAAAACACTGACTTCCTGTCATCACTGCAAAAGTATCTCTGCCTCCACGGAAATTAGATGTCAGCAATTGACACCTTTCCTCAACTGTCTTTGGGTCTCTACCTGGGAAGTTTTGAAGGGAACCAACCTGATGTGTTTCCTCAACTACAGGAACAGAACAAACTTTATCACTGCCATAGGCTACATTTCTTCCGAGCTTCCTTTGGCCAAGAGATGAAAGAATAAACATTGAATTTTCTACAGCTCCGTGTTGAATTGAACTCCCTAAATGATGTGAACCTTCATCAACCTCTAATTTTCCTGTTAGATTGCTCCTGGAAGCTTGTGCATTCTCTTCATAATACTTTTCAGATGTAACATTTCTGAGGCTGCCATTGCTTTCTTGCCCTTTTGAAGTTCCTTTAAGACCAAATGTTGCTGCCAAGGTTGCTGACAACGGTGTCTGCATTAATGGAACCTTATCTTGAATAGAGGACTGTATTTTATTTACTTCTTTCCCATAAGATGCAGTTTTTATCACATGATCAGTTTTACCCGTTTTCACCACATGTTTGTTTATAAGTTGTGGTGCACTGGCCAAGGACACCGCCCAGTTTCCATAAATAGATGGGGTCTCACTGCACATCTGGACCCCTTGGACCACAGCAGCCGCAGCCATAATATCACCTAGAGTTGCATTTAATTTTAAGGCTTCGCCTGCTCCCTGTACAGAGTTAATGGCACTTTCAATCTTTTTCAAAGATCGTTTTACCTTGTTGATCTTACGTGATGGCCATCTGGAGATTCCATGCTGCCGGCATATCCTTTTTAATGTAGTTGGACACACTGAAATTCAAATCAAAAAAGAAACGCAGTCACAAACGAACATCTTGGTTCTATCAACGGGAACCCCTCTATTTACATAAAACGATAAAAGCCACTGCTAAATTAAAATGAGCACTATGTAATGGATATCAAATCATTTCTTACTGAAATTTGCATAACAGAATTTCGTAAAACATTTTTTCTGGATTTGATATAATAAACTGAATTAAAATAAAGTCATCTAACTGATGAACAAATCCTCCTCAACGAAGACTGTCAAATACCATAGCTACTTATCTCCTTGAACAGTTTCCAAATAATATATTTGAGATAAAATTGTATTCAGAAGACTTATTCAACATTTTAAATCTTTAGTATCGCAGTCAAAAGTAAGGAAAAGGTTTTCAGGTCTAAGCAATTGACCTAAGAAAATGCAGAATACATCCTGCTGAAGTTTAAGCAATGCCCTCCCTAAGTATGAGGCATCTTCAATGCATTAGCTATACGATGATAAATCTCCCATCAATTGCAGGATCAAATATTCATCTTAACAATGAAAAAACATGAACAAGATTATCTAAACATGTCTATGTAATAAAGGCAGGGAAGTTATCTTTGTAATAAATAGAACGATAAGGCAAGAGGTCATAATGAATCTGTCCTTACAACAAGAAGCATAGAATATTACCATGAGAAACCCTAACTGCAAAAAACTATGAGGCAAAAAAAAAAGGTTTACTTTCTGTTCTATAAGAAGTGCGTGCTCGATACCAGCCAACTTCAATTTGAATGCCCCTAACAATGAAGGAGATTAATTGAATACAAAATTTACCCTAAATTTAAACAGTTTGAATTAAAACCTGGACCTATTGTAGAATTCCCCCCCAAAATGCATAGAAATTTTTACAGTTTTTCTATGTTTGACAATGCAGGCATTTTGTCAAACAGTTTGCTTGTTTGCTGCTCTGAGTTTGTTCTAGAAGATTTTAAGTAGAAATGGTTTCCAATAACACTTCACAGGAATTACTCACTAATTTCAATGGTTTAGATTACAATCCTTCTATTGCCAGCACAAAGAGAAGCATGGAATTGATAACAGAAATATATTACTGTGATCTGATTTTTATTTTCCAAAATGAACAGTTAATACATATATTCCAGAATTCATGAATAACACATTATAATATATTTCTGACCTGAGCAATTATTAATGTCTTTTTAGCTCCTTAAAATTTGCTGAGGCACTTCAATGAAATTCCCACAGCCCAAGCAAAGTCCACGACTTCCTCCTTGAAGATAGGCGCAGCTATTACAAGAGCTGCGATTAATACCCAAGCTCACGGCTGCAAAAGAGGTTGGCAGCAATATTTAGGTGACCACTATACTCCAAATCAGCTGATTCTTTCCTTTTTGAACTGACTCTGACCCCCACGTAGAGTCCCAACCCAGCAGCCCACTATATGATATGCTTTGAAGGAAGCGATTAATTATATTTGAAGAGTGGTAGCCCAAGTAAGATGCTACGATAGACCCCAACCAAAGTCTTCATAAAAATATAATAAAATCTGAGATATCCGCCTCCCTCTAGGAATAATTACGGCCAGTATCCCAATATATATTGGTCTGAAATACTAACAATAAAATATAATGCTGACTGTGTAATTGCAGATGTTAAATATGTTTCACGAGAAACTTCTTTGTAAGTACTCTATTGATTATTTCTGAAATTTGTCTCCAAAGGAGACTCACAAATTTCTTTCGTAATCCAATCGTAATGCCCATTGTGAGAAACCAAGATAATTTCTCCAACACGACCAGCTAGGATAGATTAGTCGCACTATCGAAACTGGTTACCCATAGGGTTTCCGTCCCAGGGTTTAGCTCTGCAACTCCTCAAAAACCAAGTAGAATAATAATCCAATATATTCCAAATGAACTTCACTTTTCCCTTTTGTAAGCCATTGCAGCCATATTTTCAAATTCCCGCTTTAGATAATTAATTAATTCCGGGAATAATAATAAAGTGACCCTTTTTAATATCTCATAAATAATCACCAAGTCACTTTAGTTACTTTATTAATTTAATTAAATAACATTATCCTTATGATATACTGGAATGGATAATATTAATTAATTAAATTAAAATATTCCCTTTTACTTCGTAATTAGCCCATGGGAATAATTAGGCTAATTAATCTCATCCTGTGTCATGCCTCAGAAGGGGCAATTACAGTCCTCCCCAAAATTACTTGCTCACAGGGAATTACAGATTAAGATGCTGCAAGATCTGTTTTCCCTCCCAGGTGGCATCCTCTACTAGTAAGTCCCTCCATTTGACCAAATATTCTTTGACCACTCTGCTCCTCAATCTCCTCTCTCTGCTGTCAACAATCTCCTCGAGAACCAAGATCAATTTGCCCTCCTCATTCAAGGGTGGAAGCTCTGGGGAAGAAGTAAGATGCTGCCCAAGTGCCTTCTTAAGGCATGAAACGTGAAATACATTGTGAATCCTGTTGTTCTCGGGCAACTCTAACTCATAAGCTAATTCTCCCACTCTGTGAACAACTCTGTAAGGACCATAGAAGCGGGGCTTAAGCTTTTCTGCACCACTTTTCTTCAAGGATGATTGTCTGTAAGGCTAGAGACACAGGGAAACCAAGTCTCCCACCTTAAAACTCCTCTCTACCCAATGTCGATCAGCATATATCTTCTACTGGTTTTGGGCACTCTGGAGATTATCCTTAAGTGACTTATGGATATCCTGACTCTCTTGGATCCAGTCCTTGGCTCTGGGAGCCCCGTTATCTCCAAATGCTAGATCCAAAAATGAAGCATCATAACCATATAGAGCTCAGAAGGGTGTCATCCTAATAGACACATGGTAGGTGGTGTTGTAACAGTGTTCTCCCAAGTGCAACCACCTAATCCATGCTCTTTGTTGTCCTGACACATAGTTACATAGATAAACCTCAATCCACTTGTTCACAATCTCGGTCTGGCCATCTGTCTGAGGGTGATAACTTGTGCTAGGAGTCAATTCTGTGCCAACTAACCTAAATAGCTCTTGCCAAAAAGCACTTAGAACCCTGCTATCCCTGTCACTAACAATGTTCTTTGGAAACCCATGATACCTGCACACCTCTTTGAAGAATAACTCAGCGATCTATGTTGCCTTGTACTCCATGGTGATGGCGAAGAAGTGAGCAAATTTGGTTAACCGATCCACAACTACATAAATACAATCTCTTCTCTCTACCTTCGACAGACCGGTGATGAAATCCATAGACACACTTTGCCATTTCTGCTCCGAAATGGCTAATGGCTGCAATAGTCCTGCTGGAAAAGTGTGCTCAGACTTGTTTTGCTGACAAGTCATGCATTCCCTCACATGCCGCAAAACATCCTCCTTGAGGCCCTTCCAAGAGAACCTCTCCCTAACCTGCCTATAAGTCTTGAAATAACCAGGTTGTCCTACCAATGGGGTATCATGAATAGCTCTCAAGATCTTATCGTTCAGCGTAGACTCAGGAACCAAGAAGTTTCTGCAATTGTAGTAGATGATATCATCCACTACTCTATATATGTCATCTTATGTCTTCCCATATAAGATCTCGTAAGCTGCAGTATTCTTGGAATATTCCACCAAAAGGTGGGCCTTCTAATCCGCTGAGATCTCCGCTGGAGAGCATATAGCGGGCCTCCTAAAAAGAGCATCAGCAACGACATTCTTCTTACCTCTGACATACTCTATGTCAAAATCATAGGCATGCACCTTGCTGACCAATTTTTGTTGCCACTCATTAAGCTCCTGTTCCAAGAAATATCTTAAACTGTTATGATTTGTTTTAACTACAAATATGCCACCTACCAAATATTGTCGGAATTTTGCCAAAGCATGCATTATGGCGAGCATCTCTTTATCGTAGATGGAGTAACGTCTCTCATTCTCCCTAAGTTTCTTGCTCTCAAATGCTATGGGGTTCTTGTTCTGCATCAAAATTGCTTCAATGCCTTCACTTGAGGCATGACACTCAAGGACAAAGAGTTGCGTGAAATCGGGTAACGCCGAAACCGAACAAGAGCTCATCACCTCCTTCAACCTGTCAAACACCCGTTGAGCCTCTTCTGACCAACTAAATGCTCCCTTCTTGGTGAGGTCGGTTAAGGGTGCTCCCAACTGTGAAAAACCCTTTACGAACCTCCTGTAATAGCTGCATAACCCAAAGAACCCTCGCAGCTCTGTGAATGACCTCAGAGGTGGTCAATTAATGATCGCCTAAATTCTCCTGATGTGCCTGAACCCCCTTTGCACTGATCACATGCCCCAAATAAAGGATCTCCGTCAATCCGAATTCACACTTAGACGCCTTTGCGTGCGATTATTGAGCCTCCATTATCCCTAACACCTCCTCCAAGTGTCTCAAATGCTCTTCCCATGTCCTACTATATATGAGAATGTCATTGAAGAATACCAGAAGAAACTTCCTCAATTGCTTATTGAATATGTCATTCATGCAGGACTAGAAGGTAGTTGGTGCATTAGTTAGCCCAAAAGGCATAACTAAGAACTTATAGTACCCGTAATGACATTGGAAAGCAATCTTATGGATGCCCTGCTCTCTCACCCGTATCTGATGATACCCCGATCAAAGATCAATCTTCGAGAAGTAGCCCACCCCATGTAACTCATCTAATAGCTCATCAATTCAGGGAATGGGATATCTATTCTTTATTTTCTTCTTATTGAGTGCACAATAGTCAATGCACATCCTCATAGTTCCGTCCTTTACCAAAACAACTGAAGAAGCGAAAGGACTGGAACTGGGTCTAATGTGACCCATCTCGAGCAACTCCTTAATGGTCCTCTCAATCTCATCCTTGAACTTCTTAGGATGCCTATAAGGGGTAGTGATAATTGGCTTAGATCCTTCCTCTAATTCAATGACATGCTCGAACTCTTGATCTAGAGGTCTACCTAGCGGAATCTCCCCAAATACTGAACTTTGTTTCTCCAATAGTGGTTGAATGTCAACGTGGTAAGAAGTACTATTCTTAACAAAAGTCTTAGCAGAGATTAGGCACTCTGCTGCCCATGGCTACATTCCCGTGTCTAATGATGCTCTCCATCCTCTTAGCCAACACGATCCTGGGAGCTCCATTCGTCATCCCTCTCAAAACCACCTTATTGCCATCTGCCCTGAATTTTAGCTCCATAGTCTGGAAGTTCTGTGAATACTTTCCCAACGAGTGTAACCATTGTACCCCCAAGATGACATTGGTGTCTCCAATGTCCACTACATAGAAATCATCTGTAATTGTATAGTTACCCAGGGCAATGCTCAATTGAGGAATCTTCTTAGTGCATGTCATATTAAACCCATCAACCAGAACCACATTAAAGCCCTCAACCTGTGTTGGTAATCCCCTCTTAGCCACTAATGCAAAATCAATAAAATTGTGGGTTGCCCCACTATCAATCAATACTATAACACATTGACCCTGTATACACCTCGTACTCTGAAGGAGTTATATCATGGTGTACCTAAAAGGGTGGCAATGGTACCTCCTTTCCCCTTATCTGCTGCAACTCCCTCTAAGTCAATAAACTCCTCATCGGAATCATCTTGTGCCCCATCTGTACCTATTGCACCATCCTCCTCCTCTTCTTCCCCATCTGAGACTACCTCAATGTAATGTACCTTTCCTTTTCCCAAACGTCTATGTCCTGGTTCCCAAGGCTCCTTGCAACTGAAACACAGTTTCTTCCAGCGAAGTTCATTGCAAACCTCATCATCCATGCGAGTTCTTCTAGTCTCCTTCTGAAATGGTTTCTTGGAATCTTTCTTAGGTTGGAAAGGTTTAGACTGGAATTTGACCTTTGGGGCTGCACTCTCCATTTCCTAGCCCTTTTAATTGCATCATGTCGGGTGTTAGGATCAAATGCTTTAACCAATCCACGAAGTGGCTCTACTAACCCCTCTATAAACAACACTATCAATCTGTGTTCGGAAACATCTGTAACCATAACCGACAGTTTCTGAAATTCTGAAATATAAGTATCAACTGATCCCACCTGTTTCAACTGTGCCAATTCCCTGAAATGTAGTTCCGGGTCCTTCCTATCAAACCAGTCTATCAATCTTTGTGTGAAATCTGCACAGGAAGTAATGCTATCATGGCCTAATGTCACCAGCCCATGGTACCACCACTCATGAGCCTCACCATCCAAATGTATGGTTGCATATTTGATCGCTTCCCTTTCTATCATAGGGTTCAGCTGAAAGTAGGTATCCAACTTCTGAACCCAAGTTCTAGCAGTGCATTTGTTTGAACCATCATAGCTAGGAATAGCTAGCTTACCCACCTTATGCTGTAAATCCCTGTTGTTTCCTTGGACTCTCTCTCCTCTAGGTTTGTTCCTGTATTTGATGCCACAAAACTCCGCTAAGGACATTGAGCCCTGGAATTCTTCACCCAATGATTGATATTCCCGCAAATTATCAGTCCACCCTTCACCACCTCCTTGTTGTCCTTGCTCTCTATGCTGATCCTCCAAAAACTCAGGCATTAGAGGTATAGGAGTGGTTCTACTAGCTGTCCTATGTGTGTGCAAAGGTGCATTAGTGTGGCTACCTTCACCCTGGTTACCATTATGTTCGTGGTTGCCATTATTATGTCCATTGTTTCCATTATTGGTGTTCATGTTTTGCATCATCTGGGTTAAGGTTTGGACCAACTGTTGTGGTCCCCTAGCCAAATCATTGAGCATAACTAATATACTAGGATCCTATTGTCCCTGTCCACCCTATCTATCCCCCATGATTTCCTCTTCCGAATCAGAATGAGCTACACCTCTGGTTCTCTTGCAAGTGAAAATCTCCCTATCTTCCGGATTCATTAAAAAGCATGCAACCTGCTAAAAATCTTAATTCTGTCTCAAAATTTCTGCTATTAAAACATGCGCTAAATCCCACTGGCTGGCAAAGTCTCCAGCTCTGATACCACTATAAAATTCCCACCCAAAATGCAATGAAATTTTTACAATTTTCCTATGTTTGACAATGCAGGCATTTTGTCAAACAGTTTGCTTGTTTGTTGTTCTGAGTTTGTTCCAGAAGGTTTTAAGTAGAAATGGTTTCCAATAACACTTCACATGAATTACTCACTAATTTCAATGATTTAGATTACAATCCTTCTATTGCTAGCACAAAGAGAAGCATGGAATTGATAACAGAAAATATATTACTGTGATCTGATTTTTATTTTTCAAAATGAACAATTAATACATATATTCCCGAATTCATGAATAACACATAATAATATATTTTCTGACCTAAGCAATTATTAATATCTTTTTGGCTCCTTATAATTTGTTGAGGCACTTCAATGAAATTCCCACAGCGCAAGCAAAGTCCACGACTTCCTCCTTGAAGATAGGCGCAGCTATTACAAGAGCTGCGATTAATACCCAAGCTCACGGCTGCAAAAGAGGTTAGCGGCAATATTTAGGTGACCACTATTACTCCAAATCAGCTGATTCTTTCCTTTTTGAACTGACTTTGACCCCCACGTAGAGTCCCAACTCAGCAGCCCACTATCTGATATGCTTTGAAGGAAGCGATTAATTATATTTGAAGAGTGATGGCCCAAGTAAGATGCTACGATAGACCCCAACCAAAGTCTTCATAAAAATATAATAAACTCTGAGATATTTGCCTCCCTCTAGGAATAATTACGGCCAATATCCCAATATGTATTGGTCTGAAATACTAACAATAAAATATAATGTTGACTGTGTAATTGCAGCTGTTAAATATATTTCCCCTGAAACTTCTCTGTAAATACTCTATTGATTATCTCTGAAATTTGTCTCCAAAGGAGACTGACAAATTTCCTTCGTAATCCAATCGCAGTGCCCACTGTGAGAACCCAAAATAATTTATCTATCACGACCAGCTAGGATAGAATAATCGCACCATCGAAATTGGTTACCCATAGTGTTTCTGTCCCAAGGTTTAGCTCTGCAAGCTCCTCAAAAACCAAGTAGAATAATAATCCAACATATTCCAAATGAACTTCACTTTTCCCTTTTGTAAGCCATTCCACCCTGATTTTCAAATTCCGGCTTTAGATAATTAATTAATTCCGGGAATAATAATAAAAGTAGACCCTTTTTAACATTTCATAAATAATCACCAAGTCACTTTAGTTACTTTATTAATTTAATTAAATAACATTATCTTTATTATGGAACGGATAATATTAATTAATTAAATTAAAATATTTCCTTTTACTTTTGTAATTAGCCCATGGAAATAATTAGGCTAATTATGTAATGTCCCCTTTCTAACATTCATAGCATGATGTTGTCGTTAGCCTATTTCCCTATGGTCTCGTAGGCTAACCAAGGCATTAAAGGGACTTAGAGGTTATTTGGCCTAGACAATTTCAATTGCATATCTTTTTGAGGGGTTTGAGACAGTTTTGGGCATACTTACTATTTTATAGTAAGTCATGAATGGACATGGCTAGACTTCTAGGCGGTAGTGACATGTCGATGGTAATTGTTTAAAATCGACAGGGAGATTTATTTATCATTGATATGATTTATTGGGCATTAATGAAGTTATTTTATAAAATTAAATTTAAATATTTAACTTTATTAATGCATATTCTATAGTTTGTGAGAATTATTTAAATAAAAGAATCCCATTTATTTTATAATTCATTGGATACGTAAGTTACATAAAGGGAGTTATGTTTTATCTCACATGGACAAAACAAAGGAATGGACTCTTGTGAGAACTCTATAAAAGAAATAGAAGAGCTTCCATTTAGGGAGTTTTTGGATATGAGATTAATGTTATGCCTGCTGGATTTCCTAGAAATCTAATTTTCGAGCTTGGAGAACGAAATCCCTCTTTGCTAACATTCTCTTCTCTGTTGAAAGACCACAATTAGGAGGATTGATGGTGTTTTTTATTCAGGAAAGACATTGGGTTTATTGGATTTACAACAAAGAAGGGCAGAATAATGATTTGCTACAGAGGCCGTGAATAGTGTTTTGCTACAATATGCATGAATAGTGTTTTTGCTACAATGACCGTGGTTAGTGATTTTGCTACAGTGCATGTGAATAGTGATTTTGCTACAGTGTCGTAAATAGTGCTACTATAGTGCGTGAGCAGTGTTTGCATCAAGTTTATTTGTTTATTCTCACTGATTAGAGGTCTGGAACGCTGCCATTTCTTCTGTGGGTCACTGCAGCACTAATTTCCATGCTTCTTCTATCAAATTTTCATATCTAAGCATTGTAATTTTTTAATACAAATTTGAATATTTGTTGCAGCCCATAAGGCAATTGTATGTGCACATTTATATTGCAAATTAGTGTTTAACAATAAATAAGGAGTTTCAAGTTTTGCATGTATAGTTGTATGTTTGTCAAGTGGTTTGACAAAGTGCCATGTTGATCATTAAGCAATTTAATTGATATGACATAGTAGTTCGCAAGTTTCTTTCATTGGAAAAATAGGGATGGTTATTACAAATTAACCTCAACCTGGCTCATGCCTCGGAAGGGGACATTACACCTATCAATTCAATTTTGCCCTTCTAAGCTAAGCAATCCCTTAAATCTTCAACAGCACCATCTAAATCCTATATTATCTACAGTCATGCTTTTGACATGGGTTGACATTTTCCGTAGGAGAACTAAGAGTCTATACTCATAGCTTCCTGTGGAGATCAAACATTGAATTACCCAAAAGTTTGGACAGCCAAATTAGTGTTTTATCTTCCCATGCTTGATCTGTCATGAAAATACTAAAAAGATTATATTCCCTATTTAGTGATGCAAGAAGGTTCAATCTCTACCTCACTTCTGAACAAATCTCACCACCTAAAGAGCATTTGATGCCATAATTCAACTTCCTTTGATGTACCTGAGAATTCACTTTGTTGCCTTCCAATGCTCACCATGAGGATAGGATGTTAATATGAAACCACTCCAACTGCATTGGCAATATCTAGTCTATCAAGCGACACTCCAACTCCATAAACACTATAGCATCCACTTATTCTGATCATTGCAAGCAGTCAACTTCGTGGTTCTCTCGAAAGATGTAGAGGCAGACTTGCATTCCTACCTAGATTGAGATTGTAAATTTCTCTCTTCGCTACCACACCTGCAGGGTAAGTCACAAGGTTCGTGTTTGTGTTCACACGATAAAATTCAAAACAAGTTCGCCAGCCAATAAAATTCTGGAAAGAAATCATGATTGAGTTTGAAGAACATAAATCTGTATTTTTATTTTTTTTTAATTTTCAAAATAAAAAATAAATACACAATATCAAATTAGATAAATATTACTAAATAGATTCTAAAACTATGTACGAAGATGTCAAAATAAAAAACCATGATAAGTTGATAAAAAAAATAGAACATTAAAAACATGCGAAATCACAAATTTTAAGATACTTTAAAAGATGGTAATTACATTACAAATATATAAATTCAAAAAATTGATGCCCCTCAAATAATAAAAATAAATAAATGATCCAAAAGGCTTAAAGGAATATAAATATTTATATATCTATATTTATAATAAATAATTATTATGTTAAATCTACATTTTAAAATAAAAAATTTATTATGTTAAAGCTAAGTAGCCAATCCTGGTACTGTTATGGAATTGGATATGAATAAAAGATTTGGGTATGCAAATACTGTAATTGGTCTTTTGGGCCTGGATACATTTTTTGATATGGCCATACAAATTATAATATATATATAGTATTAAAAATATAGCCAAATAAGCAAAATTAACCACATAATATGCATATATATTATAGAGTAAACAAAATAAGTTAAATAACCACAAAACATACTAATAATTCAATGCCAAAATGTCATGATATTCAATTGAAAATCTGCAATGGGAGATATTTGTGTGAATCAAGGATCAGAGAGTAAAGGATCCTCCGATAATTTAGCAAGTGAGAAGTTTCCACTTTCCAGAAGAATGTGAGAAAGAACCATTATGTATTGAGAGTTTTGACAAGGGACTAGAGGAAATTTCAGGGCATCAAGAGGAAGAGGTTCATTTGGGAAATGAGCCTGCAAACAATGATGAAAATAAATAAGGATCATCAAGTAATTTTGAAGGGGTCTTTGAGGCCCCAAAGAATAAGATTGGTAGGTTTGTTTACATATTGGAAACAACCTCTAGCCAAGAATTATCCACCTATGCTAGGGTTGTTACAAAAGTAGATATTTCACATTGGATCATCTAAAGGACCTTGGTTCCAAGACATTGAGTATAAATGTATTCCTTTTCGTCATTATGAATAGCACTGAACAGACAATGTGAAGCAAAACTGGAAATAAGATTTTCTTTTTTATTGTTTTTTGAAGTCCATATTTGACTTTTTGTAAAGTGAAATAAAAAAAACGTTCATGGGCTGTAGATCCTCCCTGGATCCTCGGGAGGACTGTGGGTCCTGACATCTCTGGGAGGATTCACAGTCCTGCAGGATCCTGGCCATATCCAGGAGGATCGAACCAAAATCTGTATCAGAAACATTTCGTACCAGGATCCAAGGGTCTGGGGTGAAAGATCCAGTAAAAATATTTAAAAATCCTAACGTATCCGGGAGGGTCCGTAGTCCTTCCATAGGATCCTAGCCATATCCAAGCAAAATCAAACCAGGATTCGTATCAAAAATGTTCCATACCAAAATCCAAGGGTCTGGGGTGAAGGATCCAGTAAAAATATTTTAAAAACATAACCCAACCACCCATTGACATTATAATAAAAACAAATAACATAAAAAAAAACTTGAAACAACTATCAAATTCTACCACTGTTGATGCTAATATCTCTTTACCCCTCAAATGTTCACATTACTCGACTACTCCTTCAAAATACAATGCCAAACTGCGAAGTCAGCAATGCAAAATGGCATACGTTAAATTATTACCTCAAATCCGTCACTTATTAAGGGAAAATCTATCACTGGATCCATCCTCAACTCTTATGGTTCCTTGCAAATCCATCATTAATTAGCAGCAAATACATCACTAATTAGAGGTAAATCTGTCCTAAACTCTTTCTTGCAAATCATCACTGAGATGTTTTACGTATCAAAAAAGACAAACCTTAACAAACACATTAGTTGGCAGTCGGAGGAAAATGCAGGCATGTCAGTTAACAATCGGAAGAAAATGCATTTTTATTTGTGTTGCATTCAAACCATATGAAATGATAGGACGAACATGAAAGAATTTTGAGGATTTTGATTAAATTCACTGAAATTCAAATTTTTCTTTGAAAATCGGCGAACTCTATGACAGCCTACAGGCCAAGAAAACAATGAAGCATATCCAAATCTGACAGTTTTTAAAGTGTATTTTCCTATGCTTATGTGGTGTCACCAAATCATGCTGTTATTGCTATCTATAATGATCACATTATCAACTTATAAAACCACAACCAATGTTTCACCACTAGTGAATTTTACGTACAAATTTGGTTCATGTGTGCCTCTTCCAAAGCCTTCCTGTTAGAGTTTAGCATTTACTTTAGGTAGTTTTCTATGGTAAATAGTAATTATACTATTACCTAAGTTAGAATATATTGTTTGATATGTTATTGTTGTGAGTAACAAGAATAATATATGGATAGATTTATAAATTTATTTAGTTAATAGGTTGAGAGATTGTAGGGATCAAAGCATCCCCAATTATAGGATATGTCTCCTATATATTTGTATGAGGTCTCTTGTATTATTAAGATAGTGAATATTATTTGTGCGATTTAAATATTATCTTTGTTATTGTGTTCGGTTGTGCTGCATAAACTTTGTTCAAACTAAAACTTCCTTCTTGAAATAATATTCAATGGTAGCTAATCAAGCTCTACATGTGTGCTTGCTTCAACACCTTCTTCAAGTCGCAAACACATTTTCCTCGCTTACTTTTAAAATTAATGGTTTTTCCATTTATATTTCCTCATGCAAATCACAATTGAGCAATGCATTCTTCACATCCATTTAATGCAGCTGCCATACAAAGTGAATTGTTGGTGCAATGATAGTCCTAATTGTGTTCATCTTTTCAAGAAGAGAAAATGTCTTGCTATAATCAAGACCTTTTTGTAGCTTATCTTTTAACCACAAACCTAGCCTTGTATTTTTGAATTTCATAATCAAATCAAATTTGGGTCTATAAGACTCATTCACAACCAACATTCTTACCTTGAATAAATTCTATCTACGTTGCTAGAAAACGGAAACAAAAAGGGGTCCGAAACATAGAAATGCAGATTTTCAAAAACACTTGGTTCGTTTCCATGCAATATACTATTAAATATATATATATATATATATATATATATATATATATATATATATATATAATGCATAATACTCATTTTTTAGTCCATAAAAGATAAAACACTTTAAAAATATAGTATTCATTCAAACTTCAAAGACAAAATGTACATTCAAATCTAGAATAAATCATCTAGATTGTCCTCAAAATCATGAATGCCACTCCCACTAGCTCCACTCTCCACCCCTTGTGCAGAACTCCCTTGATTGTTATCATCGACACCAAGTTGTGAAAGTTGGGCGAGAGTAGCTGCAGAAGCATCCAAGTTTGTAGTCTCTGGAG
Organism: Torreya grandis; assembly: GCA_037957365.1. Classification (NCBI taxonomy): domain Eukaryota; kingdom Viridiplantae; phylum Streptophyta; class Pinopsida; order Cupressales; family Taxaceae; genus Torreya; species Torreya grandis. The sequence continues at coordinate 4,125,384 of JARHVA010000063.1, read as the reverse complement.
AATATCCCAAAATTTGTTAGGCCCTTGGATATGGTCCTTAGACTTCTATGACAGGACGTGCAGATTGGAATGCACAAATACAAAATCCTCGACGTTCTTGCATGCCAAATTGTTTCATTTAACTGAGTGGATAAAGGCATATGTACTCAAATTCCGCTCTGTTGAAGAATTACTAGCTCCTTGTTGCAATGGCTGCCTCTAAAATTCTCCTCCTTGCAGTGGCTGCCTCCAAATGTCGCCTCCTTGCAATCGTTGCCTCCTAAATTCCTCCTCGCTCTTGTAAAAAACAGAAATGATGAAAGTGTGTGTTTTGCTTTGCATTGAGTGTGTTTATAATTTATATAGATTTTAGATAGTCTATTCTAAAAGATCAGGATTTTTTTTTTTATTGTTTTAGCTCAATATTGGATTTTTGGAATAACTGTGTGAATTTTTCCCCGATATTGATTTAAATGGACTGTGAAAGCATTAAATCTTTGAAATGTTTTAGCTTTTTTTTTTAAATTTGGTCAATAGCTTTTCCATTGGAAATTCTCCAGAAATGCCCAGGTATGTGACAGAAAACGTCCAGAAAGTTTCTGGATGTTTCCGACACATGCCCAGACATTTCCGAAGTGTTTCCGACACATTTCCATACCAGAAAAGTTTCCAAGGCAGAAACGGATAGGGGCTGGGATGTTTCCCTGCAACATAGAGTTTTATTGGTCACCATGTATAACTTCAAGTCAAGGAGTTGTCCTCTTGCAATGCAATGTTTTATTCTTGTTTCCCTTTTGCTTCGTCATATTTTTGTGGATCTTTAGTTTTCGCAACTGTTTACATAAAAGCACAGCTAATGTTGACTCCTAGTTTTCCTAATATCCTTCACATCCACATCAACTCTAGCATTCTCAATAGTTTTCTTGGCCCGCTTAGGTAACCTTTCTTGAGCTGTTAGGGAAGACATGGACGGGCTATTTTCCTCACTGACATCATCAATAGCAGCAAGTTGTGGCTTCGGTGAAGGTGCTAGAACTGTCTTTTCTATTTCGTTGTAGCCATCAAATGTTACATCTCTACTAACAAAGCTCTTTCTAGTTTGTTGATTATACAACCTGAAACCTTTTGCTTCCTACTATAGCCAACAAAGATGCAGTTAAGACTTTTACCATCAAAATTCTTCCTTGTTGATCAGGAATATGTGCATGAGCCTCAAAACCAAATACAATATAGTAAGCACCTGTAGGATTTCAATCACACTGGACATCTTCAAGAGTTATATTTCTCACAGCCTTTGTAGCTCACCTATTTAGAATATAAACTGCAGTTCAAACTACTTCGGCCCATAAATGTAAAGGCATATCTCTTTCTCTAAACATACATCTAAGTTAAAACCATTTAGATTATGGTTCTGTTTTCCTCTCAGTACTAATTGTGTTGAGGTGTGATGGTAACAGCTGACTAACTTTTAATGTGTGTTTCATCCAAATGATACCAAAATGGTGTTCACACGTTCAATCTCCTTAATTATGCTAAGCACCTGAATAGTTTGTTACTTAGAATTTTAACCAAGGATTTTGAATGATTTAAACTTGTCATGCACTTCATCCTTACACTTGAAGAAATATACCCATTTTTTTCTGTAGAATTCATCAAAAAAAGATAAAACACGTATTGAACCTGCCAACTATGGGTTACCATTACTGGGTCAATCACGTCATTATGCACCAACCATAGGTGTTTCTTGGCTTGCCAAGCGGCATGCATCTTAAATCTATCTATGTTGTGTTCACCATCATGACAACCGTCCCATATATCTAAATTTGTACTAATGTGTCACAAACCATGAACCGCAGTTAATCTAACCATCTAGTTAAACTTGTGATAATTGAAATGACCAAACCTTTGATGTCATATGTGATCTGTAAAGTCAACATTTGCAATGAAAGTCTTTTTGCATGACTTGCAGCAAGAAACCTATATGCGCTACCTCCAACAGTTCCATAAGGCACAAATTGGTAACTAATTTCAAAAAAAATATCATATGTACACATAGAACTCAAACTTATAAACGTATTCAACACTTGGAAGAACTTAAAGAAAGTTATTCTTAAGACCGAGCACATACATCACATTAATTAACATTCTTTCTCCACCACTAAGAGAAATATCACTAGTTCTTACAGCAAGATAAGTATCATTAAAAAAAATTCAATAGTATAATAACAAATTGAACATAGATGGTGGCCTTGAACTAAACCAATCTTGGAGACCAATCATTAATCTAATTAAAAAATGATGTTCTTGGATTTGAGCATTTTTGTTTCCTCCTCAGTTTTCTAACCAATTGTGTCATCGTGTTTTCCAGGTTGTTTAGGCTCTTTTCACCCTTTTCACCTTTCCTTTTAACTCCTACTCTTATCTTTCTTTTTCAGAATTGTTGTTTATCCCTTGCTCTAATCTCCTTGAATTCTTATCCCTTCGTAGCAATTTTGTTAGTTGGTTCTTTTTAATTAATAAGTTTAAAACATCTCCCATTTCAATAAATAGATGTTATAATTAAAATATATAATGTTTAGTCATTTCTCACTTTCTTTTTGATTATTTTTATCATCTTAATTATATTAATATAAATTATATTCTAATTTTTTATTTTTATTTTCAATTCTCAATTTTATTTAATATTGGAATTTAATTTTTTGAATTCACCTCTCTAACATAAAAAGTTAATTCCCCCAACTACCCGACATCGCAGCACTTCCATGTTAATCTCTTTAAATGGCAACCTAAGTCTACAAAACTAATCATACTATTCTCTCATCTTGATGATGGTTCACAGAGCATGATCCAAAAAGTTGATGTTAAAAATTCTTACACGGTTCTAACCAGAAATCTCTTGGCATTACTTCATGCACTGTGGAAATACTCTCTCTTTGATATAAAAAAAAATGTTTTCTTGTTCAATTTCCTGATTTTCTTCCACATATTTAAATCAATCTCCATTGTAAGGCACATGTTGTCTAGCACCAGAATCAATACACATCATCACTTGAAGTTTTTGCAACAATCTAGTGATAAAGACATTACCTTGTCTCATCTACTGATTTGCATTACTGTCAGTCCTTGGTTTATGTCCTCTTCCTTTATTTGGCAATCTTTTTCATAAGCCCTGGTTTGCCACAATTGTGGCAATTGCCTTTTGGACTTTGATAATTACTACCATCATTAGCCTAGGAATTCCCTCCAAAACCTTGTTTGGGAGATGGATGAGACTTACCTTATTTGAAAATTTCTTGCCCTTGAATTTTCCCTTAGAAAGACATGCCTTCTCACTAAAACTAGATGATTGGTCTCTTAAGAAACTGCAGTGCTTGTAAGTTAATAAAAACATTCCAATCAAATCAACAACATTCAAACCCTAAAACATCGAATCTAGTGATGATTCCTTGATAAAATCCCGGAGAACCATTAATAATTATCTCAACAACCTCATCATACTTGACTTATAATCCAATGGTTTGAAGCTAGCTACAAGCTTTACACATCCTGATTATCTCACATTCAATCCAGACAACTAATTTTTGAGGTACCCTACTTTTGATAGATATCTCAAAAAACTTTTAAAGAGCTTCATGAACCCCATTTCCATATATTGTATCATGAATTTTGAGAAAAACTTCATCAGTAACAGTGGTGCAGTCACAAACACGGGGCTTCCAATGAGGGAAATCCCTAACCCAACAGCTAAACAAGTACACTCACTCCTTATCTGAAACAAAAAGGTTTCTCCTTACATTAATGTAAACAAACAAATTGCAGTAGTCCCTATGGTGTCAACTACAGGCTGCTCTATAACTACGAGCTTTAAGATCTCTACAATGGCATCACTGTGGACTACCTCACTCACTCTCTCACACTAAATGTTGGATGAAGAAGACTTCCTTAACCATAAGGTTTCGTATGAAACACCTAGCTCTCCAACATATGTTTGCCTCCTCTCTTTCTAAGATGTTGGATACACCCCTTTTATGGGCTTCCTCTCAATGCTACACGTCAATCGTGACCCATGCAGACTTTTATGGGCTGCCCCATGTCCAAAGGAGCTCGTGTGCCTTCCACTCAAATGAAGATATATGACATGTGTCCTTCATTTCCAAAGACCTGTGAGTCAATGGTCAAATATCCCGCCCCGAGCGTCTATGCATCCAATATCCCATATGACAGTTCCTTTTTGTCTCACTTGTCCTTAGGTTGCATGTATAAATGTTTGTGTGCTTTATGCGACAACCATGTTCATCCAGTGTATCTGAATCATCATAGCATACCTAGTGTGCGCTATTAATTATGCGCAGTCTTACAAAATACACCTGGTGCATGTGATGTGCACCAAGATGGGAAAATTTATTCAAAAGAACGACTCTCTTTTTGGGTGATGCAGGTGATGCAAGATTGCACTAAGCCAAGCATGCTCCTACATGAGACAGTCTGGGTAATTGAAAGAAAGTAAGCCCCAACTCACATGTTGAAATCTTCAAGAGTATGGCCGTAACGACCAATATCTGTAAGATCCAACCATGTAATATCTTCTACTATGTGATCCTTCCATTTGACTAAGTACTGCGTGTATTCCTTTTTGTGCGTCCTCATGACGACCTTAGAGTTCAAAATGGCCTCTATAGATTCTTTTTCCTTCTCCGATACTTGCTCTCTCCAATCAAGCAATTGAGGTCTTGTTCCTTCTCCTTCCCCAGATGTTGTCCACGAAATTCGTACAAATCTGCCACATTGAATATCAAGAAATTCTATCTCATAGGCATTTTGTGAAAACTTGTGCAACACCTTGAATGGACCAATCTTCTTCCAAATTTGTTTGTTGTATGTTCCTCACGAAATACTCTCCTTATGCAAATGCCCCAGCACTAGCTCTCTGATTTTCAAATCTCTCTCTGCACTTCATGTTTGCACGTAGTTTGTATTATAGAATACTTTTCTCCAAATTTTCTCTCACCTATCAATGTATTTTGCCCATATATTATGAATAATCCTCTACTTCTATGCTTATACCTTTCATTTCCCTAACTTTCCTTAACTCTGCAACTCCCCTTGGGCTACTTCCATATAAAAGGCATCTCCCCAATATTTCTATTCACCAAATTGTTATATGCAATCTGCCTGCACCAAAATCAAGTCCCATTGCTTCAGTTTGTCTCCCACCAAGCATCGTAACAAGTTCCAAAGGCTCTTATTCACAACCTCAATCTATCCATCTATCTATGGATGGTACATTAAACTAAGCTCAATATTGTTCCCAACTTTTCTCATATGGTCCTCTAAAACTGACCTGTAGACTCGGTGTCTCTATCTAACACTATGTTGCATAGCAACCCATGCAACCTTACCACTTCTCTGAATTAAAAAAATCACAATTTTTGTGGCATCACTCATCTTCTTACATGCAATGAAGTGCGCCATCTTTGAGAATCTATACACCACCACAAAATTGGAATCACTTCGCTTCTAAGTTCTTGGAAATCCCAAGACAAAATCCATGCTAATGTCATCCCATGGTCTCTTCAAAATAGGCAGTGGTTAATACAGCCTTGCATTCTAGCTCCTTCCCTTTGCCAACTAGAAAACTCTACACTCTTGGACATATTTACGCATATTTGCGCCCACACTTGGCCAAAAGAAACTTTCTGCTAATGACACATAAGTCTTGTCATTGCCAAAATTACCGGCTAGACCTCCATTGTGCTTTTCCTTTATCATGTTCTCACGCATTGATCCTTTGGGGATGCATAGTTGTGCCCCTTTGAACAACATTACGTCTTGCAGAATATAGTCCAACCGTGGTGTTCTATCCACATTCGTCGTTTTTGGTTTTCCATGCATCTCTAAAATCCTTATCTTCGACATACAAATCCTTCATAGAATCAAATCCCAGTACTTCCACTTGCATCTCATTTAATAAGAGAATTCTCCTACTCAGCGCATCGACAACCTTCTTTGATTTTCCACTTCAATGTTTTAACTCAAAAGAGTAAATCTGCAAAAACTTTTAATGAATTGTAGCGATTTATGGTCCATGTACAACACATACTCCTTTGGCAACAGATAATCTCTCCACTTCTTGAGTGCTTGCACTATGACATAAAACTCTTGATTGTACATTGAATATTTTCTCTTCACGTCATTTATTTTTTCAATGAAGTAAGCTACAAGTCTACCATCTTGGCTTATTATTGCTCTGATTGTTGCGCCACTGGTATCATAATCTACCCGAAATAACTTGTCGAAATCAAGCAAGGCAAATACTGGTTGATCAGTCACTTTATCCTTTAAGCTTCAAAAGCTCTTCTCCATCACTACTATCCAAACAAACTCTTTTCTATCTCCTCTCATTAACTCTGTAATCGTTGTGCATGTTCAACTCAACAAACTACCTATAAAAGATCGCTAAGCCATGAAAGCTTCGTGACTCAATCATGATTCTTGGTGACGATAATGATGGTGCCCACCTTCTTTGAATCCATTTTCAAACCCTCTTGGGATATCACAATCTCAAGTACACCAACTCTTCCTTCATGAAGCTACATTTTTTGACATTTATTAGCAACTTTTCTTCTTACAACTATTGCAACAACTCTCTCAGATGCACTAAGTGCTCCTCCCTTGTCTTGTTGAAAACCAAAATGTCATCTAAGTCTCATGGGCTCAACCTCCTCGACCCAGAATATATAGAGAGGGAGCCCATTATTCCATATTTGTGCCACCTCAACATACCTATAGAGAGTCTCATGTAGATTTCAATAACAGTTTCTTGGGAATGGTTTTAGGGCTTCATTCATAAGTCCCATGAATGTCTTTTGAGTACAATTTTGAGTTTGAATGACATGACTATCCATTCATATAGTCCTCCTTATGTTTTAAATGCAATCTTACACTCATCATCCTCTTGGATTCTGATCTAGTGATACTCACTCTTCAGATCAATCTTTGTAAAATATTGTGCTCCACTTAAACAATCCATCAAGTCATCAATGTATGGTAATGGGAACCTGTACTTGATTGTTATCTTGTTAATCCCTCTTGAAACATGTGCCATTTTCCTCCTTTCTTTGGTGCCAATACTTCAAGTACTCCACACATGCTCAAGCTTTGTCTAATCAAGCCCTTATCCAACAATTCTTTCACTTGCTTTTGTAGCTATCCATTCACCTTAGGTGTCAATCTGTATGCTCCCTTGTTTGGAAAACTCTATCCGGGTATCATATCCATATGATGACTAATACTTCTTATGGGTGGCAATCCTTCCGATAGATCACTCAAAATGATCTCTCTAAACTCTCTCAAAAGTTCCTTTACTTCATGTGGGAGTCTCTACATACCTCCTATGTCAGCGTTGTTACTAGAGCCTAGCCTTCCCTTTCTTTATCTGCTTCCTTCGAGAACCCTCTTCCCAAGACTCTTATGATGCACACACAAAATCCATTGTGCACCTCTTCTTCCTGGTCCTTCAAGGGACTCAAATTAAACTTCCTCCCATCTTTCTCCAAGGGGCATGTGTTGGCCCTTCCATCATGTAGAGCCTTTATGACAAATTGCCAAGGACTCCCCAAAAGTACATGGCACATGTCCATTGTCATGATATCACACTAGACTTCATTTTTTGTATGCGTCTATCTAGAATTTCACTAGGCATTGTTCATTTACCAATATCTTATGGCCCTTCTGCAGTCATAGCAAGTTGTATGGGTTGGGGTGCGCTACCTTCTTCAAACCCAACTTTTCCACCATTTCGCTTGAGACTAAATTACCAGTGCTACCACTATCGATAATCACCTTGCATCAATTACCTTCAGACTTACAAATTGTTTGATTCTTTCTCTACGCGGGTTCATTGTCCTTTGTCGACTTCAACAACACCCTCTTCATCATGAGATTTTTTTCACATTTCGGCCCCTTAAAATGCTTTCAAGATCTGACGCATTCTTCATCTCCATGCATGACATGCAAATTGGGTTCCAATCTCCTATTGTTTTCACTCTGTGCCTAAGGGCATTCATCCGCCCTATGCTCAAGCTATCCACATTTGAAACAAGTTCCTAGAAATCCTCTTCCCCTTCCTCTTTCATATCTTCCACGCCCTCTAGATGGGTAAGACGTTCCTATGTGCGCGTGTTCTCCTCCACACGTGTAACTTTGTTCATGCATGTGCATCTAGTTGCATGTAGCGTTTTTCTCTCCATGGCTCAACCGGTTTCTTCCAATGTCATTTCATCCTCCTCCGCATGCAAACTCTCCCTCGCACAGTACTCTATTGTCGACGCAACAACTCCTCGGCCTTCAATGCAATTGATAAGCTTCTTCTATGATTTGGATCCAAGCCACACTCAACTCTTCTTGAATATCCAATTTCCAGCCATTTAGATATCTTTCTACTTTCTCTTGATTTACTTCACTATAGCTAGATCTGATAGTGATTATATAAAAATCTTTAATGTATTCCTTGACATTTAGCTCTCTTTGCCTTAGGTTCTGCAACTTTTTAAATAGTTCCAATTGGTAATCACTAGGTAGGAATTTGCCTTTCATTTTGCTGACCATTCGGTCCCACTTAACTATTTTCTCCTTTCCTCTTCCTTTTCTTTCATTCTAAGCCTCTTTCCACCAAAGCACCACATGATCCTTCAGCTTGGTTTGTGCAACCTTCACCCTCTTTTGATCACTTATATCATCAAACTCGAAATATTCCTCAATGTCAGTCATCCAATCTCTAAGTTCTTTAGGATTTAGAGTCCCCGAAAAACATGGCACCTCTACAGCTACCAATCCTTGAGATAGCTCTCAAGAGTCTACCTTCCCTTGCATCCATGTGCATTTCTTCATCTTCATCACCATCTTCACCTTCAAATCTATGTTATTCTTCTTCAACATCACTATGATCATCTCTTGGGATGAACCCTCTCCTTCTATCTTCTTCTACAACATCCAAACCAGTCTGTATGCCCCTCAACATGTCCAATATTTCTTCGAGTTTGTTGCTACAGCACCCCCTCTATCGAGCCAAGAATGGACTGTAAAAATTAAAAAATTAAATTGGTGAAAACCAAAATTGTATTCATTCACCAAATGAGATGTAAGAGTACAAATAAATAGCAATCTATGTGACTATTTGGTTCATCTCCAAGATGACTATTCAAATTCTACAAGAAGATGAGAATATAATTCATAGAATTATATAGACATAATATTACATCCCCACCTTTAATCCGTAGGAGTTATAGTGAGACTAAGCATGCCTCTGAATTTTTCAAATTTCTCTTTTCCAAGCACTTTTGTCAGGATATACGTTGGTTGCTTTGCAGTTGGACAATGTATCATTTTACACTGTCGTTTTTCACTTCATGCCGAATCAAATGGAATTTGGTGTTGATGTGCTTGGTTCGATCATGAAATAATGAATTTCTTGCCATTTGGATTGCAGAAGTATTATCAACCATGAGTAGTGTTGATGAGATCTATTTTTCTTGCAAATCTGCAAGAACCCTTCTGAGCCATGTTATTTCTCTAGTTGTCCCTAAAGCTGCCATATATTTTGCTTCTGCTGAAAAAATTGTGGACATTGACTGCTTCTTTGACTTCCAAGTGATAACTATTGTTCCTAAATTCATCAATAAATCTAGAGTTATATAAACATAATATTACATCCCCACCTTAATCCATAGGAGTTATAGTGAGACTAAGCATGCCTCTGAATTTTTCAAATTTCACTCTTCCAATCACTTTTGTCAGGATATACGTTGTTTGCTTTGCAGTTGGACAATGTATCAATTTTACACTGTCATTTTTCACTTCATGTCGAATCAAATGGAATTTGGTGTTGATGTGCTTGGTTTGATCATGAAATACTGAATTTCTTGCCATTTGGATTGCAGAAGTGTTATCAACCATGAGTAGTGTTGATGAGACCTGTTTTTCCTGCAAATCTACAAGAACCTTTCTGAGCCATATTATTTCTCTAGTTGTCTCTGAAGCTGCCATATATTTTGCTTCTGCTGAAAAAATTGTAGACATCGACTGATGCTTTGACTTCCAAGTGATAACTATTGTTCCTAAATTTATCAAGAAATCTAAAGTTGATTTCACATCTTCAAAATCACCTGCATAGTTTGAATATGGATATCCGACTAGTTTGAAGTCTGTTGCCCTAGAGTATTTTAACCCAAAATTTTGTGTTCCTTTTAGATATCAAAGAACTCTCTTTGCTACTACCCAATGACTTTCTCTAGGTTGTTGCATGATTATAAAAAGAACACCAACGACACAAAAAATGTATGGTCTCGTCGTGGTTATATAGATCAAACTTCCAATGAGTTGTCTATACTGAGTTGCATCTTCAAAGTTTTTAGTATCATCTAATGTCAACTTCAAATTTTGTTCCATAGACATAGTGGTTTACAATCTAACATTCAAAATTTGCCCAAATTTTCACTAATATACTTTTGTTCTGTGTTGAAAATGTACTTAGAATTTTTAATCACTTTAATACCCAAATAGTAATGAAGGTGATCTAAATCTATCGTTTCAAAATATTTCATCAATTTTGATTTGACTTTTGCAGTGTACCTTCCATTATTTCCTATGAAGAACAAACCATCCACATATACAATGAGATATATAATTGTTTTGAAAAATAGAGTTGCATCTTCAAATTCAAAATGCTTGAAGTTCATGCTAAAGCGGTGCTCAGTGAGCTCACGTTCTTGGGGCTTGTTTCAATCCATACAACGATTTCACCAACTTGCACACTTTGTGTTCTTAACCGTCAACTGCAAAACCTTTTGGCTAAGTCATGTAAACTATTTCTTTGAGATCGCCATTTAGAAAAAAAGTTTTCACGTCCCTCTGATGAACTTTCCATCCATGTTTATGTTGCTAAAGCCAATAAAGTTCAAATAGTAGTTCATTTCATTGTTGGTGCAAAGTTCTTATACTCAATCCCTTCTTTATGAGCATACCCCTTTGCTAAAAACCTTGTTTTATGTTTGCCAAGTGAGCCATCTACTTTATGTTTACTTCAAAAGCCCCACTTGCAACCCATGTGTTTACAATTGAGTGGAGGATCAACTAACTCCCAAGTTTCGTTCTTGCCCAAGGCATCATATTCAATTTTCATTGTTTTCTCCATGCATCAATTTTTTCAGCTTGTTTGAAGGAAGTTGGTTATGAATTAAAAGCAATATTGATTTCTTCTTCTAGAGGGTCTTCCGAGATAAACTTTCTAGCTTATATTAAATCTCTTCTAAGAACTTGTATGCTTGTTGTATGGTTGTGTGTGTACATAGAGTCCTTGTTTTTCCAACTTCATCGGGTCTGACATATTTCAATGTTTGTGTGGCCAATTTGGCATCGTTTTCTATGTTTCTTGTGGAATAACTAGTGCCTCATTTTCTTGATTTGAAGCTCCTTCATCTTCTGATGTGTTCATCTTCTAATAATTTCAATTTCTACATCAAGAGGAGTTTCATTCTCAATTACAGGAGACAATACAAATTCAATTGATTTTCAATTGTAGGATCACCCTTCACTGTTTGGAATCTCCATATCATTCTCCTTGAACACATCAAATTTTGTCAATTTCTCAAGTCGTTCAATTGTTGATCAATGTTGGTTGTGTCCTTTGTGGTTTTACATAATACACCATCTCTTGCAAAGAGAAACTTCTTGTTTTTTTTCATCAAATATGTAGGTTTTTGAGGAGTCTAAATATCCCAAAATGATGCATTTTCGACTCTTGCGGTCCAGTGTGTTCCTGTTCTCCTTGGAAATCAATGCGCAACATGTAGATCCGAAAACCCGAAGATGTCGCACTAAAGAAAGATAACCACACCAAACTTCATATGGAGTCTTCATTTGAAGAGCTGCTAATAGTGACCTATTGTGGAGATAGACTGTTGTTTGAGTTGCTTATGCCTAGAAATGCAGATATCATATCACATCATATATTGGTGTGATATGATAATTTATTTCAAAGGAATGTGAGTTTATAAAGGAATGTGATATGATAAAGTAGAGGATTGATAATGTTGTTCAAGATATCATATCACATCATATCTTGGTGTGGTATGATGTTGTATTTCAAAGGAATGTGAGATTATGTTTGATCCTATTTTTATTGAGATAAACTTCAAACACCTTTGATGTGAATTCACCATCATTAACAATCCTTAGTGTCCCAATATGGAATTGCACTTTATTTTCAACCATAATTCTAAACTTTTGAAAAGTTTTGAAAGCTTCTAATTTTTGCTTCAGAAAATAGATCCAAATCATTTTGTTATACTGATCAATGAACATGAAGTACTTATACAAAATTGGTATAGTACACAAATTAGAGTAAATCAACTGCAATTTACTTTCAACTTTCCAATCTGATTTTTGAAATGGTTCCCGTTCATGCTTTAGCCAAGATGCATGCTTCACATTTTTTCAATCTTTTTGGCGGAGTTTACAAACCTACAACACCATTCTTTTGCATTGTTCAAATGTTGTCATAGTTAGTATGCCCAAATATAGCATGCCAAAAAAGACTTGTTGACATTCCTCCTTCAACAAGACGAGCAGAATTTCTTGAAATTGAAGTGTCACCTCTGAGTTTCAACAACTTTCCTTCCTCAAACCCAATCAATACAATTGCATTATAACGTTTCCTTTTGATGTTAACCTCTCCATTATCCATCAAAATGGAGTGGCATTGTTGATGAATGAGCACCAAAGACAAAAAGTTTCATTTCAGTTGAGGAAAATATAGGGCATTGTGGAGAGGGAAATCTGGAAGCCTAGGTGACTTGAGTCAAATTGTCTCTTTTCCTTCAAGTTGCAGACTTGTTTTGTTTGCCAAATATACCGGACCACATCTTTCTTCATGAAACTCCTCAAAAAAGACCCTTAGGAAAGCCATGTATTGCATGGCACCAATATCTAGGACCCAAGTATCATCCCAAGTTGAATTCACTAAGGCATTATTGACTTCATCTGAAATGGAAAGCACACATTCACTTGTAAACTAAGCCAGGTCTAGTTCCGAGATTTTCTTCATATCCTTATTTGCTTCTTTTTGTTTTCAATAGACTTCAATCTTGTCCTATGATGTTTTGCATTCATAAGCCTCATGACTCCCTTTTCTACCACAACGTTTGCGAAACATGTTTTGTTTGTCATTTTTGTTTTCATGATGTTGACCATTGTTTCTATCAGTTTTGTCGTCTCTTCCTCTATTTCTTCCTTTGCCTTTACCATTTCCTTCATTCTTGGAAGATGAAGCCTTATTGAAAGAATTGCACTTTTGATGACCATAGCAAATACTTTCCCCAGTGGTTTCAATCTTTATTCCAAAGGCCTTTTCTCTTTCAGCCATATTTTCAATCAATTGATCAAAAGTGTCTTAAATTGATTGCTTCTTTGCAAAGACTCTAAATAGATTGAATGTATAGGAAGAAGAAATTTTGTGAAGGAAATCATATATATATATATAATCAATTTTTGCACCAGCAACTTCATTATCATGTTTGATTGTGCAGACTTCTAAAGCTAGACTCATTATATCATCATTTTTCAACTCAAGGATAAACTATTTCAATTTCAATTGTATGTATTCCAATTCTAAATGAAAATCATACAAATCTTCTAACTAGTTTAGTACTTCCCATGGTGTGTTGCACCTTGGTATGTCACAAAAAACTTATCTATCAACTTGTCTCCAGGCAAATGCCTTAAAAAAATTATGCTTCCGAGGTTTTGATTTTGTTTTTGTTGTTGGTTCAACTGATTGTGTCTCCATCACAAATGTAGATCCGCAACTCAATGAAGATGAGAACATTTTCAACTTGTTTAAACCATTCTAACCAAATGTCATTCCCGCTTAATGTTGCACCAACTATTTTTTTTATTGAATGCATTTTGCTATCAATGGGAGATGGATTGGTTCCTTATCACTCTAATAGGTTTCCCTTTCTATATACCACCAAACTGATATACCAAACCTCTTGATATGCTCTCCCTTCCTATATACCCATTGGTACGTGGAAGAAACTCGTCCTTTCAATATACCTAGCAATACGTGAAAGAGACATTAAAGCACATGAGAGCAAAGTGATACGTGGCACTTAGGCAATATGTGAAAAATATTTGTCCTATCTATTAGAGTATCTTATTACCCGTGCTTGTTAGGTTTGTCCTATGTGGGGATTTGTCCCACATTGCCTAGTTTAGCTTGTATATTGTTTTGACTTTTGCCTATATAAGCAAATGTTATTCTTTGTAATATACATGCTTTTGTAATCTTTTACATATCCTTTTGCATATTCATTGTTTTGTTTTCAATTGGTTTCTCCTGAGTATATGTTGAAGCATCAATCGTTGTGGTAATAAGCCATTGGAGAGATCTTGGCTGAAGAGTTTTCATAACTCTTTCATGGTATCAAAACCACCCTCCAAGTAGCTATTACTCAGCCCAGGATATTTTTTAGTATTATTGGCAAACATCTAGCATCTACCATGCACCTTAGACAATCATTTGATTCATGCATTGAGATCTTGATTTTTTGTTTGCATTGGCTAGATCTTCACTCCTTAGGAGCCTCCTCTTGCTCGATCCATGTGCTCTCTGGCTGGATATATTGTGGTGTTTGGTTTGTAAGCCTACTCCCCTTTAAAGCCTACGTTTTTTATGGCTGTTGGTTACATAAATATATATCATGGTTTTCAAGTTGTTTTTGCCCTGAGGGCCATTGACAGTCTTCAAGGAGATCTATATTAGTTGTTCTTTCTCAGAGCTGTGTCTCGATATGTTTTTTTAAGATCTATTCAGCACAAGCATTGGTTGGGTCGAGCCATGGAGGTAGTAATGGAATTGGGAGTTTCTTTACTGGAGAAGGCAACAGGACGTGGCGTGGAAGGTAGCACATGGTCCCTGGCCTCCATCCCACTGCTAGAAACCTTCACCATCTAGCCTTACGGCCCCTACAAAATCCCACAACCTGCTCCACATTGAATTGCCAAGTCAATTTTGGAGGGTGGCGGTGGCATAAGGCATGGTGTAACACTGGGCGGACATTTCAGTAGGGCGGCAGTGGTTGGCGTAAGGCTAGGGTGGTAGTTGTTGGATCTGTTGTGATTTGTGGTGTTCTGCTCCAACTTCAACTGTGTTTTGTGGCGGCATCCCTTTTATGTTTTCTGTTGCAATTGTGTTTGATAGGTACATTGAAGCATTGGACCTCATTTGTTGTTGGATATTATTGAAAGTGAAGATGCGTCTTGTGTGCTGAGGAAGAAGCCCATGTGAACAAGGTCGATTTCCTTTGTGGCCTTGTACAATGCATGTCACTGTGATTTCTAAGCAACCGGTCTCTAGCTTCTCTCGAGAAATTGTGTTAATTGGAGCTCCATCCGGCACCTAGGCAAGAGACGTGTTAGTCTGATTTCACTGTCTATTGCAACTGCAATTCTTTTTCTGTTTGTCGTCTTCAAGTTCTTTCTCTAGGACTCGAACCCCGGACTTGCCGCTATGTATGTTTCATCCTCTGCATTCTGGGCTATGGGAGACAACTCTGTGAGAGTATACAACAAATGATCTATGCAATGCCTTACATGCACGGAAGATTGCGTGCCGTGACAAAGATCATGCTCCAAGTGGCGAGAAGGGAGACAACTCTGTCGTAATTTGCAGCAATCAAAAGTTGAAACCTAATTCGCCCTAAGATCCTCTCTAAAATTGGCTAATTTTGTATTATTATTTTTAAATAAGTTGTTTTAGTATGTCTTAAGTGACCCCTTTGTCGCTTTAGATCTTACAGAGGTGTATAGGGGCATGGTTTTTGACTTCTGTTGGTTTGAGGAGATTCTTGATTATGTGTCGGTTCCAACGAGTGGTTGGAAGGCCAGGTCGACTTTAGTCACAGTACTTTTTTTAAACTTTTAGTGCAATTTTTTATTAAATAGGCCTTATTGATGGGAACGTAATTGTTTAATAACTTTTGATCGGTAGCTCAAAATCGAGTACCATTTTTTTGCAAAAGTTCATGTTTTTCAATTCCCCATGCATCGGTCCTATTTACATTGTAAAATGCACTAAAATATAAAATGTCGCATTCTAGGGGGTCTCTTCACATTGGTTGTGCTGCCTTTTTGCTACGGTTTGTGGTGACATTTTAGTAGTAACTCATTTGCTATGTTGTGAGAATTTGTTGAGAGAATATTTATTGTTTTGCACGTACCTTATCTCTTTCGTTTGTTAGAGATCGAAAGGTGAGGTCTAGTCTGGTAAGAGGTTAGACCCCCTCACAGGGAACACGAACTTCCTTCTTACTTCTTCTCGGTTGCATTGTCATCATTTGTTGCACTCATGGATGAATTTTCGACTGAGTCTGACATCCTATTCTTGAGTGTACATTGTCACTACTATGGGGTTTCATGTGCTATGGACCCTGCATTGTACTTTGCGCATGCACTATCTCGGAGGCATTTTTGGTTGAGCCTGACGTCCTTTGGCATATGCTTTGCAGGTTGTTTTTTGGTTGCTGATCCTTTTTCTAGTGTGTTTGCATACATTATGGCTCTTTTTGCCATTTGCCACACTTTTCCATCAACCCACAACATGCATTGGTATTTTGACACATTGGTAGTTGTGTCATGTCTCCTCGAGGCCCCTTTCTTAGTGCCTCACATTCTTCTATGGAGACACTTTTTTCGCTCCCTTGTTTTTGGAGCACACTTCTCTTAATGGCTTATTCGACAGGTCGATAGTCTCCTCATTTTGGAGCTATTCTGGTGAAGCCCAATGTCTTGCTTGTTTCCATCTGACGTTTTTTGTGTATGGATTATATTGTTCTCGCATTGATCTATAAAGTGCAATGGGAGGTTTGCTAATATAGCCTTGTCTACCTTTATGTATTTCTTTGCTCTATTTTGGGCACCTTTTCACTTCATCAGTTGCTTGTCTTTTCCATCACCACCATAGGCCATCATATTTGAGAGACTTATCTGTATTCTCAACACTTTTTTTCAATAGTTGACAGTCTCCTTGTTTGGAGCTATTCTGGTGTATACAGTGTCAGCTTGTTCGATGTTCGAGTAGTTGATTCAGACCATTCGTGCAGACCTTTTTTCTCCACTCAACCCAATCAATAGTATGGAGGGGTGTGATGTACATTCTACTTCTTGGGGTTGAGCATTCCTTGCACATGCAGTACTCTTTTGTATTTTCATCACCACTGACAGTCTTCTTGATTGAAGCTATTATGGGGAAGCCCAGTGTCAGTTTTTTTAATGATCGAGTAGTGGATTCGAACCACTCATGTAGATTGAGTTCTTTTGTGACTTGCAAGTACTTGGAGTGCGAACTACTTCAGCATCAATTTTGAGGGGATTTCTAGCTCTCTCTTCTTCTTTTCTCTCTTTTGGAGGGGAGTTTTTCCTACGGGTTTTCTTTTTTCTCCATTTTATGAGTGTTATATGTATTTTGCACTTTTGAGTGTTCTTTGGAGTTCTCCTTTGTACATGGGTATCTTATTCAGGCACTTTGTTTTCCAAAACTCATGAGGATTGTTACTTGACTCCATGGCCTTCTTGATGATTCTTATAGTGACACCAATGTGGCAATCCCACCAATCTTTGTACTCACTTCTCACCATCGTGTTGGAGGGTGTTCAAGCAATGCTTTTTCAGGGTCATCATTCTACCTAGTACTTTAAAGCGCAGTGTTTGTATACAGTGATCCTCATATTCAGCACCATTCCTACTTCGACTTGACGGTTACGACTCGACATCCATGTACTCTAGCATGATGGATTGGCGTCCATAGGGACTCATGACTTCACACTGCATCCTCTATTGTTAGCCCCTAGCTTCACTTGAGGAGGGTGTTAGAGTATCTTATTACTCATGCTTGCTAGGTTTGTTCTATGTGGAGATTTGTCCCACATTGCCTAGTTTAACTTGTATATTGTTTTGTCTTGCCTATATAAGCAATGCTATTCTTTGTAATATACATGCTTTTGTAATCTTTTACATATCCTTTGCATATCTCATTGTGTATATAACAATTGATTTTGTTTTCAATTGTTTTCTTCTGAGTATATGTTGAAGCATCAATGGCTGTGGTAATGAGCCATTGGAGAGATCTTAGCTGAACAATTTTGATAACTCTTTCACTATCAATGACACCTACTTTGGAAAAATCCTTGTACGCAGATGTAACTTCCCTTTATGCTCAGAATTTCTTACTGTCAGGATTTACGTCTAATGATAGAAATGTATAGGTCGCTGAGGGAAATAAAAAATGAAAATTGTCCTTATTTATCCCCAGCGATCTATAGGGTCAAAGCATCAGATGTTGTTATTGCATCTATGTTAAGCATTGGATACAGTAATTCAAACGCAACAACTTGTAGACATTAACCAAAGGCACCACATATATTGAACACCGTGTTTGCAAAATTTGTTATGATTTTATTTGTTTGCACCAAAATTACTTATTTTAAATAAGTCAATTATCTCCAAAATGAATATATATTATTTTTCAAAAAAAAAAACATATAAATTTCCCAAATTTAAAGGAAACTTGGCTTTTTGAATGAAGCGTGGTGGCGTAGAAGGAAAATTTGAACTATGTATATAATCCTAGAAATTATATAAAAAATATTACACCCTCTACCAACAACTCTCCTTGGAGGCATTTTAACCCTATGGTCACTCAAACCCTATTGCTTTAATGTCATGGATTACTATCATACATAGGTGGCCCCACTTCACGCTCCACAAGGTTCAAAACCTTGTTCTAATACCAAACCTAGTGCAATCATACGGAAGGGGTTTCTAATGAGGCCCATCAACTAAATGAATACAATCAGTCTAAAATACAAAGGTTTCTCCTTACATTAATGTAAGCAAACAAATTACAATAGTTCTCTACATCATCAGCTACAAGCTACACTTTAACTACAAGCTTTACGAGTTCTAAAATGAAGTCATTGCAGACTACCTCACTCACTCTCTCACACTCAATGTCTTTTGAAGTGTTGGATGAAGAAGAGTTCCTTAACCATTAGGGTTTCCTGTGAAACACCTACCTCTCCAAAATAAGTCTAACTCCTCTCTTTCTGAAATGTTGGATACACCCCTTTTATAGGCTTCCTCTCAATGCTACTGTCAACCGTGACCCTTGCAGATTTTTATGAGCTGCCATGTGTCCCAAAGGAATTTGCATTCCTCCCACTCAAATCAGGATGTACAACACCTGTCCAAGATTCATCTCCACATACCTAGGAGTCAATGGTCAAATATGCCCTCTCCCCCACCCTCCCCAGGGGTGTCTACACATCCAATATCCCGCGAGATAGTTCCTTTCTCTCTCACTTATCCTCAGATTGTGCATAGACATGTCTATGTGCCCTGCACAACAATATTGTTTGTCCAATCCATCCAAATTGTCGTAGCATACCCTGCAGGCTGTAAATTCTACATAAAGTTACAAAATATGCCCGGTGCGTGTGATGCGAACTAAGATGGGAAACTTTACTCAAAAGAACAACTCTCTTTTTGGGCGATGTGAGATTGCACTATGCCAAGGATGCTCCTGGATCAAACAGAATGCAAATTAGGATTGCTACCTCTTTACATTCTATCAATGGTCAATAGGAAGCTTTCATCTCCCGCTGTTATATCCCATAGACCCTACGTCAAATCCTTCTAAATTTTACAACTAAACTTTTCTTCAGGCACAAAAATACTAGAAATCCCTACCATCACGCAACAAAACTGACAAATATTTCTTTCATCAGCAGAATGAGAATATGACTGCACTAGTGGAATCTACTTGAAAAATCGAGTGAAACCAATAGATTCAAAATTTCATTCCAAATACAGAAATTAGCAGTAGATATCCAGCTACCTTATCTTCGCCCATTTCATTCCTCCGGAACTTGGTTACATGCCACTCAAACTCATGTTAGCTCTTTTCATGCCTTTAACATTTAGTCATAATCTGCTCACTGTGTGACCTTGTTTAGACATTGCCAAAAAAAATCAAAGGAAATAAAATGCATCTACATTCAATCTACAGGAACAATGAACCAACCAGCCAAGCTGCAAATTTGCTTGTAATTTCATGCTAGCGATAACATTTATTACTAATTTTTTTTTCTTTTTTCACAATTTCTACTTAATTTTCTGATCTTGTTTAAGCCTGGGCAATTCATTTTCAACATTTTTAGTATCTTCTTTAATTTTTCCATTAATATTTTCTAAATTATCTTTCAAATTAGATATAGATCATTCAAGTTTACCACAGGACTTTTTTTTCTTCTGCTTGAGTTCACCAAGCACCAACATCACAGGGTCAATACCATGTCAAAAATCGCAAAAGTGAAATATATAAAAACGCGGTGGAGGATAAATATGAGAGGATGAATATGAGAGCAAAGTTTCTATAACTTGACACAGCTTGATAACCTGAGGATACATGAGAAATATTGTAATCATAACCAGAAGACCAAAGTTGCCAACACCAATAAAATCGCCATGGACACAAAATCACAAGTAGTAACTGGTGGAGCAGGAACCTTCTAGATTTTAATAAAACACAAATTAACCGTTGAATATTTAAAATTAAAACATTATGTGGGATATTTCCATAGAATTAAAAATTTACCAAGCAGGTTATTTATACCAGGAAATATATGGGAGCATGTTTCTTGGTTTTGCTACTTATTTGTCAAGATGCAAAATATATCATGATAAAACCCTTACATACATCAAGGTTTTCATGAGGACTGTGCACCGCATTCATTTTTTTTCTTTTTTTCACAATTTATACTTAATTTTCTGATCTTGTTTAAGCCTGGGCAATTCATTTTCAACATTTTTAGTATCTTCTTTAATTTTTCCATTAATATTTTCTAAATTATCTTTCAAATTAGATATAGATCATTCAAGCTTACCACAGGACTTTTTTTTCTTCTGCTTGAGTTCACCAAGCACCAACATCACAGGGTCCATACCATGCCAAAAATCGCAAAGGTGAAAAATATAAAAACGCGGTGGAGGATGAATATGAGAGCAAAGTTTCTATAACTTGACACAGCTTGATAACTTGAGGATACATGAGAAATATTGCAATCATAACCAAAAGACCAAAGTTGCCAACACCAACAAAATCGCCATGGACACAAAATCACAAGTAGTAAAACTGGTGGAGCAGGAACCTTCTAGATTTTAATAAAACACAAATTAACCGTTGAATATTTAAAATTAAAACATTATGTGGGATATTTCCATAGAATTAAAAATTTACCAAGCGGGTTATTTATACCAGGAAATATATGGGAGCATGTTTCTTGGTTTTGCTACTTATTTGTCAAGATGCAAAATATATCATGATAAAACCCTTACATACGTCAAGGTATTCATGCAGACTGTGCACCTCATTCATTTTTTTTCTTTTTTTCACAATTTCTACTTAATTTTCTGATCTTGTTTAAGCCTGGGCAATTCATTTTCAACATTTTTAGTATCTTCTTTAATTTTTCCATTAATATTTTCTAAATTATCTTTCAAATTAGATATAGACCATTCAAGTTTACCACAGGACTTTTTTTTCTTCTGCTTGAGTTCAAGCACCAACATCACAGGGTCCATACCATGTCAAAAATCGCAAAGGTGAAAAATATAAAAA
Source organism: Torreya grandis (assembly GCA_037957365.1). Classification (NCBI taxonomy): domain Eukaryota; kingdom Viridiplantae; phylum Streptophyta; class Pinopsida; order Cupressales; family Taxaceae; genus Torreya; species Torreya grandis. The sequence goes on along the minus strand of JARHVA010000063.1, from coordinate 4,103,672 downwards.
CGCGGTGGAGGATGAATATGAGAGGATGAATATGAGAGCAAAGTTTCTATGACTTGACACAGCTTGATAACTTGAGGATACATGAGAAATATTGTAATCATAACCAAAAGACCAAAGTTGCCAACACCAACAAAATCACCATGGACACAAAATCACAAGTAGTAACTGGTGGAGCGGGAACCTTCTAGATTTTAATAGAACACAAATTAACCGTTGAATATTTAAAATTAAAACATTATGTGGGATATTTCCATAGAATTAAAAATTTACCAAGCGGGTTATTTATACCAGGAAATATATGGGAGCATGTTTCTTGGTTTTGCTACTTATTTGTCAAGATGCAAAATATATCATGATAAAACCCTTACATACCTCAAGGTTTTCATGCAGACTGTGCACCTCATTCATCACAATAACTAAAAAAAAGGAGTAACATATAGCAAGGTTCCTAATAGCAACTATTTTCTAAATTTGATTCTCTAGAAGTGACAGAATTCCAAAGTTTACAAGTTTTATTTCCTGAATTTGGTATTCTCAAGAATATTGAGAGCGACAAAAACCCTATGTTGAGAAGAAATTTTTCAATTGACTTTGGGCAGTCTTATTGAAAGAAAGGATGGTATGTTGTGTTAAATGTTGCAAGAAGGCCAACAAGTTGGGAAGAAAAACTTCCTTTTGTGAAGTTGTCCTATTATAATGGAAGCAAGCATTTAACATTTATGAATCCTTTTTTTTCTTAGTAATGAATTTGGATAAAGGGATATCAACAGAAATACTCCAAGTCTCATTCAAGATCTGGAAGTTCTGCCTGAGTAATTAAAGAAAGGTGTAAGGTGTACGAAAGTGGTCAAGAAAGAGAAAATTATATGAATACTAATGTGATATATCAAGGGGGTTCCAAGGAGAGAGCCTATGTTTGAATCCCTAGTAAGAATATCCTCTCACAAAAGAATCTTAATAAAAAGTAAACAAAAGAAGGGACAATTTATAATGGTAGATATTTCTTATAGCTTCATTAGTATTTTTTTCAATGAGCCCCTTCGAAGTGGGACAGAAACTGTCACAAATAGCATAGGATCACACATTGTGAGATTGTTAGTCTCTGCACATGAAAATATTGCTAGGTTGCAATGGTGGCTCAAACTCTGATGTGAAAGAGCCATTTCGTTTCAAGGACATGAATCTGATGTGAAAGAGCCATTTCATTTCAAGCACATGAATGAGACTCACTCAGAGACAAACATAAGAATTTGCAACATTTTATTTTTTCTCATAATGATATTTCAAAAAGATGATAAGACCACGCTCTGGCTGCACCAAAGCCTGTAGTAGGGTCGATACAGTCAGTATGAGTGCTCTCTCAAACGCAGTGACGACAAAAAAAAGTGGGCTTTTCTTTCTCGTGTTTATGATCCATGTATTTTCCATAGAAACAGAAGATCACCAGATAAAATGCCTTTAAATAAATAAAGGCTGCACTACAAAGATTCTTCCTTTGCAACCAAGTTGAACAGGCTCACTAAGGACTACGATTTAATCCAAAAAATTACCATGTATGGTTCCTTATCTAAAAGCATCAGCATAGATGATGATGAGCTATTTATACTGGTAATATTTTTCTTAAGTACTTTATTTCTCTCTCATAAAAATATTCTCTGTTTTTCTAAGGGTTCCTAACTTCCTGCCCCTTCTACGTATTTATCACAAGGCCCCATGTCTTACTCTGCAGTCTGTGGGACCCACATTTTTCATCACTCTTGAAATACCTGGCCTGAGAAATGACATCCAAGGGAATATTGCATAGCAACTTGAGTTCTGAGGATTTATATGTCATTTGTGCCACTTTTATATGTATCCGAGGTTGTTTAAAAATCCTTCAAACTCACTCCTATGTTGCAGGGAAATGTCCCAAGCCGTTTCTGCCCCAAAAATGTTTCCGGTACAGGAATGCACCGGAAACGTACCATAAATGTCCGGGCACCAGGTCATTTCTGGTGGAAGAGCCATTGACCAAGTCAAAAAAATAACTCTAATATTCTAGAGTACACTATCTAGAACACCCTCGATGCAAAAGAAAAACACACTCTCATCATTGTTATTTTTTACAAGAGCAAGGAGGAATTTAGGAGGCACCCATTGCAAGGAGAAGTTTGGAGACGGCAATTGCAACAAGAAGGACCTAGTAATTCTTCTATAGAGCAAAATTGGAGTACATGTACCTTTATCCACTTAGCTAAACAAAACAAGTTGGCATCCAAGAATGTTGAGGATTTGGTATTTGTGCATTTCAATTTGCACCTCCTGTCACACAAGGCTGAGGTACATATCCGAGGGCCTAACAAACTTTGGGATATTCATCCATAGACTACAAACTTGGATGCTTCCACAGCTACTCTTGCCCAACTTTCACTACTTAGTGTCAATGATGAAAATCCAAGGAGTTCTACACAAGGGGTGGAGAGTGGAGCTAGTGGGAGTGGCATTCATAATATTGAGGACAATCTAGATGATTTATTCTAGATTTGAATGTACATTTTGTCTTTGAAGTTTAAATGAATACTAATTTTTTAAGTGCTTTATCTTTTATGGACTGAAAATGAGTGTTACGCATTGTTTCTATATATATATATATATATATATATTGTACGAATGTTTCCAAACCAAGGGTTTTTGAAAATCCGTGTTTCTGCATTTCAGACCCAGTTTCCGATTCTGTTTCCTGGCAACAATAGACTCACTTCATACAAAATGTAACTCTTAGCCTATGGAACACACGAGGAAGCCATAGTTGCCAGTCTGAATTAGATATTAAGAAAAGAAGTGCAAGTACTGCCTGTGGAACCTGTTTAATGCCTCATCTCGTTAAAATAACCAAAACAGTAAAAGCCCATGAAAGTCACACCTGGTAATAGTTATCCTTTGACAGGAAAAAAATCAAGGGAATCAAAGAGGGTTGGAAGGACTTGAAGCAAAATGAGGGGAAAATAGTTGTAGGCTGTCAGAGGAATTGCTACATTAAGGAATATTTTCACAATGCATGTCTTCTTAACAGTTGGCTCATTAAATTGAATTGCCCTGGGCATTTTTTCTTTTGATGAAAGGCCCTTTTCTATTTGTTAAGATAATTTCAGTGAGAAGGGGGGTTAAAATATTTTAAGAGGATCAAAATATTAGTGTAGAATATTGCGTTCTCAGGGTTTTTTTTCTTAACAAAAGGAAAGCTAATGGATTCTTCCTATAGCTACATGTGTGTGTTTAAATGGTTTTTTAAAAACAAAAGGAAAGCTAATACTCCCGAGTGAAAAAATTATAAAAGACGCTCATCTTTGATCTTCTTTTGAAGATCCTTTGTGATAAAGCATAAGCCTGGTGGCTGTGGTCTAGTGCTAAGCCCCTGGAAGCTTACAAACACTGACACAGATTCGAGTCATGTCCCGACTCCTCAAGATTGGCATCACCTCCCAGATACCCATTAAAAAACAAATGGGGAGAGATGGAGAGAAAATGGCAGATTTGGGTTAGGTGAGTGAAGGGTGTGATGTCCTGTTCCTTCTTTTTAAGCTTTATCTATCTTTATGTTTTGTATTTACCTCATCCCTATTAATCCCTCCAAGTACAGCCTGAGTAGGCCTGATGATGAAGGAATGTGTGCTCCATAGAGGTGTAATAGGGTCAAATCCAGAGGGGGAGATAGGGTTGTACTCCTTGTTGAACAATATATCAAGCAAATACAAAAACAGTCCCCTTGTGGGCTTCCACAAGGGGGACCCTCATACATCAAAATGGTGTCTCGCGTGTTGTTGACCTAAAAACAAATACCTGAACCTATTCAGGAAATGAAGTTCTGGCTTGGTTTTGGCTCAAAGTTCAAATCTATTGTAGGAACCCTATTCTCCAATGGTTCAGCCAAGATGCAAGTGAATGGTCAGTTGCCTTCTTCTATTCATCATCATAGATATATCTGGAAATAATGCTCCTTGGCTCCACTGCTTTATGCAGTTGCTGCCAAAGCATTAAATTATTTGTTTTAGGCTGCATAGATTTACAAACAAATCAGGGTAATTAGCTTATCAGAGGTTGTGAGATGATTAAATTGCGCTTTATGGATGATTCAGTTCATTTTTTCTGAACTATCTTGTCTTTTAATATAATGTAAAATAGAACTTTGGAGGTTTTCCACATAGCTTCAAGGGATACTTGACTTAGATGGCTGGGTAGAAAGTAAGTCGCCTGAAGCTTTCTAGATAATGTGAAGGGATTTCAATATAATAAAATAAAAATTCCTTGAAGACAGTTAAGGAGGTCACCATCTAAATTAGAAAAATGACTAATACAAGAAGTAAACACAGTGATTCGTGGTATTATAAACTAAAAGATGACTCCAGCAAGACTAGTGAGGGGAGAATTCTAGGGGGATCTCTTATGAAGAAAAATATATATTACATTTAGAGGTTTTAATTTTTATGGGATTTGACCCATGTGTTTTTAAGTCATCTCAAGATGATCTCCATGAGTAGTCATTACACTAATGACATGTTTCCTCATGTAATAATTAGAAGACAAGGGGATCATTTAACATAAAAGCACCTTTAAGCATTTATTAGTAGGGAAGAGGAATGGTAAATATCATCCACCGCTTTGGGATTTTCACCCTCTAGCCTCTTTCCCCATCGGCAAAGCATTTGAATTTTGGAGCGTGTAGTGCCTTATAAGTCACCCTTGTCTCACAAGTCTTACCCATGTTGTATTAATTCAATTACAACCTAATCATGTATTTGAGTTAAGTAATTGAATGCTTCCCTGAGTTTGGGATTCTCACCCTCTATCCTATTTCCACATTGGCAAATCTTTTGGAGTGTGTAGTGCCTCATAAATCACCCTTGTCTCACAATTCTTGCCAATGTGGGATTAACCCAATCACATATTTGTGTTAAGTAATTGAAGGCTTCTAAGGGTTTTTATTTTTTCCTCGTGTAATAATTACAAGACAAAAGGACAACCACTTAGCAACACAAGCAACTTTAAGTATTTGTTAATAGGGGTAGGAACAATAAATGTAATCCACCACTTTGGGATTTTCACGCTCTATCCTATGTCCATATTGGCAAATCTTTTGGAATGTGTAGTGCCTCATAAATCACCCTTGCCTCACAATTCTTACCAATGTGGGTTAATCCCAATTACAACCTAATCTCATATTTGTTTTAAGTAATTGAAGGCTTCCAAAGGTTTTTATTTTTTCCTCGTGTAATAATTACAAGACAAGGGGACAGCCACTTAGCAACTCAAGCAGCTTTAAGTATTTGTTAATAAAGGGAGGAATGATAAATGTAATCCACCGCTTTGGCTTTCCACCCTCTAGCCTATTTCCCCATTCAAAAAGGTTTGGGAGCCTGTCATGCCTTATAAATCACTCGTCTCATAATTCTTGCAAATGTAGGATTTACCCGATTACAACCCAATCATGTATTTGTGTTGAGTAATTGAAAGCTTCCACAGGAATTTTTATTTAGAGTTTTTTATTTTTATTTGGATTTCACGTGTTTTTATGTCATCTCAAGAACTCTATGAGAAGTCATTACACTAATGATGTAATTGATGTAATAAGGAGTTTACCAACACGAGAATTACTATCAAATTGGGTTATGTTGTAGGATTAAGAGATATAATACCATTATGTAATATCTTGTAGATTGCAAAATGATCGAGTAGGCTGCAATGGAACTCAGCCATGCAATGAAACTAGGTGGAAAGTTTAAATTGCATTCTAAGCATGGAAATGATAAATATAATTAAATATTTGTCAAACAATGTCTAATAGTCAAGTAGCTTGAGACAGAGCTCAACCAGGAAAATGAACATACGTATGTCATATTCATTTTCAATAATGACGATTAGATCAACTATACAGTGACAGTCATTTTCCATAAGTATATTGACATATGGGAGGCCTCCTTTGACAATGCTCCTCCTCTCACTACTAGTTGAATGCCCTTCATGATCTGGTTGACATTGTGGCTTAGTGGTTTCATGATTTCTTTATGTTCCATTAATTTGGGACTATTGTTGACTGCCTCCTATTGAAGTTTACATAGCCTAACGGATAGGGGTGTGCCACCAAGACACCCACTTTTTAGTGCACTAAGATTGTAAGCATCCCGATGTAACGAAATCAATATTAAATCAAGATTATCAATGTAAACTTGAAAATCAAGGAAGTCAAATCAAATCTTGCTTCTATCCTATTAGCCCGTAACATCCTTTCTAAATACTTAAGACACTCAAATCTTATACCCTGTGACACCTTACTGTGATTTTAGATGGGATGTTTGAGGGTGCATTTAATATTTAGTGAGAAACCTGTTGTTCCAGAATGACCATGGAGGATAATACAAATTACCAAAACAGCCAAATAGAAAAGATCAAATTAAGTCATTGTTGAATGTAAAGAAAACTACAGATTTATAGATTTTGAGGTTCCACTAAGTAAAAGGCACTAAATCATTTTCCAGTAATCGATTCTTCATCATCAACTGTTTGTGGGCCAACTTTACTAAACAATAGTTCACTAGAAATAATGGCGGCAAAAATGCTACTGCTTTATAAAATAAGAATGCAAAAGGGCAAGAGAAAGAAAAGGCTACTAGCTAATGAAAGGAGATAACTACTGCTGCTCAGACAAATTTGTATACCTCCAATGCTTTTTGCAGCATCCTTAAGGGTTCCAGTGAAGTACTGTCGAAGAAGGTGATAGCTAATAGTTTTTTCAGTTGTCCCACGCTTTCGTTCTAACCGCCTTTTTGCAGAAATGCCCTGCTATAGAAAAGCCACGATATATCAATAGTTTTCATGCAAAAAACTTAAGGTCCCAGAAGATTTGTTTTTCCAAATATCTTCTAGTTACTTAAATTTTGAACTGTATAAATAAGCAGAATGTAGGTTGATTCATAAGACAATTGAAATTTCTATATCCAATAGAAAAATTAGATTAAAACAATGAAATGATTGTGTGAATTACGTATATCATAAGGTATCACTTGAGAAAGTTAAGGGAATCCTTTATAGCCACTAGCTTTTCCATCATTAAGTTCAGTTAACAGAAAATAGGGCTCGTGTGACATTTCCTCAAAAATTACAGCTAAGTCTTTCATGTCAGTTCCCTACTTGCACCCAACATACAGGATGTGATACCACTCAGAAATTACAGCTAAGTCTTGCATGTCAGGAAATGGTAAAAGACACAAATGGGACTCAAGGATCTGAAGCCTCCATCGTGGCTACCATGTAAAATGTACTGCACTAAAAAAAAATAATCAAATTTTGATAGACTGATGATAAACCAAAAAATAAAGTATACACAAGCGGGATATGCAATCCCAAAAGAAAAACTTGGATTTAGGAATAGATAATTTGCAAATGGATTAGGGCAAAATATGGAACCATAAAGCAACTGCATGGGAGAAGACAGGTAACAAAAAATAGCATCAAATGGGACAAGTAGTTGTTTGCATACAAAGCCTACGAGGTTTTAATCTAGCTTGAGTCACTTAAGTTGAATAAATCAGTCATTTAACTCCCAAAGTATGTGTATATGTTGGCCTCCAATTTTGACAAGTATAGCCATGCGCCAATTTTACAAAGAAGGCAGGAAGCGTTTGGCCCACCCACATTTGAGGGAGAAAGCACGGATACAGTGGAACCTAAAGAGAAAGGAAGAGTAAGTTTTGTATACCCAGCACAGCACAAATAAAGGGAAGCAGCACACAAGGATGGGTGGTGCAAATGTACCTAAAGACCCAGAAGCATTCAACCGAAGATTGAGCAAGTCATGTGTTGCGCCTTGAACGATGTAATGGTTGGCACAAAACAGGGAACGCAAGGATCGGGAAGGAGGTTATGCAGACCACAGAGCGCATAAGGAGGCGTTACAAGTTAGACTAGAGCGATTCCAAATGAGGTATTATTAAGACTACTTTTGAGCAGATCTAGCACATCATGGCAATGATCTAGGAAATAGGCTGTTCAGGACATTAAATGTAAAAGCAGATAGGGCTACTGATTATGGAAAGTTGTTGCGTGTCTTTAGGAGCGCATATTAATGAATTGTAATAGAACGGATGGTGATTGAGTACAATAAAATCCCATCTTGCTTTAGTAGAGATACAGAGAAATAGAGTAATATCATTATGTTGATGAAGTATTGAGTAAAGAAAAATTAGGTAATTATCTGATGGACAAACTTATACTGGTTGTAATAATGGAAGAGAAGTAAGAGTCATTATTAATCAGGCACAAATTAATGAAGAATGCAAGTTTGCTATAAACATCGATCTTCTTCTATTTGCAATGACTTAAGTATTTGTTGAAATACTTCATCAGTACTTGTTTAACTATGCAATACTTTGTTATGTGACTATGTGAGGCTTATTCATTAGCTCCTTTCTTCCATGTAATAATTGGCGCTTTTCCATAGAATAGATAGTTATGTGTTCTTTGTGCAACTAACACGATTGTGATCTGATATACTCTCCCTGCATCTCAAGTAAGTGTGCAGACTCTGCATGATATGCCAACGTGGATAGAGTTAGTGATGGATATGCGCTAGTAGTGCAAAACCCTGCTTGAGGACAAAGGTAAAATGCGCCCAACATTTTGATTTCGTTGTCAAGAATCAATCGAACTTGTTGATGCAATGGTGAGTAGAGATGATGTTTAGGATCTTGTTGGAGAATATTGAACAATGGTTGGAGCATGTAGAGTATGACTTTGAGTTGCATCATCATAGCCTTGGCAATCAAAACCCCAAGACATGGATGGAAAACAATCTGCATGACTCCCTTTACAAGGTATTCTTTGGTGACTTTACTGGGCATTTGCATGCATGGCTTGTTGCATATGTAATGGGAAAAAGTAGAAACTACAGCCGTAAATACCCCTGGATAAAAGAGGAACTTGAGCAATTGCAGCATGTCACTAGCATGTGGACGAGAGCAGTAAATGTGTGGTGACATGGTACATTAAACAATTGCATGTTAGAATTTGCAGTATCTAATTATTCTTGGCCAAAGGAGGCTGAGTACCAATGTCTACGCGAACCAAGGGCTTCCTATATAGCCCAATTGCCATTAGAAATTAAGAAGTTAATGATCGACTACAAGATTGAGAGTTTCCCCATGGCCGGTTAAATTTCTTCCACCCATGGGCTGTGTGGATGGTAGAAGGCAAGGGGTGGGCATAGTTCATATGAATTGGTAGGAAAGAGTTCAGCATGGAAAGCCCAAAAGACCGCGAACTCAGGCAATGCAAATATGATGAGGTACAGAAAAAAGCAATTGTCGCCAAGTACCCAAGGGCAAGGGAAGAATTAGCTTCAGGAGATGCCACAAGGACTCATGCAGGGCAAAAATGGCATATGAATGGCTCTTGCGCTAAGGAGACATGCACCATTGAAAGTGAAGTACGTGCTAGTAAGCATACAAACATTCTGAAAAAGAAGGCTAACAAAGTTTTGAGGTGGAGAGGCATACAACACATCATTGAGGGGGAGGTACCTGCCCAAAATATTCATGAAGCACAAACCCACAAACTTATTGACCAAGCAAAAGCTAGTAAAGACCATGTTAATTTACCACAAATTGAAGAGTTTGGGCTAACAAAGTTATAAGGCAATGTAATACAACAAATAATTCCATATAAACCATTAGGACTTATCTTACAGCAATGAAACAAAGGAGTCAAAAAATGTATGGGATGCCATAGACAGGCAGTGGAAATCCATCTACACCACCAAGTAGTAATAATTCAATAGGTGCCATGCCTACAGGTGGAGCGGCACCTATATCACAGACACACGGTGCTAATCCTACCATGGCACAAATAGGTGTGGGAACTAGCAGAGTTGCACCCCGAGCAAGAAGCAATGCAGCTAGGACAACTAAAAACCCTGGTGGGAGCCAAAGTTCGAGCGCGCAATCCACATCAAGTACACCACTAGCGCCTATAAAAGTACCAACACTGGTTCCCCAACAATTCTTTTATGAAATGTTGTTGAATTTATCTGAGTATAGAGGTGTGAAGAATGCAGCTGAACACATCCATGAGTGTGAACTCTTCTAGCATGCCAAAGGCACCACTACCCCAGACCGGAAGGCTAGTCAGTTTGCGACCGCATTGTTGGACCATGCACATACTTGGTATCACAAGTATGATCCTAATCAGGGAGTTGTAGATTACGACCAATTGAAGGAGGCCTTTTTGAGAGAGTTTGAGTTGCAAAGTATTGTTGTGCTAAAGGAGATAAAGCAGGATGTAACACTCTCGTGCATGCATATGATGCGAGATTCAAAACCTTGATCTCAAAGCACTCATTTGAGATTCACCCCGCTCAACATGCACAATGGTTTGGTGGAGGGTCATTGGATCCTTTTAGGCTCAATCTTTCAATGAAGACATTTATGGAGCCTAGAAAAGCATTAGAGGCCGCGCTAAGAGTTGAAGTCCTAGGGAGTGTAGATACTAGAATCAGACCCTTTATGGAACTGCAGATCACTTAAATGGCCTCCTAGTTGCAAAAAGTAACCACCAATAGTGCAGATGATCCTCGTAGTGGTTTATGGTGTACAGATTCCAAGGTTGAACAACATAATAAAAGCAACTATCCTCAGCATAGTATTAGAGCGCTCCTTGCATCATGTAAAATTTGTCATGAAGGCCACGATGTGTGAAATTGCCCTCCTACAGTGTGCAACACTGACAGAAGCCTTTTATACTATAAGATTTGCAACGCCTCCATCCACAACACTGAATACTATCGGGTGATTGATAAGATCCGCAAGGCAAGGGAACGTGGTGTGAGACAAACTACTATGGGACCCTCTAATCAAGATCAAGGGCACTATGGAACTCAGTGCGCCTCCAAGGGCTGAGGTATAGGAAGAGGTGGTGGAAGATTCCCTCTGTGCACATATTATAGATGTGATTCTCCAAAACATTACCAGAGAGATTGTCCAAAGTTTCCCACTTGAGAATATTGTCGTGGCAAGCATAAAGTTGAAGAATGCTCATATTTGTATGCAAAGATAACACAGAGACAAGTCTGAGAAGGGGGCAAGTATGATACACATTACACATTGTACGCCGAACAAACCATTAGGTTCCCAAGGAAGGAAGCCCCAATACCAAAGGTCCAAATATAAATGTTACAATGTATAGTGGCGCTAAAACTCAACCGCAAGCAACTCCAATGGAAAAGGTTCAACCAAGCGTTGAACAAAGGACAAATGAAAAGGTGCATCGTGTTGATTCATTCGGTGGCAACTACCCTAATGGCTCACACCAGAAAGAAATATTGCAAGACGCCATGGAAATAATTATAAATTTTCAAGGTGAGCTGCAACTTGTCGAGGATTTGGATATTCAAGTGAAGGAGGCTCTCCAGAGAAAGGTAAATGTGGGGAAAAAGGAAAATGATATGTCTGAAATCCTAAGTCTATTGTGAACAAGAGGAGTGATTTCTCTGTTTACTAATTTGTTGATACGTGTGATAGAGGCTCTAGTGGAAGTACCCACCCTGCATTTAGCCAGAGGGCACAAGGTCAAGACAGAGCACAATAGGGCTATGACCAAGAGTTGCTTATCGGTTTTGGGAGAAATTTGCAGCAAAGAAGATGAAGTTGATGGCAGTTTTGAGGACAAATAAAGTGGTTTTGAACAACAAAGGGTTGTTTTGGCACCTTAAATCAAATCCCAACACTCCAAATGAAAGAGTTGATCGATTACAATGCTTAGTATGGTGGTTTGGAGATCTTTGTTAATTCTTTCGCTGCAAATGATCAAATGAAGTGCTTCAGACCACTTTGGACACCAAACGCCAAACTGGTCAAATGCTGATCTCACGGATAGAATGTCAAAAGCACTGAAAATAATTACTGCAAGCTTATACAGGTCATAAAATCCAACGCCACGCTAAAACAAATCACCATCCAATCTCTATAGAAATGTGTTGACCATAGGCTATCAAAATAGTGCCTTAATATGGCACCTCACATTAACAGCTATAGATGATAGCTGAGGTTGCAGAATAGCAACGCTGCCAATAGTGGACTGCTAAATGTTTTTTTTTTAAACTTTAGCAGGCTTCAAATATATTAGCACTCAAGCTAATGAGTGCTCAGAGAATGAGAGCTCGGGCTTCTCATTTCTTATTTTCGTGAGCTCTTTGATCAGTAATATTTACAAAGCACTGCTACCAAATATGAGTTGAAGTAATAATTTATTCAACTAGCAATACAATGGCTAATATATAGGCAATGTAATAGCCCAACCAACATCCTAAAAACTAAACAAATAATAAACCCTGAATTAATCACCGTTAAATATCATCTAACATAGATGGATGGTCGGTATGCAATATCCTTATCAATACGGACGCGGAGATCAACATTCTCACCAAGGAAGCCTAGTGCAAGATGGGCAGCCCAGCACTAAGGCCTTCACCCATGTCTTGTTTATGGCAAACAAGAGTCATGCACAACCATTAGGAATTCTAAAGGATGTCTCTGTTGATATCGTGGATGTAAAATTCTATGCATATTTTGAAGTAATTGAGTTAGCAAAGGCCGATAACTACCTAGCATTTGCTCGGTAGACGTGGGTGTTATGCCAACAATGCGGATATGCGCTTCAAGAAGCGCTACATGAGTTTTGAGAATGGTAAGCAGCACGTTGTCATACCTCTTGCAGATGAACATAACCCTCCTTATGTTGAAAGCGTTGATCTTGACGAGGAAATTAATAACTTCTACAATATCACAGCACAAGGCATGGAGAACCTAGAGCCGAATGATGTTGGACCCTCAGTAAGGGTGATGCACACTGTATTTCTGACACTACCAATGTCTCATGTGATCGAGGTGGGTGCAAGAGTCTTATAAGGTATTTGGTCAAATATGTGGTGCAATAAACTTCAAACTACCTCTGATAAAAAATGTGGGGCAATAAAATTCAAACCAACACCATCAACCACACAAAGGAGCCCATGCTACAGAGTCAAAGCTACGACCACAGGTTACAAAGTCAAGGTCTTACAAGTCGTGCCAGGCATGAATCAAGTATTCCGGTTGAGCAAAGGCAAGCTTACTACACTACCACTATAAGAGGGATCAAAAAATGTTACCACATTTGTGCACAATTTGGAGAATTGCATATAAAAGGAGAAAGAGAAGCTAAGTGCTCTCTTGTACACCATGAAAAGCACGACTACACGGTGGCAAGAGACACACAAGCCGAACTTATCCACATGAGCTGAGGCAAAAGAAGATATTTGCATAAGGTTACTCAATCATGGACTACCCACTTACTGTGGAGATATGGACCCTGAAAAGCATCCACAGGGTTGCGAATAGATTTGGACGAAATACATACATCGGCTTCCAAATGGTCTATGGGTCCATGCATATTACATAACTTTGTAGGCTTGGGCTCACACATGGTACATCATATTTGAGACGCATTGGGAGACTGCTAAGTGGCAAAGTATGAAGGCCAATGTTGTCCATACTTTTTCGTTTTCTTTACCAAAGCCATAACTTACTAAGCCCTTGCAATTGTTGCATCCTACAATTATAGGCGATGAAGCAATAATGGAAGAACGTGTTCAACAATGCATAGTGAGAAAGGATTGGCCTTGCCAAAGTTCTTTGAAGAGCATAGTGTGAATAGTGATTCTAGTGAAGATAATGAAGAAATCTAAATGTTGCGCAACTGACGATATAATAAGACTAATATAGAGAAAATGGTACACCAAGTTGATGAGATACCCTCTGAAGATACACCAGATCACCTGAAATTCGAGACCTCTTATGGACAACATGAGGTGGTGGATGAGAATGACGGCACACATAAGTACTATAGGGAGTCACTTAAGACCACCAAAGTTAACATCGGTATGAAGGAGCCAAAAATTTCCACCATGGGTGACTATTGGTTTGATAAAGAGTTAGCTTGCATTATTGAATTCTTGCACATATACCAAGACGTTTTTCCATGCAGCTATAAGGAGATTAAAGGCGTGCACCCATCTCTAGGAAAAATGAAGATCAAGTTGAATGCAAGCGCAAAGCCCATTACGAAGAGACCATACCAAATGAATCCCAACTTGCGAGCCAAGGTAAAGGAAGAAATAGATGGCATGCTAGTTGTTGGGGTCATTTACCTAGTTGAGGAATCCAAGTGGGTAAGCCCCATGGTATTAGAATCAAAAAGGATGGGCGCATTCGAATATGCGTTGATTTCAGATTACTTAATGTTGCAAGCGTCACTGACCCATTCCCAACTCCTTTCACTAAGGAAATTCTAGAAAGAGTCGCAGGATGTGAAATCTACACTTTCACCGATGGATTTTTCGGCTATCATTAAGTTAAGATCAAAGAGGAGGATAAGCCTAAGACCATGTTTGCAACAGGATGGGGCTCATTTGCATATAATGTAATGCCTTTTGGGCTCAAAAACATGCACACAGTATTCTCATGCATTGTCATAGCTATGTTCAAGGATTTCATTCATCAATTTCTCCAAGTTTACCTTGATGACAGAATAGTCTATGAGTTGGTAAAGATCACCATACCAACTTACATCTCATGTTTGAGCATTGCCAAAAATTACAAATTTCACTGAACTTAAAGAAATGTGTCTTTGCGACACCATTTGGAACCTTGCTTGGCCATGTGATTTGCAAGGAAGGATCATTGGTGGATCCAACCAAAGTAGTCATCATTCTGCAAATAGAAGCACAAACCACTCAGAGGGATGTGCTCACTTTTTTGGGGCACACGAGCTACTATCACAAGTTTATCAGAAATTGTGAAAAAATTGGGCCACCACTAGAAGAGTTATTGTGCAAGGATGAACCCTTCGTATAGATGGACAAACAGCAAGAAGGATTTGATGCTTTCAAATAAAAGTTAGCAAGTGCACAAATCCTTAAATTCCCCTAGTGGAATACTCCATTCCACGTTCATGTTGATGCATCGGGTATAGCCATTAGTGTCATTCTAGCTCAGCCAGGAGATAATAAGGTGGATCATCCTATCTATTTTGCTAGTATCAAGCTTACTTTGGTTGAGCACAATTATACCACGACTAAGTGCAAAACACTTGCAATGATCTATACACTATAAAAGTTTCGTCAATATCTCCTTGCCACAATTTATATTTTTCACAGATCATGAGGCACTACAATACTTGGCAAACACTCTGGTTCTGCATGAGCGCATATGCAGGTGGATGGTGTTCTTTCAAGAATTCTAGTTTTTTGTGGTTGTTAAACCCGACAAGCAAAATTACAGGGTAGATCATTTGTCACAAATCACGTCCAAGGAAGAAGCTACCAATATTGAGGATGGAATGTCTGATGCACAATTATATCAAGTTCAACCCATCCTTAATGATTTAACTATGATCTTAACTTTCCTCACTTCACGCATTGCTCCTAAAGATATGAACACCAAGGAAAAGAAGCAACTAGCAATCTGTGCTACTCCCTATCAGCTTATTGGTGAACTTTATAAGATGGAACGTGATGAAGTCTTGCACAGGAGCTTCTTGGAGCATGAGCGTTCACCAGTTCTATGCATAGGGCAGGGACGAATTGCAGGTGGCCACCATGCAAGTGAGGCCACCACACGCCAAAAAAAAATTGGCCTCTGGTGGCCTACTTTATTTAAAGATGCGAAAGAATATTTGCAAAAGTGTGATGTGTATCAGCGCACCAGTATACCCAAAAGAAGAGATGAAATGCCACTAATTCCTAATATAGCATAGGGACCGTTCTAGAAATGGGCAATTGATTTTGTCAAGCCAATCTCTCCTATCACGTGACAGACGAACGCAAGGTACATTGTCACTGCTATAGATTATCTTACAAGGTGGTACAAGGACGCGCCAACAAGCAATTACACGAGAGCTACAACATGTTCCTTGTGGGAAAACATCATTAGCTTAACTAGTGATCGGGGCACACATTTCCTGACTGAGATGGTGTGCATTCTATTACAAGAATTTATGGTAGCGCATCACAAGACTTGCCCCTTGCCACCCCCAAGAGAATGCGACCGTGGAGGCTTTCAACAAAATTTTGGGAACAAAATTGACTAACATTTCTGATGTTGGATGCAAAGATTGGAATGACCACATCTCTAATGTTTTGTGGGCATATCAGACAGCATACAAGTGTCTAAACAAGTCCTCGCCATTTCAAAAAGTGTTTGCAAAGGAGGTTGTTTTACCAATGGAGTTTCTAGTACCTTCCCTACGCATTGCGCACATTAGTTGGTTGGACAATCAAGAGTCAATTGATGAGCGACTAAACAAACTCACAAGACTAGAGGAAAAATGCATCATATCTCGTCCGAGTCAAGGAGTTGAAAAGGTCAGACAAAAGGCTTGACATGATACACGTATGAAAGGAAAAATCTTGTGAAAGGGTATATCAATCCTTTTATATGACTCCAAGTTTACTAAGCATCCAAGAAAACTGCAAATTCACTAGAAGGGTCCATATCTTATCCATGACCTTTTGGAGACTGGCGCTTGTAAATTGCAAACGTTGGATGGGGTGCATCCTGGACATTTCAATGGAATAGATTCAAGCCCTACCAAATGTAACTTGTCCATGCACTACTCCACATTAAAGCTTTTGCAATAGTTGTAGTTTCTTGTTATTTCTATTTTGTTTAAGTATAGGTTCCCTTCAATTAATAAGTGTATCTTGGTATGCGCATGTAGAGTTAGTAATAAAGCACACAACATTGTAAGGTCAATCGGGCAAGTTGAGCAAGAGATTTCCTTGAGATATTTATACCTGATGTCTAAGTATTCCTGAGGAGTATTGTTGCACAACTTTTGTATATCTTGTATTCTCTTGTCTAGCTACTTTGACCTTTTCTATTTGCACACCAATTGTAAAAGGCGGCTTCTTCTATTTGCACACCAATTGCAAATTTAGGGAAAGTTTGGAGAAATCAAGGTATTGTGAGCCCAAAATTTAGGAAAAGGATTGTGCAACATTCGCAAGTAGAATTTGAGTAGGAGCAGGGAAAAAGCAAAATCAATCAAAGTTGTAGGTCACAAGAACCGGAAGTCGCCATTGAAAGCACTCTAAAACTCAAAGTCGAATTGAGAAATTGGAATTAAGGTAGGTGGACTTCTCACAACACGACAAAATTAGGGGCTTCGATAGAATCAATCGTCAAAGGATTTTCCAAAGTGAGTTTAGAACCACAATGCCGAAGAAGAGCAAAGCCAAAGGGGCCTTTAGGCCAAAAGCAGCAAGTAGTCCTAAGCGCGTGCATGTAGTAGGTCCACCTGGGGCCAACTCAGCACCAATCAAAGAAATAACCCTAGAAGAACTAGAAGGAAAGGTTGAAGAAGTGTCGTCAAAGATTGCAAAAATGCAATATCCAAAGACTTGCTTGTGCAGGGAAATATGGGAATCAAACGTCGCGCAATGTGTTGTTGAAGACTATCCACCAAGGAGGAAAAAAATAGCCGACTTGAAAAATGATTACATAATAGAAAGTGGGAAGGGTGGTTGTTGATGGCACTATTCTATTTGATGTGAGCATCAAGTTGGTGCTGAAGAAAATTGGGTTATTACAATTGTTCAAGCTTGGTACGATTTCTATTGTCTCGTGTCCATAAGGATAGATTTTACTTTTCAAGGCACAAAATGAAGCTCTCCCCAAGGCACATCAGTAAGTCAACAGGATTGTCGTGTTCCAGCAAATATATCAAAGTTGCTTTGGCCAACACAGCTGAAGTAGAGAGGGTGCCGCAATTATTAAAATATAAAAACAAGAAATTAACCTTCCCAATTGCAAAGATTGAAGATCGCGCCACTCGTGTAGTTGCAATATTAGTCCACACCAAACTAGGAGGAGTTGGAACCTTGTATAGCATCAATAAGCAGTTCCTATATATCGCACATAGAATGGGCACAAATGGGTGCAATTTAAAACTTCAAATTTTATTGTTGATTCAATCATTGAGAGCACAAAAAAATCCCATCACATTGGTGAGACTTTCAGACGGTGCAATGTTGATCTTGCTAGTACTGGACGAAATCGGGATCCCTGATGGCTATGGCAAGGCTACTTGGTTTTTCCCATTAGGAGATAAGTTGCCTGCCAAAAGGTATCGCAAACACTTATGCCTTGGACCCTACAATAAACATTATATGTTCAAAATGGATATATGGCTTGATAATAAGGTTGCTGAATTTGGGGATGAATGGCACATTCCAAGGGCGCTACTAGAGGCTTACAGAGGATACGTAGAGTTCGCAGTCATGCGACACCATTCCCTTGCAAAATTTCATCTCTTGGATGGCAACATGTCTGGATGGCTCGGGTTGTCATATGGGTTCTCTGCACACTATTTTTCAGAATTTGTTAAGAGGGTACCAAATAAGGATGAAGATACAAGTGGATACTACTCATATCAATGGGGATATGCTACCATTGAGAACAATGTATGTCTACCCACGGAAGATAACACTGAAAGATGAGAGTGATTACGATAATGACTCAACCATAATTGATCCCCAAATAATGGAATCAGTAACGTGTTTATGTAAACGATATTATGAGTTAAAGCCTAGGAATAAGAATAAGCAGGATGCACAAAAGCAAGTAGAATAGGTTGTTTAGGTAAAGACAATTATGGGAGCTCCTCAGGGTGAAGAACAATAAAAGGCTTGCCCTAGTCAACAATGAGCAAAAGCATCATCGAGTGGAATGGCCAAAATGACAAAGAAGAGGAAGAGCATGGAATTTGAATCAACTGAGAAAGACTCTGAGAGCACAAACTCGGATGAAGAAGAAAATGTGCCACTATCCAAGAAGTCGCACATCCACTTATAAAGCCATCCCCTTGGAAGGCACCTTCATCACCCCAACATTTGTCGCCAACCAAGCTACCCTCACCACCTTCATCTCCATCTAAACAGTTGTCGCCTCCACCTTCACCTCAAAAAGATTCCCGTGCCTTCACCGATTGAGAATAACCCCAAGGCAACAAGAGAAAAAGAACATGAGCACAACTCCATAGAACATGATGTGCATAAGGAAGTGAAGGAAGAACCAAGGGCCAACACACAAACTATGGAAGAAGCATTGGATGTGAGGGTTAGGGATGCCTTAAAAATACAAGCTGAAATGGAAGCAATACTACCTAAACAAAGGGGACAATGAGGAGGAAAGGGGAGAAAGCGGAAAAGAAGAACTCAGCACAAGGGACAATCAAATAGAAAAAGAATTGGAAAAGGATGAAGCACAAACAAATGTAGAGCAATAAGTCCTTGAAATTGAAACGATAAATGGAGGACCCGAGGGAGGTGCAAGGAAAGCCGACAAGCTAGAAAGCGCACCCTCCACTTCCTCTCAGAAAAATATGAACCTCTAGATAAAGAAAGCTCAAGTGATGATGACATGATAATCAGAGAGAGGATTCAAAGAAAAGTGGAAGACAAAGATCTCTACTTATGAAACACTCTGAGTGGGGAGAGCTCGACCACACAAACCTGGAGGCAAATGTCTTTTGTGTTTGATGCACATTTAGATGAGCCTATATTTGAAGTCCCTATTGGAGCCATCCAAACAAGATCCAAATATTGCGGAGGATGAGCGCGTGATAGTATATATTGATCCAACTAAGCTCAATGAAGTTAACACTGGGAGTACACTAATAAAATTGGTAGCTAAGGTAACTCATCAGAATGTTATGAATAGCGCCACAATTAGAAGCCAAAAGAAACACTTTGCAAAGGCAAAGAATAAACATGCACAGGTAGAACAGAGGATGACAATAATGGAATTAAATATTTGAAGGCTTTATCAATGCATCATGAAAGATGAACCAACCCTAATGGATGGGGCCAACTTGGATGGGGTAAAAGATATTGATAAATTGATTCTCATGGTGGAATGGCTATTGAAGAAGGGGAAGAGCATAGAAGAAAGGGAGTAAGTCAAGACAAAAAAGGCACAGTTTGAATTTGTTGAACTGCTGCAAAGCTATGAATAGTTACTAAGTGGGCTCGCAATCACGACGACAAGAGCCAAGAAGGTCGTCTTAAAATTTTCACGCCAAACATCAGTGATCAGTGTGCTCATGTTTATGGAACAACTGAAGCAAGAGTAACTAGCAACACAAGTGTATCAAAAGAAAGAGAAATCTGAACAAACCCAAGTCCTCCAAGAAATAGCACTAGGAAGGCAAATAGGAGAAAAGCAAAAAGAACTGGAGGAGAAATTTAAAGTTATACAACACAAAACAATCAGTGAGAAGAGTGCTTAGAGGAATCAATTAAAAAAACCACTACAAAGATAGATTCAATTAAATTGAAGCCATGGAGCTACAAGAGCAACCTCCTATGCTCAAGGGTTTAACTGTAAAAGTAGTTAAGAGTAGAATCAATTTAAGTTGCACTTACAAGATGGAACAATTTTGAGGAAATAATAAAGGATGGACATGTATTTTTAGTCATCATAGAGACAATCGCAGGATTGCCTGAGGGCAAACATCTAGTCTAGTGTGGTGTGATGTTGGCCCCCAATTTTGACAAGTATAGCCAAGCGCCAATTGTATAGAGAAGGCAAGAAGCACGTGGTACGCATGCATTTTGAGGGAGAAAGTGTTAATACAATGAAACCTAAAGAGCAACGAAGACTAAGTTTTGTATACCCAAAACAACACAAATATAGGGCAACGGCACGAGAGGATACTTGGCACGAGTGTACCTAAAGCCCCAAGAGCGTTCAACCAAAGATGGACCAAGTCATGGATTGCACCTTGAATGGCATATTGGTCGGCACAAAACAAAAAACGCAAGGATCAAGGAGGAGGTTGTGCAAACCACGAAGTGCGTAAGGAGTTGCAAGTTAGACTAGAGCAATTCCATAGGAGGGATTATTAAGGCAACAACTTTGCGCAGATCTAGCGCATCATGGCACAATTCTAGCTAAAAGCCCATTTCATGGCATTAAATGTAAAAGCAATTAGGGTTATTAATTAGGGAAAGTTGTTGCATGTCTTTAGGAGCACATATTAATGAACTATAACATAATGGATGGTGCTTGAGTACTATAAAAGCCCATCTTGCTTTAGTAGTGATATATATAAATAGAGTAATACCATTTTGTTGATGAAGTATTGAGTAAAAAATGATTAGGTAGTTATTTGATGGACAAACTTATACTGGTTGTAACAATGGAAGAGTAGTTAGAGTCATTATGTAATCAGGGACAAATTAATGAAGAATGCAAGTTTGTTATAAACATCAATCTTCTTCTATTTATGTGATGACTTAAGTATTAGTTGAAATCCTTCATCAATTGTTTAAATGTGTAATACTTTGTCATGTGGCTATGTGACGCTTATTCATTAGCTCCTTTCTTCCAAGTAATGATTTGCGCTTTGCCATAGAATAGATAGTTATTTGTTCTCCGCACAAGTAACCCAATTGCGACCCAATATACCCTTCCTACACCTCGAGTGAGCCCGCTGACTCTACGTGATATTCCCACATGGATTATGTTAGTGGTGGGTATGTGCTAGTGGCGCAGACCCCTACTTGAGGATGAAGGTAAAATGTGCCCTAGAGTATAACCACTGATATAAGCTAGGGATATTTCAACATTGTGGTCTCCATAATGAATGGAGGTGCAATTCTGTAGCTAAATTATTAATAGCAACATTAAAGTTATTTTCTTATCATCATCAGAATAACAGACTCTTGCTTGTTACTTAGATAGGATCTTCTTGACAATTTGAAAGTCATTGCTATCCATAGATTACAAGATCAACTCATATCAAGAAACTAATGTACAATTTAAGTGCATAAGAAGACAACTATGATAGAACCAATTAGAAAAGATGTCATTTGTTTGTGCATTCTCCCTGCTTTTGTGGGGATACCATTTCTTCATCATCATAATTTTATGTAACACTATTGTTTCATGAAATAATATAACATTCATGGTTTGA
This sequence comes from Torreya grandis, assembly GCA_037957365.1. NCBI lineage: Eukaryota > Viridiplantae > Streptophyta > Pinopsida > Cupressales > Taxaceae > Torreya > Torreya grandis. Next base: position 4,081,631 of record JARHVA010000063.1, on the reverse strand, counting down.
AGGGGAAAAAAAATATAGTGAGCCCATTAGATCATAAGATTAAGCAGCGTCTACTAATGGTCCGCAAAGAATAACTATCATAAGAACCATGAACTAAATTTACAAACTATTTGGTAAAGACAAAAACCTCCATTGCGTTGAATAAAATTATGTCATTCCTAGAAAAAATAATCTCTTACCATATGTAACTCCTCCCTCAATTTTTTATAACATACTTATAAGTGATCTCGTTTACTACATTTATTCATAGAGTACGTGATCCATGTATGATCTAATGCCGTGTATCAGCACAACAATTAGAAAAATTCAGCCAATGCTTGGTGCCAACCAACAAGTCTCGTCTCTACCGAAGAGTCTCCATGGACCATTTCCCTTTGGTACACCCCTACATGGGAGAAGAAAATTCCTAGCTATCTTGTCCCCTTCCCTAGACCACAATAGGTAGGGTGGAGGGAAAAAGGCCCTCATGGGCCTCCCCTTCAGTCCCAGAGCTATTTATATACATTGACACCTAGCATCAATTCCCATGGAACCACATAGCACATAGCATCAATTCCCATGGGAGCACCTAGCGCCATGATTGCTTATAGCTCCAAAAGCAATAGTTTCTACATGGCGCCACTTCATTGGTAACTATTGGAATATGAACCGTTTCATGTTCTGCAACAATCTTTCATCTACCACATCTATTGTATTGATATGTGCACATGTATTCGGGCACAAAATTTCATTCATTTCTTCTCAAAGATTGCTATATAAATAAACTTTAGGTTAATAAGAGAAACTAAGTTTTGTTCTATGTCTTTCTTTCGATGTGTGAAATTTGAAAGACTGAATATTATTTCTTCTTTCTGATTTCTGTTATTCAATTTTCTTGTATTATAACACATCAAATACTCAATTTAGTGTTTTGTCCCCGGGATTGCTCATGGGGGCCCAGATTAGTAGAAGGGATTTGTCAGATGTGAAATTAGAGTGATTTTCTATTATTCATTTTGTTAGAGATTTATATCATACTTGTATCTTTATTAATACAAGGAACCCTTTTGTGTGAAACTTCTCTTATTTAGTGGAGTGCTTTCTTATCTTGCCGGTTGTACACTTGAGTTGGTCTAATGGTGAAGAACTTGTGCTCTTGAAAACGAGGTCACAAGTTCAAATCTTGCAGGGCATAAGGTATGTATGCCTCATATTTGAAGCATAGTTAGGAGCTTCATGCATAATGGGATTACGAGGTGGTCTTGTATGTTGTAAGCTACCTTCCAGACCATACAAAAGGCGCCTCGCATCGTGGACCTTAAAAAGGTTTCTTTTCCTTATCTTCTCTCTTCCCTTCAAACTTCTTACAACAAAGCAAACTAGAAAGAAATAGAAAGTATTTAGTGCAAACCATCTAATATCACAATCCTATAAATGACCAATTCACCACTGACTGGGTCATCTTCAATATATTTTAATATGTTTCACAGTAAACAAATAGAGTAAACATTTCCAAGCTTTTCATGTGTGCTATTCCATCAAAATCTCTTTGCAATGAAAACTTAAAAGAAATGGGAAATAAAGTCATCTGTGACTATATAATATTGGTTCTCATCCCACCAATACCAGAATGACTCTTAAATCTCTCTTTAATAAATAGTTATATATAGGAATAGGCACAATCCAAAGAAGAGTTTATTCTTGCATCTCTTTACATTTCTCCTTTTTCCAAGAGGTTCTTCAAAAAAGCACCTGACTTTGTAAATATCAATTTCCCGTAGTTCATCCTACCATATCCTCTGATGTAACTACATTCTCCTTTTGCTCATTAGTAACTCAAGTGAAGAAACTGAAATATTTAAGTTTCCCACAAAAGTTGTGTGAAGAATTAACGTGTTTCTCATGCCAGATAAAAACAATATTGATCTTTACATGCTATGGGATGAAATCTGCCTCAATCCCAAGATACCCAGACAAGAAAGCCAAGAGTTTATAGTTTGTTCCCAGCTAAATGGTCACGATGAGGTTGATATCACCCTTCATTTTCAGCCAGCGAGGTAAAAAGTGCATTGCAGGCCATAATATGGTTCTCATGATACAAATTTGAAACTAACACTAAATTAATACTTTTGAACAAACAACAAAACAGAAAAAAAGACGTGCCGCACTTCCCTTGAGAGTGGACAACAAATTCAGTGGAATTCATGTATAATGAAGATTATTGTCCAATTTTTACATTTTTGTCGGAGGTCTTCTCCGCTTCATATTCATTGTAAAAATTTTAATCACATTTTTGGGCTATCAGCCTGATCACTGATTTAAATATAATCATAATATCCACGCTCGTTTCCAATTTATCAATTACCCCTAACATCAGAATGCACCTTTAATATGGATCTACAGTGGTGGCATTTGAAAAGGTTACACGTCCACTCTGTTTTGTGCTCCATGTTGTTGTTTGCACACACTATTCCCTACAGTTTGTTGATCGGAGCACCTCTTCAGAGCCATTTGGTTCTTCAGAAGGTTATTTCAAACAGCCCACTTCTATTTGAAGAGCCTTAGACTTCTGTTCCACTTATGAAGCCTAAGTTTTATTTTTTGGTTATGACAGTTGCATTGTGTAAAACCTGAGTTTGATCATTTTTTTCTGTACTAAATCCTTTGCTGTATATTTTGCATTTTCCTCTCAGCTTCAGTGTCCACTCCCCAGGTCTTATTGCATTACATGGTAGATGACAGCATAGTTTCTAAGTATGCATATTCAATATATAGCCTCCATACTTCAGCTGTCCATTCTACTCTCCATGTGCCCTGGTTTCATCATCTACATTATATGATATTCTAATTTCTAATTATTCTCCACCAAAACGTTTTATATTTTATTAGCCTTATTTTTTTGTGATACCATATTCTTACTCTTGCGTGTATGCACAACTTGTATAGGAGCATCGTTATGAGAGGGTACCATAGAATTTTTAGAAGAAAATTTTTGGAGTGTGGGTCAGAAAAGCAAGGAAAAAACCTGGGGCAGAAAATATCCATTGACAGTACCCCTGACACTAATGAAACAATGATTAAAACAACTTGTACAGGATCTTTGATACCATCCCACATCTCCATCAAAAATGTCATGACTATAATATTGGTCCAGAAGAATAGAAGAAGAAAGATGAAGAATGAGGATCTCCAGTGAGCATACACTAGACAAATCAAGGATGACTGCCAAGTGATGTTCTTGCTCCCTATTTTATACATTTTTTTATTATTCCATTAGCCATGTAAGCCTGACTAGACAAATCAAGTAGGATTGCTAAGCGGTCTTGTCCTTGGTCCCTATTTATGGCTAAGCAGTCTTGGCCTTGGTCCCTATTTATAGAAGTTTTTCATTGTTCCATTAGCCTAGTTGGCTCCAACATATAACCCTGGCCGTGTCCATGTTGACCTCCACCACCTTACAACATTTGGATGGCACTAAATGATGTCAAGGGAACTTATTGTGATAGGGTCCAAACAACTTGTTTATGCAATGACTTTCCAACTAGATTATATCAACTAGCTGATCAGAACATTTTCCAACTTCAGAATGTGATTTCAAAAAGCTATAACAGATCTTCAAGTCGAATTCACAAAAAAAGTGAAAACATATCTACAGGCTGCAAGCCTCAAAACACGGGAAACAAATAAATTAACAAGACAACGAACTAACCTGTAATGACTGCCGATGCAAGTCCTGTCCAATTGCTTCACCTCTCATGAACTGTGCCTGCCCAACCATGCCCCCAGCAAAAGACAATTCAGGCTCTAAATGAATAGCTTCATAGCCTGTATCAGAATTACCACCTGATGCAAAATCCTCACATTCAGTTTTGCTGCAATACTCATTGTTACTTCCATTGCCACTCAGTCCCACAGTCACAGTTCTCAAACTTCTGCACACTAACTGTATGGTACTGGACACTTTTTTTAACAAAAGTTGCTGTTCTGAAATGTCATGGCAAGTAACTGGAAAATAAAACTCAAGCACATAGTCATCATTTTCAGTGTAAGTGCTCTGCAAACAAATAGCAACAGCGGCATTCAGGCCAAACATACGTGCATAATGAACAAGAGGGTATTCCATAATGCCGAAGCTCTTAACATCACTAGAAAAGTAAAGGTGTTTCAGGGCAAATGCTTTTCCTGGAACTCCCTGCCCTATCTCCAAATGGTTTTCAGAGCATGCATTCCGGTAAGGCAACATGTAGTCATCCCTCACATAACATGTCATGTCCTGAGTTGACAAGCATATTCCTTCTGAGATCTTATCTGAAGGGCAGGTCTTCTTGCTCTGACCCTCACCAACTGGAAGATTGTAATGCTTGCATGGAACCCATGTCTGTGCTAATGGTAGATTGTGAGTCTCACAAACCGTTTTTAAAACTTCTAGTATCTCAGCTTGAGCAGCAAGATGGCGTGGAGAATGGTTCTGATTCAATAAAATAGCATTCAAAATGTCAAATTTAGTCTGAAGTGTAATAGAAAAGGTTTGGACATAAAATATTAAATAGAGAATATACAAAGCATCACTAATACCTGTGATCTTGGATGATCCCAGACCTCTCGGGTATTTAGATTCACGGCCTGCAATGGTTGCAAGGATACAGAGATTTTTAAATGATTTTGAAAATAGAGAAATAACTACATATCTAGCTTCTATGGAATTCAATTATTCCATTCTAATATCTAAAAACTGTTTTGTCAGATCTTGCACTTTTCTGTCATCGAATTCTTTCCTACATGCTTTGTAATGTGAACTTTGGTCAACAAGTGACTTTTGGTAGATGCATCATTAATAAGAAGAAGTTCCAGATGATGAACAATTTTTTCTCAACTTAAGTAATTAGTGTTATATCCTTCTAGTTTGAAAGATAACATAATAAATTAAATTAAATTCCAATAGTTATTTTATTTTTTTATAGTGAATGTATAGCCAATCAAATAGGCCCTTCTACACTTGGTTTCCATCATGCCTGTATGTTCAATCTAACAGCCCTGTTGGCGCCATATTTCCTTCAAAATAAGAATATGTATAGTTATGCCAAAAAATAAAATAACAGACCTGAAAAGCTTGGCATATGTGGTCAAGTTCTAAACCAAAGTTGGTTTCACTTGCAGTTCTCACTAATTCAACTACTGCAGCACAATTTCGAGAATCTGGCTCGAAAATAGGTACACCAAGGCATCCATGAACATTATGCGCCTGAGCATGACTTCTCCTCAAAAACTCACTTCTGCTGTAAAATTGAACATTCGGAGTCCATTCTGGCATTCCTCTAAGGAACACCCTACCAGGCATCCCTGGAAAAGCTCCTGGTCCCGTTTCTGCAGCAAAATAAAACCCCGTAGATATATTGCGATACTCATGGAGACCCGTGCTGTTCTCGTCTAGCACATAGGGCTGCTCGCAGGTGGTGAGAACATATTTGTTTGAACGTGTCACAGGCATCCAAACCTGCACGAGTGCATTCTCTCCACAAAATTCCTTTAAATATAGAAGAGCACTTAGTATCCTGTGCTTGAGAGTTATAAATGTGAATCTCAACAGAGGCTCCTTATCATGGGTTTCTTCTTCCCCAGAATTCCTCAATCTTTTCACATGATGATTGTTCTTCCTATCTACATCCTCATCCTCCTCCTGCTGATAAATTTCCTCATTGCATTTCTCAACAATAGCCGAAACAGAGTTCGGTTCCTCTGCTATATGTTCCGTTTTAATTGGCTTATGTTCCCAGCATGAGTCCACAACTTCTTCCACAGGTGAATTCTCGCCGTCCCCCACAGGGTTTTTAGCAACATCGGAGTACGAATAATAATATTCCGGCAACACCAGGTCATCTGGAATTATGAATTGGTTAAAACTCACAGGGGTCTCCGGAATCAAACATTCGCCAGAGTAAGGCAGGGTACTAGCTTGAAAGACCGAATCAAACATCTGAGACGGGAAAAACGCCGTGTAACAACGGGAAATCGGAGACGAGGCAAATCCCTCGCAGTAGGCAGAATTTTCAAAACTCATGAGCTCTGAACGCAAAGGATCCATCTTTCCTACTTTTTATCTACCGTTAAAAATCTAATTCCCCTCATTTGGTTTCCCCAAAGAGACCGCAGCAAGGCTTACACTTGTGAAATTTTGTCTGGAGAAAATAAAGAAAGAGCTGAAGCTCCACACGGAGCTGACCGTACCTGGGATCTTGGAGACTCATTTATGTGGAAGAGCCGTTGTTGCTTTTGACTCCCCGGGTCTCGAACCCTGTACCTGTAAGTGTGACCTCCTCCCACGCAGCAAGAAGATGAACAAGTGCTCGCTTTAGGTAGTGGCGGACATCCACCGCATACAAAATAAATATTATTGCCCCGCCACTTCCTTAGATGCTGCTGCTGCTGCTTCCATTTTTGCTTGGCACAAATGCTATGCCGCGACCTCACGACGTTACGACACGCGTCCTGAGAACAAGGGGTTGTGCTAGCGTCATAGCTGGCGATTCTTCCAATGTCCCAGGAAGGAAAGCGTTTCCCTGACAAAAACTTTGGCGGGGCACGAGACATCCACAAATAAACTACGAAGGACACGGTCTCGTAAAACTGGCAGAGCCGAATTGGCGATACTCGCACGACATAACTGAGCGATTTTTCGATCTCTCCAAATTTGGGGGGGGCTACTTCTATGCTTAAGCCGCGTGTCGACATGGGAACAGGCCATTCCGCTTTTGACATTTACTACATGATCACTGTTCTCCAGCGGCCCACACTCCACGGCAGAGATATTTTTAGGGCTTCAATCTAGACCGTTCGTACACCGACCAGTTTACGCATTTCGGGTATTTTTAACTCGGCCGCCCTGACGTCATGAATTTTAAAATCAAATAAAATTTTATTGCATCCACGGTGCCAAGGTGGTGCATATTTTCATACAATGGAATTCGAAATGTCACGCGCGTCATGGTGGGAAATTGGAAAGAGGGATTTCCTACAATCATTGTACTTGGCTTTGTTTGGGCATATGGAACCGAGCAGATTTTTTCCAAATAATTTGGAATGAATCTACGCCGTTCTTGCATTGCAAGTCGCATTGTTTGTACGGGGAGAAAAGATGCTTGGTGTTAACGATGTCCTTTTGCTTTGATCATCCACCATTTTCGCATCATGCGGAAAGGATGGGAGCCAAATTCTGAACAGTACGATTGTCATTGTGGGAGTCAAATTCCGAAATGGTAAGACTGTCGATATGCGTTTGAACCTTTTTTTTCAATAAAAATAGTAAGATTGTCATTACCTAAGTATGTGTTGAGGTTGTTCTGTTTTGTTTTCTAAAACCTTTACAAATAAATTTCGAAAAAGATAAAAATTACATATTATTTATTGTATTGTTTTTTTTGTTTTTGTTTTTTTAATTAGATTTATCTTTACAAATAATTTTTTTTTTTTTTTAAATTAGGACATTTAATATAATTAATTAGTAGTATTTATTCATTGTAATTTTAAGGAGTAATCATTATATATGTGTATTTTTTGGATAAATTTTATTTAGAATGAGTAAGTTTTAAAGGTTTAGGTTTCAATTATCGGAGACCTAGTGGATGTTGATCAGTGTACTAACCACGTCATGATCGATCTACAATTAATTTAACATACAAAACATAAGAATAGAGATGGTGTACTCTTACACTTACTTATGTGTGGTTTTTTCTAAGCCATTTTTTAGCCTTGTACTTACAATAAAAACAAGGTTTAATAAAAGATATGCAACATTGACATACTTGGAAAGATAATGTTATGAGCTCTAATTTCAAGATATCCAAATAAATATTCGACTTTTTTATATATTAATTACTCCCACACTCTTTTATGAATGTGAGGTTTGGGATCATACTTGAGACAAAATGATTTTAAACATATAGAAAGAGTTTGTATCTCCATATTACAAAGAACATTCGAACTAAATGAAAAATTTCTTGTTTAATTATTATTGTAAAGTTCAAGGTATGTCCTCTCTTTATCTCTTTAGTTTTCCACATTATCACTATATTGTATAAGCACCAATGTATGGCAGATTCTTACTTTTGGTAAGAATAGGTATCCATATTTGGCATTTCAATTTTACATGCAACTTATGAATCAAGAATACAATTCTTGTTGGTATGCTAGAGTTATACTTCTCTTGCATACGTTGGATATCGATATAGAAAGACTCCCTTCTCGTGTTTTTTGTTCATGCTCCTCAATTCACTAAATAAGAAATTAACAAAGATATTCATGAAGAGATTAATAAATCTTATTTTAAAATTATATGGATTATCCCAAAAAGCTTTTAAAACCAAAACTTTTTCATTGTTTCTAATTTTATGCGTACATCCACGAGGATTGGATTTGAGTTCTCGAGTACATGAAGAAGATCTTGTCATCTTGCATAAGTCGGATATCAATATAGAAAGAGTCTTTTCTCTTGAATTTTCTTTTAATGCTCCTCAACTCACTAACCAAGAAATTAATATTTATGAAGAAATTAATAGATATGAATTAAAAGTTACATGAATTATTCCAAAAAAATCTTTGAAACCAAAACTTTTTTATTACTTCTAATTTTATATGTGCATCTGTGATGATTGGATTCGAGATTTCGAGGACATGAAGAAGATGTTGCCATCTTGTGTAATGATCCATTTAGCTCAATTTTGGGTTTGCTCTCATCAACTCTAGATGGAATTTGACATAACCACCAACAAGATGAGTGTACATGCAATTTTTGTTTTCTAGAATTTATAAGCGAAGAACATTTTATATTTGAGTGCCTTATTTACTATGATATTTGTATAAAATACCACTATCTTTTTAGAAATTTTCATATATCCTCGAAGACCTTAAGATGTTTAGCTTTTTTAATCCGTGAAGCATTTCAAGTTCAATAGAAAACACTCAAATTGAAGTCTTCACATATATATATATAAATTTTTAAATATCAATTCTTACTTCCATCGTTAAAAGAATATATATCTAAAAAATATTATCCAAATCTATAAAACAACTTATATTTTATTAATTTTAAGATCTATCACCTTTAAATATTAGAATCACTATTTTTCATTGATTTTTTCTCATAACTATATTTTATTTTCCAATAATTTTAAAATGCATTTAACATTCATATATTATCTTCTTGATTGTATTGGTCATTCTTTAACTTTAGTGAACATTAATATCTAAATTACGGATTTTAATTAGAGATTTGAGATACTTATGAAAGTTATTTAAGGAGAATAACTTATGAAAGTTATTTGAGGAGAATAACTTTTCAGAAAAGTGATAGAAAGAATCTACGCTACCTAGAGTTAGGTACGATAAGGAAGGAATTGAACATGATTTGATTCGATGGTCACATCACATGTGACCGAAAGACCTAGTAATGGAAATGAGGATAGAGTAGTTATGCTTAAAAAAAGTAATGGCTTCGTATAATCTCTCTCATTTGACCCTGTTTAATGATTAATGTCATTATAGTATTTTCGCAAACGTGGTGATTCATGGAATTTAGTCATAAACTTTTAAAGATTTTGTATTGAATAATCAAATAAAAAGACAAAGCTCCCATCCTTATCGATCATGGAATATAAATTTAAAATATATGTAAAAAGCCAAATTAGTCTTTGGAATTAAGGATGAGGAAACCAGAAGATTGGCTCGTCTCGTTTACACACAAGCCACAATTATACTTTTAGCATAGTCCATCTTTTACGATGGTGGTATTTTTTTATATACAAGTTTTAAGATTGCCCTTTATGGCACATCCCTTGATGTTAGTGTCTTATTATTTCCGAAGGGTTTTCTTTAGTCTTCAATTTTAATTAAGTGTTCGTTGATCTTTTTAATTTTTGTTAATCAAATTATATAATTTTATTTGTTGTATAATGCGAGAACATTTTTTATGAAATTTTGTAGTTCTTTTAAGTAATTAAATATAATTGTAGATATTTAAAATCCGTACATCGCAATTTTGAATGTCAAAATTCCTTTAGATCGTCTTAGGATTTTCTTAGGACCAATCTGATCTTTCGACCCTTAAATTGAGTCTAACCCGTAGCCAGTTTGCTCAACTGACTTAGCCAACCTTTTACCCACTTTGACCCTTCACCCTCGATCGTCAATGATCAGGGTGATCGTCGACGATCACCTTGACCGTCGACGGTCAAGGTGCACCTCCTTAACCACAAACATGCAAGTCACCCCGCCTTGATTTTCTAAAAATAGCTTGTCTTAATCCACGTGCGAACCATTGCATGAGCAAGTTATAATTAGAGGGCCCAATTAACGTTTTGTTGTAACTATCTTGCCTTGCCTATAAAAAGAAAGGAGCAGGGAGGTGAAGATCATCTGTAATTGTTATCTAGAGCTTGTGCATCCAAAGTTCCTTTGCTTTACAAGTCAATCATCATCAGCAATCCAATGATCTAGCCATCACGTCAGAGAGCCAACTTGCCGCCATCACTCTGTCAAAGCGCCAAGTACCGTTACTCCATCGAAATCACGTCAGACTCCACCAACGAGTCAACCACCCAATCAGCGTTCTGCAAGATAAGTACTTCTTTTCTAGATATTCATTTACTTTATTTGCATTTCACACTCAACCCAGGACCAACCCATCTCCCAAAATCCAATCTCGTGATCCCGTCAATCTGACCATTTGCCAACCCAAACCTACACACAGTAACCATCGTCAATTGTCTCAACTGTCGACAGTCTGCGCAATCATTGATGGTCAGCTTGACCACCAATGATCACCTCAATCATCGACACTCATCAACCGTCGACGATCACTATGGCAAGAAATAATAGCAAGTTATTTCCACCTACCTACCCTCAGCCAAATCTAGTTTTATGTGTCCCTACTTGTTCACGAACCCATGCCTAATTTTTTGAAATAGACCCAACCCCTTTAGCACTAGTATTGACTTGTTTATTGTTATATTGGTCATTTCTAGTCTATTTCTTTAGCAAGCATTTCTTGTGTTCAATTTCAGTACCTTTTGATTATTGATGCAAGTACTTTCTATTCTATTTTATAAACTTAATTATTTAAATTGTGTAGATTGGCAACCCCCGAAGAAGCTCTTGCTTCTGAGATCTAGCTAACGCGAGGTAATCCACTCAACTATCTATCTAACCAACCATATATTTTAGTGTTGTCTTATTTGCAAGTCATCCTTCCAACCCAAAGAGGAGTTCTTCAAGATCATCTGATTCAACACGCATGTAATCCAACAAATTTTCCAACCATACCCGTATTTAGTTTCTTCTTTTCTTTTTGAAATATTAGCTAAAATTCACTAAATTTTTTTGACATGCCCGATAGGACCTCGAGTCTTTACTTTGAATTTATTTTCTTTGCATTTGTATGATTTTCTCTCCATCTCTGCTCATTAACAAAATTAAAATTTCTTTTGGGCTTAAAATCAAGTGCATACATTGATTGCTTGCAAGTTTAGCTCACATAGTTTAACTTAAAGCACGGTAATATTATCATAACATCACTTTCATTGCACACACTAAACCAAATCACCTTCATCAATTAAACATCAAACAAACTTGAGATAAGGCCCAACTAGGATTTCATCACCTAGCGGTGACCTTACCCTTTCCTAGCGATCCTACTTGGAGGTCATTACCAAGGGCAGAACTAACTTAGCTCTCTGATTGAGTATAAACTCTGGAAATCAATATATTTTGGCTAAGCACCTGACACCCTGATCGCTACAGTGTCTGAAGTGTGGGAGTAAGCCCCAATACCAAGCCATGTATTGATTCCAAATATAGATATTTTTGAGTACTTAAACAACTCAAAACCAACCATAGATTGCTTCTATAGTACCTGATATACAAGCTAGCTTCCATCACACATTTTCATAACTTAAGGCATAAGCCAAAAGCAAGATTAAAATTAACCATAGGATCTTAACGTACTCTAGTGTGTGTTGGATTTCTTTGATCATTTTCTTACTTTCTCTCTGTTTGAGTTGTAAGTTTCTTTGTGTTTTCCCCTCATCCTACTTGCATGGTTCTTACTTGTCAACAACGAAGGGACTTAACAAGTCAGGACCCATCTATAGATTATCTAGTCTCCTCTACCTCTTCTTCTATGGAGTATGTTGGGAGGATAAAACGGAAGCACACAATTTGATTACCAAACCAAGCAACTTAATATGCGGAAATTAACCAGATTCACCAAGTAACTAGAATTCAGAATAACACAAGATATGAGAGACAATACACAAATTGTATTAACACTTTATACAGAAAAGAATACAATAAAGAAGATGCCACTTCTTCTCCACCACCTTACAGAGGTTTCCCACACCTCAAGTGAACAGTAATTCTTCTCCCCAAAGCTCTCCCTCTCACAGGTCCCAACACCCAACTCAAAATACAGAGTTGGTGTTCACCTCCCGTGCTCCACGCACACCACAAGTGCTCCACGCACTCCACAAGTACTCAAGGTACTTCAAGTAGATCTCCCATGAATCTGCAACAACCTGCAATTCAACGGACCATACTTATGGAAGGAACTCCCTTGCCTTCCTCTTGCTCTATCCGAGTACACACCTGTACTCCAAGTAGATCCTGCCTGATACTGCTCCCTGTTGTGTTGCTATCTATATGACCTTGCACACCTGCAAATCAAACAACGGTTCTGCTCACCTGTGAACCTTGACCTTGCACACACATACACCTGCAGATCAACGATCTTACTTACCATGTAGATCTCCTATATAGGCCATGCAACTGTGACCAAGATCCTACACTCCTGAAGAACCCAGCTGGCTCTCCAATCCAGCACCAACACACCTGGTACTGAGGCACTAGGAGGAACGCACCATTACTCTACCTCATACACAGAAGGAGCTTATAATTATGCTCTCTTACTCCCTAGCACACTTTTCCAATACAACCATGAGTCTATTATATAGATCTCATCCAAACAATGATTAGACATCTAATTACAATAATTAGATCCGCAGCTATGAGTCTAAAATTAGCACTCATCATGCAAACACTTGGTTCGTCAACCCACTGCCCATAATTAACTCGCAGTCGAACCACACAGGCGATCGACGTCGGTCCCTGTCCGCCTGGGGGTCGCCGACGCCAGCCGATATATGACCGACGTCGGTTGCCTTCCTGTCTTACCCTGCCGACGCCGGTTGGCCAGACCAACGCCAAACACTTCTGACACTTCTGCAACTCTCCTGCAACCTCCTTCGTGTCTGCATCAGTGAAGCTTTTAGCTCCACAATCCTAACAGAGTATATCTATGATGTTGAGAGTTCTCCTTGTCATTCTGATGCTTCTAGTGTGCCTCGGATAGTCTCCCAAGGTGAGCCAAACTTTGTTGTCTTTTTGGATAATAACCCAATAGCTTTACAACATTATCTTGACACAATAGCTCATTGTATGCCCATTTCAGTACCACCTATCGATCCACCCTATGGCATGCCATTGGGATTTTTAGGCAACTCTTCTATTATTGTTATCACCACCCAACTATTAGTTACCCAGACATCTACCTCAGCTGACAACCTATCTGACATGACCATGCAGAATCAACCAACTCAACCTTCTAACACCCAAACACCTCGTAGTCTGACTAACAATTCTTCCAACACAACTACCACCCAACCTCTACCCACCCATACTCCAATTACTATTGGACTACCGACTACCACCATCACTACCATTCTTTTGGTTACCTCCACTCCACTTCAAAACATAGTGGCACCCATACCTTCTACCTTGTCACCTATTGCTACCAAGGTTACCACTTATCCCTTACCTATGACTCAACCACCCGTGTCCACTTAGCAATACATACCCTCTACCCAACCACAGTATGCACCTTACAACCCTTTAGGTGCACCACCCCAAATAGACCTCATGAAGATGCTCATGGACAAGATGGCAACTCTGGAGTCATCCATCTCTAGGGCTTATAATCTCCTATCCTATGACCAGATTTACAATGAGCCCATCCACCCATCTGTGCCTATCAGGCCATATCCTCCTCAATGGGAACTTCTCAAATTCTCCAAGTTTTAGAGTAAGGAGGATCCCCAACAGCACCTTGGGGCATTCATGTTATTTGATTACCTATGATGATGCCCTCCTTATTTGCACTTTTCCTATGTCTTTGTCAGGAATGACATTAGATTGATATAGCGCCTTAACCAAGCATTCCATCTTCTCCTTCACTAAACTGACTCAAACTTTCTTGGATCATTTTTTAATAAATATCTCCAATAAAGTTTCCATCACTGACCTCTACTCCATCCGACAATTTGATGATGAATCTATTGCTAACTTTGTAGCTCATTGGAGGATCCTAATCAATCAGCTTTCCTTTTCCCTACCTCAACCTGAACTCATATAGCTCTTTGTTCAGGCATGTGCCAAGCATATCTCCTCTACACTGCGTGTCCAAATATTTTGAATCTTTGATGAAGCTTTTACCATAGTGCGTAAGCTAGAGAATAGAGCCATTGATGAAGGCAAGCTAAAACTAAAATATAAGAACTCTACCTACAAAACCAGTGAGGCTTCCTCCTCTAAACCAATACCAGGACCAAAAGCAAGGGAACTAAGAACACATTTATCCTTAAAGTCACTTCCCTGTCATCTATCAACCAACCAAATTCCTCTAATTTCTCAAAGCAAAACATGAGAAACCAAAACTAGAACACCCAAAAGTAATCTAATCCACTTGGAGAATCTTACGCTTCAATCCTGGAGAAGCTATTAAAAACTAATATCATACAGCTTCCTCCTATCAAACCACCTTAGTAATTTGATTCTTCTCATCCTGCACCTAGTTGGTACAATGAGAATGACTTATGTGCCTTTTATCAAGTAATAGGGCATGATGTTAGTAGCAACAACACCTTCAAGAGTGTTGTCCAGTCTCTCATTGATAAGGGTGAGCTTGTGTTGGATAACCCCAATGCACCTCAAAACCAAGCCCTTGACATCTTTAGGTAGCCTTTCCCCAATCATGTGCCTACCAAGAACGAGAGCAACATAGTTGAGTGCCTTCACGATGATGCCCATACTATTAACATGGTTCTTGGCACGTTTGTTGTTGAAGAACCTATTTGTTCCTCACCCTCTCCACTTATTGAGGTAGCAGAGTTAGCTTCCCCTCTTTTGGAGACCCAAACTAAGGAATCTCCCCTTTCTCTTCCTCCACTTATTGAGGTAGTGGAGCCACCAATCCCTCCTTCGATCGACATACCATAACAAGCACCCATTTTACCTTCTTCCTCAACCACCAAGCAACTTATTACCCCTTCAAAAATCATTCTTGAAGAGGAAGCCCTCATGTATGTACCTCCCACAAAGGAGTCACCCACTCAAACCTTACATCCTTTTAATGAGGAAAAGGATGAGGTTACCACCCCTCTATCTTAACTTATGGGCTTATCTTTCAGGTCCACTATCTAGGGGATAAAACCAACTTTCAAACCATTCTCTAGGCTAGTCCAGAAGTTAGAATTTATCTCTAACTCTGACATGGATCGAGCCACCTTTTGGTATCAATTAGGGCTACCTTATATCACCAAGAAAGAACCTTCAACCATAGCTTTAACAGACCAACCCACAACTTCTATTATTTGAACTCCTACCCTATCAACCAAACCAATAGCAACTTCTACCAACCCAACAATTCCTAAGCCATCCAAAGTACCTAAACCCCTAGCAACCAAACCACCTTCTCCAACAAAACTATCCAAGCCAACCAAAAACCTCAATACCCTCCCTAAATCAAGTCTTAATCACCCATATGTAAAGGTGGAGCTTACCTCACTGAACCCAACAACCAAGCGCTAATCCAAATCAACCAAGGGACTAGAGATACCAAAAGGGTAGAGATCCAAAATCCTACCTCCCTCCACCTTACCCTCTATCTGATGGCCTCATCCCTCCACTCTAATTAAAAAGTCGATTATACCAACCAAGACCCAACCATCGTTGTTGGTTACACCAGTACACTTGCTTTTTGACACATCTATTTTCATTAAACTGCTAATAACCAAACTTCCTATCCTAAAACCTCCCACCTCCACTTTCTCAACCTCTGCCTTACCAAAATCTAAACCACCAATCAAATACACCACCTTACCCAAACCATTTGTCACCAAACCTGCTCCCAAAAGGACTTCCACCTTACCAACCAAGACTAAAACCCCTAACCCCTCTCCACCTTTAGTCAAATCCTACTCTACCATCTTCCAAAGGTTATTACAAGATTTTTGCTTGACTCCACCTCCTGTCAAGTCATTTGACCCTCTTGATTCAAAACCCACCTGGTATAATGACCACCATGTGTGCTCCTATCACAAGACACCAGGGCTAGCATGAAAAACTACAAAGTTCTCTAAACCATTATACACCAGATCTATGATGAGGATGATATATTAACAAATAAACCTCCCATGAGCCTTATACCAGACCAACAACAACAACACTATCTACCCAATACCTACCTACTCCTCCACTCTCACCTCAGAGTGACGAAGAACCTAGCCAATCTCCTACCCCAATTCTTCCCTCTATCTATACCATTCATGTGGTTACAATATCACATCATAAGGATAAGGGGAAGGCCAAGGTGTCCATTCTATGGACATACCCATCTTCTTCCTCCCAACTAAACCCTACCTAAACATCTTCACCTTCACCCAAACCCAAGGTGTCTATCTTACATGCCTACCAATCCAACCCCTATAAGTCCATTAAGAGAGTGGTGCTTAAACAATTCTACTAGACCCTGGTGAACATGAGCTTATACAAGTTGATTACCACTACACCTCATCATTCCCAAGCAATGATAGAGGCATTATAATTGATAGAGGTCCAACCTAAAGACCCTTAACCTCTGGTAGCCTTTTTCAACGCTCTCCAAATTTCCAAGATTGTCACCTTTAAGGATTCAGAAATACCTTCTATCCATCCAGATGATCTAGATCCCCCTCTCTTTATTACTACTTACATCAACCAAACCTACATTAAACAGGTCATGATTGATGGGGGAACTAGTATTAACATTATCTCCTCTCATGCCTATAACCAACTTAACCTTTTGGATAATGTCATGTCCAAAACCTTGACCATCCTCTGATCCTTTAATGACACCATGACCACTACCTTGGGAATGGTTATCCTTCATATCTATGTAGGGCCTCACATGCTCCTGAACTCTTCTATGTATTGGAAGGTGAATTCTAATACAATGTTTTATTGGGATGACCTTGGATCCAGTCCATGGGTTGCATCCCCTCTACCCTGCATCGTTGCATTAAATTTGAACACGAAGGCTAGGTCATCACCATCCAAGCCGACCCAAGTCCTTTCTTGACCTATAACATGACCTACTGACCCAATGATGTCCTCTTTCATCCATCTAGCACACCCTCCTTAACCAAAGATAAGACCTCCACCATGAAAGAGGAAGTCACTCCTCTTTCTACCAATGAGGCATCAACAAGCTCATCCATCCCTTCTGATCAAATCCCCACCTCAAACCCTTTGGAATCAACATTCCACTGCCTTTCATTGGGGGAATATCACATTTTAGCCCTTGACACCTTCGCTAATCCTCACAAGCATGGGCAACTTACTAACCAACCGAGATATGACCCTAATATCAAAACCATTGTTCCTTTTAGACCTCCCCATTATCAACCCATTTCATCTATGGGGGACTCAACAAACCCATTGGCACTTCCGCCACCTCTCTTTCACCTCATCCATTTACCACCAATTTCTCTTACCTAGATAAACTGAGCTTTGCCAAGACATACCTCCATAAGTGTGCTTGGAAAGGATTTGGCCTTGGATGATATGATCATGCCCACATGAGTTGATTTCCATTGAAACTAAAAAGTCTCATGAGATACATGACCTCAGTTTCATCCTACCCAACAAGAATCAAACCAAACCACCTATCATCACCATTATTGAGGAAGACACCCCTTCTTTACTATCCTCTCCACCACTCATGTGTGAGGATGATGACATCATCCCACCTAAATTTTTTTTTTGTCAACATGATTAGCCTTGAACCCTTCAATTATCAAAAGGAGGGGGCAATCGTAACCATCCCTTTGACCCATCCTGAGATGATAGGAGATGACTCCCCTACCATTAACACTATTCAGTGTTAGAATGATGATTACATTCTCACCTACCTTGGTGCCCCAAATTCTTCAATCCACAAATCCCTTCCTCTTGAGACTTTGACCATGTTAAATGAATCCACCATGGATATCAACTTGGGTACTCTGGAGAACCCCTGCATTATCAAAATTAGCTAATCATTGAACTTTAGGACTTACCCTCTTTCCTTCAATACCACAATGTAGCATTCACTTGGTCTTATAGTGACATGTCAATAATTGACCCCGCTATTGCTACCCATAACATAGTCACCCATTGTGAGGCCAAGCCCATCAAGTAGAAACTTCGATGTATGCACCCTCACATAGCCCTTCTCATCAAAGAAGAGCTTCAACATCTCCTATCTGTTAATTTCATTCAACCCATTGACTAACCCCAATGGGTTTTGAATGCCATGCCTATCACTAAATCCACAAAGGGACTACACATTTATGTGGACTTTCATGATCTCAACCTCACTCACACTAAAGATAAATTTCCTCTATCGAGTATCGACCAACTGGTTGATCTTACAGTTGGACACAAGATTTTGTCTCTCATAGACAAATTCTTGGGTTACAATCAAATCCTAATTGCCCTAAAAGATCAACACAAGACCACCTTTATCACCCCATGGGGGAATTTTTGCTATAGATTCATGTCTTTCAGGTTAAAGAACATTGGTGTAACCTACCAACGTGCCATGACTTACATCTTCCATGATCTTATCCACAAGATTGTAGAGACTATGTGGATGAATTTCTTGGAAAAACCAAACTCTGAAAGGATTACTTGTTCATTCTCAAGATCATCTTTGAATAACTTATCCAAGATCATCTTTGAATAACTTATCCATTACCATGTCCACCTAAACCCCAAGAAGTGCATTTTTGGGGTCTTGTGACGAAAGTTTCTTGGTTTTATCACTTCCCTTCGGGGAATTGAGGTTGATCCCTCCAATATCAAACCCTTATGTAACATGCTTCCTCCAATCAACCTTAAGCAAATTTGTAGTTTTTATGGGAAGCTTCAATCCATTCATCCCTTTATCTTCTAGCTTTCAGATTGATACCAACCCTTCCACCACCTTCTGAAGAATGATGTCTCTTTTAAGTGGAAAAGCGATTATCAAAAGGCCTTTGATTCACTCAAAGAGTACCTTTTATATCCACCTATCCTTTCCCCTCCCAAGGATGACCAACCTTTCTACCTTTATATCTCCACAATTGACCACTCCCTAGGGGCAAAGCTTGCTCATTAGGATGAACAACACAAGGAGCAAGCAATCTAATACATTAGTCACACGCTTGTAGAGTATGAGACTCGGTACATCTATATCAAGAAACTTTACTTAGCTTTAGTCTCTGTGGCCACCAAACTTTGGCACTACCTTTTTAACCACAAAACCTATGTCATAACCAATACCAACCCACTCAAGTATATGCACTCCAAGCCATACCAAAACCAACATATGGTCAAATGGCTCATGTTATTAGCAAAGTTTGACCTTGAGTTCCTTAAACAAAAGCCAATTAATGGGCAAGTCATTGCTGACCAATTGGTTGAAGCACCATTAGCAGACAACCACCCTCTTCCCCTTTAGTTCCTTGATGAATCCATCACGAGCCTCTCTCAGGCAGACTTCACCTATCAAGTCACCATGTTATTTGATGGATCAAAGTGTCACCATGGTGGGGGGAGTTGGTATCATCCTTATTCCATTTAAAGGTGAACCTATCCATTTGTCCTTCAAGCTTGATTTCAATTGTACCAACAATATGGCTGAGTATGAAACCCTGGTGATACGCCCTCAGACTACCTTAGCCTTAGGAGTTAAAATAATCAACATCTTCGATGACTCCCAATTTATGGTCGATCAAATCAATGGATCTTACCAATGTAAGAATAATGTTTTGCAATAGTACAAGTAACTAGTTGACAAACTCTTAACATCATTTGAACACTACTACATCCAATCGACCCCATGATCTACCAATAAGTTTGTCAATACCATGGCTTCCTTACCTCTCAGATCCCATCTACACCCTTTGACTCTAATCCATCTATCATTATCCATAGACTTACCAAAGCTTCCCATGTCAAACTAGATTTTCCCACCATTTTCAATGTGGAAGAGACCCAACCTGACCTTTAGTATCAGCAAACCTTCAACTACCTTAACCTTGCCATCATTCCTTTTAGCCTTTCTCGGAATGCTCGAAGAGCGTTTATCTAGAGTACCTCATGTTATACTATTTTGGGGGGAATCCTTTATAAACATGGCTTTGATGGTCTCCTTTTTTGTTGCCTACGCAGTCACGAAGCCTCTCATGCTATCAAGGAAACACACTATGGTATTTGTGGGGGACGCTTTAATGGCCTCATCATAACTAAACACATACTTAGCCTAGGCTATTACTAACCTACCCTTAACCAAGACTATTTTGATTATGTCAAAAAGTGTGTTAAATGTCAAAATCATGCTAATTTGCATCATTCACCTAGCCATAGTCTTCATGTTTCCACTAATTTTTTACCCTTCTCATAATGGGGTCTAGACCTTATTGGTGAAATTAACCCCCATTCACATCGACACCATTGTATCATCACTACGACTGAATGTTTTACCGAATGGGTATAATCCATTCCTCTAGTCTCAACCAAGGTAGAGAATATTATCGACTTTATCAACCATCACATCATTTACCATTTTGGTGTTCCTCACAAGATTATCATTGACATTGGTAAGTCCTTTAAGAACAAACAAGTCCAGGGTCTATGTGATGATTTCGACATCAAGTTAACTTTTTCCTCACCCTATCGCTCTCAAGTGAATGGACAGGTAGAGGCTTCTAACAAAACTCTTAACAACATGCTAACTAAAATGGTCAATGCATCTAGTTGGGGTTGGCATTTGCACATCCCCTTTGCCTTATGGGCATATCACACTAGTATTAGAACCCTAATGGGAACAATGCCTTTTTCTCTTGTGTTTGGAACAGAGGCCAACCTACCTCTCCAAGTCCAAATACCCTCTCTTTGCATATCTTTACAAGATCTCATTACTAAAGATGATTATCGTCAGCATCGCTCAGCCCAACTTGAGTTGCTTGGCGAGCATCACTTAGTAACCATTACCCATCTTCATGTCTATCAATATCATGTCAAATGTGCCTATAAAAACACCTTAGAGTGCAATAATTTAACACCAAAGACCTTGTCCTAAAGGAAAATCAACATGTCACCAATATGAAGAAAATCAAGTGGGGCAAGTTTACTTTCAATTGGCTTGGACTCTATATCATAACCCATAAGTATGGATTAGGAGTTTACCGATTGTCTTCTCTAAAAGACAACCCAAAACCTGAGCCGCTCAATGCTTCACATCTGCATTTGTTCTTTTTCTAAGAAGGATCAAGTCCACCTTTTGTTTTACCTTAAGCTCATCCCTTACTTTCAACCACATTCATCTCCCTATTTTAGGGGCAACTAATTGAAACTAAATCATGTGATTATCTATCACAGTCATAGCCTAATCTTGAATAATGGGTACCACAGCTCTACCCATGGCATGATTCTCATAGTAATTTATGCCCCTCTCCTAAGATGTAATCCCATGATCATTGTCACCTATCCATCTTTACACCTAATCAACCTTCTTTGTGCTTTTAGTTATGCCTTCATAAAGGTGAACCCTTAAGCCTATATAATCACGTCTATTTTAAGCACAATCAAATATAAAAATCTAAACCAATAGCAATCATGGGTCATTCCTAACCATTCATAGACTGCTTCCTTGAAGGACAACTACATAAGCATACTAAAATTGCACAAATCTATGGTAGACTACTCCCTTGAAAGACAACTATCACAAAGCCTTGAACAAAGCAAATAAACTTAGAGCATTCCTTTGAAGGATGGTTGAATCAAGTATTTGTCAAAAGCACAACAATTTATTGGAAGCTTCTCACATCGATTAGTTTCCCATATACAACAACACAACAACAAACCCATTTCCAAAATCACAACAAAATCAAACTAATTTTGAAAGCCGTAATCAGCTCTCACATAGTAGAATAAGTTGGAAACTGCAATGTATTTTCACAAGTAGACTTCCTGCATCAATTAGTTTACACTTTATATGACATATAATTGTTTATACTGACTCTTTGGACACCTACAAAAGAGGCATGCTAGCCTCACAAGAAGGTTTCATTTTCATCCATCTCCTCTTTATATGGATTTTGAGCTTACTTATCATTATGTGGTCAAGATACCTTTTTATCCAACCAACGAATGCTAATGCGAAGCATTCAAAAAATTTATGTTCATTAAGCCAATCCAACTTTGGTTTTGTTCTAGTCCTTGTCAAAGAAGAAGCATCATGCCCTCTTCTTATCCTATCATGACTAGTTGATATTTTCATTATGACATTTACCTCTTGATTATATTCTTTGTTTTCCTATCTCCTATCGTTAATTAACTACCTCATGTGTTTTACCTTAACAAAAAACATATCCATGTGTGTCATAAGCAAAAATCATAACCATGACCATAATCACAACCATAAAAAGTATAATAAAACCATAGCATCCATGAGAAATAAATCAAACAACCATTTTCCACCACATGTCTACATCTAAATAATGAAGCATATACTCATTAAAACTCAACATGTCATAAGCACACCCATAAATTCAAGCCATCTCATGCCTAACTAGGTGAGTCTACGTCAATGTCTAACAACAATAACATAAGCATGATCCATAATCCATATAAACATCACATCACAAGCATTAAACATCAACATAAACCATGAACATAAGCAATAAACAAATAACACACACACACACACATATTGTGAGTCAAATAACATCATAATGTGTACAAGAATATAAACATGTCTCTCTCAAAATGTACATCTCATCACATCGGCTCATAGGCCAAAATTAAAATGATATACATTAATACATGATATGCATCAACTATGTCATGAAGTGGTGCACCACTAGGTCCCATTACTTGTCCACTTGTCACACCTGTCTGCCCACCTACAGATGTTGCCCACTGCCTTGGTGTCACCACACTGACATTGCCTAATAAGCTCACTCTATACTTGCCACAATGGGGCTCTGCAGGGCACCAGCTCGAAACTATAACCTTATCATACTGTTGCTCCTCCACTGTGGCCAAGTATCTGTCAAGATCTAGAACATAAAGCTTTGATACCACTTTGTTAGGATTAGTAGCACAATTGATTACCTTGTATAAGCAACTAAACACGAAATTTAACCAGAAGTAATAAGTAACTAGAAATCAGAAACAACACAAAATTTGAGAGACAATACACAATTGTATTTAACTCATTTAAAAGGAAATACAATGAAGAGATTACACTCTTCCCACACCTCTTAGGTGTACCAGTAACTCTCCCTCAAGAGTTCTTTATCTCACACAACTAATTACAAACACAACTCAAACACAGAGTTGTACCCTCCACCAGTCAGTAACAATACTGCTAGTACCAAGTACTAAAAGTACTCCAAGTAGATCTCCCTGATCTTGCTACCTGTTGTGTTGTAGATCTCCTTTGACCTTGCTATCCCACAGATCTCCTTTGACCTTGCACACACACACACACCTACAAATCAACTGACCTTACTTACCATGTAGATCTCACCTGATCTTGCACAACCTACAGATCAACCTGGTTTTGCACACCTGCAAACCTAGATCTTACAATCAGAAGGATCTCTTCCTTGTCTTTGATTACAATATAGCCCCATGAGTCTATTATATAGATCCCATACAAACAATAATTATACTTCCTAATTACAATAATTAGAAACATAGCTCAAGACTAAAATTAGTCTTTACATGCAAATTGATCGTTCAACAAACTAACTGTTCATGTAACTAACAGTTCTGGAACACACAGACGACCGACGTTGGTCCCTGTCTGTCTGGAGATGATCGACGTTGGTCGATGCCTGACCGATGTCAGTTGCTCTATGACTAGATATGACTGACGTCGGTTGATCATGCTGATGTCGATTGATTTAGCACTCAGCAACCTCCTCCAATTTGCATAATAGTGAAGCTTTTAGCTCCACAACCTAACAATCTCCCACTTGGAGATAAATAGCTACACCTGTACCTGTACATCATCTAATTTTGTTTTCTAGCTTGTATTCCTCTTCAAGTTCAATCTTGAAGACCAACCACCACACATCCTGTGGTGCTACTCCTATCACCAAGTAACCTGCCATATCTGAATCTACATACCCATGTAGAGAAGTGTTTAACCCTGCATAGCATGTTAACCTGTTGTTGGTCCCTCTCAGATACCTGAGAATCCACTGAACTGCTTTTCAGTGCTTCTTTCTTGAATTGGCCACAAACTTGCTGACAACTCCCACTACTTGGGTAATATCAGGTCTAGTACACATGTACTTAACCTCATCATGTGAATTGGGACACTATTTTGGGAACTATCCATCCATAGGTGTGTTAACCGGTTCTGCATCCTGCATCTTGAACCTCGCCACTACCTTATTCACACAATCATCTTGAGACAACATCAACCTGTGATCTTCCATGTCTCTAGGAATACTCATGCCAAAGAATTTTGTTGCTCCCAAATTCTTCATGGCACACCTCTGAACTAACTTTACCTTTAGCTCAGCAACTCCCTGCATGTGTGACCCTACAACAAGCATATATACCACATACAGTAACAAGATAATGTAGCTAATATTATCCAACCTGGTAAAGGAAACACAATGGTCACATTGACATTGACTAAAGCCCTGCTTTGTCATACACCTATCAAACCTTCATTGTCCTGCAGCTTGCTCAAGACCATATGACCTGGCCTTCTGTCTCACGTGTCCATTCTCTCCTTTCTTTAACCTGGGAATCCATTCATCTTTCAATGCTTTTTTTCTGGTTGACAACTCTACCAAATCTCCCATTTGGTTCTCTTTTAAGGAATCAAATTTCTCATTCATGCCATGCTCCCACTATTTCTTGGATTCTACCTGCTCTGCCTCTTTAAAACTTCCTGGTTCTTGACCATCAGTGAGCAACAAGTAGTGTAAAGAAGGGGAATAACAAATTTGAGGCTTACTTACCCTTTCAGTCCTCCTCTTGGGCATTTGAGACTCCTTGACAGCTTGTTGTCCGCTCAAAATCTATTTTTTGGTTGACCCTGGTCTGCACCCGACCGATGTCGATTCCACCTGATCACCGATGCTAGTTTCCTGACCGACATCGGTGTCCACCTGGTCACCGACATCGGTTCCTTGATCGACGTCGATATCCACCTGCCTGACACCACCAACTTTGGTTTGCACATGACCGACGTCGGTACCTACCTATTCGATGTCGATTCTAATTGATCGATGTCGGTAACTGTGTTTTCCTATGAGTGATGACTTTTTACCCGCAAGCTTACTTTAGATCATACCCTTGTCTAAACTGCCTTGCTAAAAAATATTCAGCCTCTTAAGCTGATCTCTGTCCATCATCTTCTCCTTGAAAACCAAGGCTTTCCTATTTTTGTCAAAAACATCAGATTTCCTCTTTATGCCATAAACCCGATCCTTTTTTGTAGCATGTGTTTCAAGAAACCTCACTTTCTTCTGTTGCTTACAAAAATATTGATCTATGCTTTCTGGATCTGAACTCTTACCTTTTGACTCAAGAACATGCATCCCCTTCTTATTCATGTGACCAAGCCTATGGAGCCACATCTTCGCATCTACATCTAAAGTAGATAAACCAGAAGGAGAATCAGTAATACAAGTAGATAGATAAAGAGTACCTACTTTCTTATCTCTTGCTAAAACAAATGCACCCTTGGAAACTTTCCAAGAATCCACTGTGAGAGTTACTGTGCATCCCTCATCACCCAACTTTCCTATAGAAATCAAATTTCGCTTCAGGACTGGGACATGCATGACCTCCTTCAACACCCATGTGTTGCCCGTCTGCAATTTTAGCTGCACTTTTCCTTTGCCAACCATTTGACAAGGCTTACCATCCCATAAATAAATCTCTCCAAAGTCTCCCTGGACATAATCATGGAAAAATTCTCTATTTGGGGTTGCATGGAAAGAGGCACCAAAATCTAAAACCCAAGATTTTACTTTATCCAAGGAACATACAAGAGCATCATGTGCAACAATATCTGCAACATCTGCTTCTTCATTTTTTTCATGCTGATCTTCAACCAACCTGAAATTTTTCTTTACATGCCCTTTCTTTTCACAATTCCAGCAGATTTTCTTGCCATGCCTGGATCTAGATCTCCTGCCTATCTTTGACCTTGATTTCCCTTACTCGATCTTCTCTCTTTGCCTTCCCCTGCTTTCAACACTTAAAGCATTCCCTGATGATTCACCTATGCTTTTCCTA
Organism: Torreya grandis; assembly: GCA_037957365.1. Lineage (NCBI taxonomy): Eukaryota > Viridiplantae > Streptophyta > Pinopsida > Cupressales > Taxaceae > Torreya > Torreya grandis. The sequence continues at coordinate 4,054,997 of JARHVA010000063.1, read as the reverse complement.
TGAATTTTTTCATTCAAGATTACACTAACAACATCATCAACTTTCAAGATATTTGAAGTAGATGCAGTATTACTAACTGCCATTACCAAACTATCCCAACTTTCAGGTAATGAGCATAAGATTAAGAGAGCCTTAATTTCATCATCAAAAACAATATTCACTGAAATTAACTGATTTACTAATCCATGGAAATCACTAAAATGACTATGTACTGATCCACCTTCCAACATTTGCAAATTAAATAATTGCTTCATAAAAAATACCTTATTCAAAGCTGAGGGTTTTTCATATAAATTTGCCAAAGATTCCATTAACTCTACCGTTGTCTTAGCCTGTGATAAGCTAGAAATCACAGATGATGCCAGGCTCAACCTTATAGATCTCAGAGCCTTCCGATCAAGAACATTCCATTTTTCATCTTTCATATCCGTGGGCTTGCATGCAACCCCACCCAACGGTAAGTACATATCTTTCTGATACCAATAGTCCTCTATCTACATCCTCCATAATTAATAATTCTTGCCATTGAATTTCTCTATTCTTAGCTTACTTTCTTTTGCCATTGCTCTCCTCCCACTCAATCAGAAACCCCTGAGAGTGACCTGTAATCAAACACTAACCTACTCTGAACCAGGCTCTGATGAACCTACAACCTCGCTCTAATACCACTTGTCAGGATCTAGAACATAAAGCTCTGATACCACTTTGTCAGGATTAAGAGCACAATTGATTACCTTGTATAAGCAACTAAACACAGAATTTAACCAGAAGTAATAAGTAACTAGAAATCAGAAACAACACAAAATTTGAGAGATAATACACAATTGTATTCAACTCGTCCAGAAGGAAATACAATGAAGAGATTACACTCTTCCCACACCTCTTGGTCATACCAGTAACTCTCCCTCAAGATTTCTTTCTCTCACATAACCAATTACAAATACAACTCAAACACAGAGTTGTACCCTCCACCAGTCAGTAACAATACTGCCAGTACCAAGTACTCAAAGTACTTCAAGTAGATCTCCCTGATCTTGCTACCTGTTGTGTTGCAGATCTCCTTTGACCTTGCTATCCCGCAGATCTCCTTTGACCTTGCACACACACACACTTGCAAATCAACTAACCTTACTTACCATGTAGATCTCACCTGATCTTGCACAACCTGCAGATCAACCTAGTTTTGCACACCTGCAAACTTAGATCTTACAATCGAAAGAATCTCTTCCTTGTCCTTGATTACAATACAGCCCCATGAGTCTATTATATAGATCCCATGCAAACAATAATTAGACTTCCTAATTACAATAATTAGAAATGCAGCTCAAGACTAAAATTAGTCTTTACATGCAAACTGACTATTTAATAAACTAATTATTCGTGTAACTAACAGTTCTAAAATGCATAGGCGATCGACGTCGGTCCCTGTCTATCTGGAGATGACCGACATCGACTGATGCCTGACCGATGTTGGTTGCTCTATAACTAGATATGACCGACGTCAGTTGATCATGCCGACGTCGATTGATTTAGCACTCAACAACCTCCTCCAATTTGCATAACAGTGAAGCTTTTAGCTCCACAACCTAACAGTATCATGCCATGGGGATGGTGCTCGATGGTCCTATCATGGCCATGGCTACTCCTCTTTGCCTCAAGGAGTACCTCTCTTATTTAACCAAGGCTATTGAAGCCCTCACTTGATCCATGTCACCTGTGAGAGTAGCAACTTGAGTTTGTAAGGTGGCCACCTATCCTTTTAATGATGTAACCTATGCCTATGTAATGGCTAACACCACTCCTGCCTATCCATCAGGGCCAGCCCCCTATGCCTATGCCCTCTGGCCTCCTCTCCCAGTTGGGTCCACAACCATCAACCTCATACCTTCATCATCTCCACCAATATCTTCCATCATATATAATCCTTGGTACCATGTTATGTACCCATCTATAAATCTAGCATCATCTATTTGTGACCTAGCTGGTAGCTCCTCATGGTCTAGCAAAGTCAGCACGAGATGTGGTTCTGGCAATAAAATATATTAGTCCTCATGTATGTACCTTGAAAATGTGCTTGGAATGCCCTATACCAAGTTGAAATGTTTATGAACCCTATCAAATGGGATAAGCTCCACTTCCCCATCTCGCCTACTGAATATCCATTTGTAACTCTGTAGGGAGAGTGTTTGCCTCCTATAGCCAAGCCACACTGGAAACTAAACATAAGGTTTCCAGGTGATATCTCCAATCACTAGTGCACCTAGTGTATCCCTAAACCAATCAACATCATGGGATCCTCCCCTACACCTAAAATAATGAATTCACCTCTCCATCACATTAACCCAATTAGGAAATCTATTTGCATGTATCTTACCCATGATATCCCCATTGGCCTTAGCATTTGGATGTGCTTGTAAGCCTAGCATATAGAACTAGGATGACACTAATACCATACCTCCTATGGGGCTTGAACCCTCATATCTCCCTGTATATCTTTACCAAGAGAATAAGTACCCAACTGAACATAGAATGCCCCAGTAGTAACTCCACTAGCACCGCTAGTAACAAATACGAGAACCTCCTATTACTTGAGTTAAGAAAAGTAAAGTAGGAGATGACCATCATAAGCATCATCAAAAGTCTCCTCTTGCCTAGAGCCCTCACATATAGTACATCGTAGCTGAACCCACCACATATTATCAAACCCAATCACTATCATCTCCATATAATAACTCGATGTGATCCTCTCGCTCCTCTCGCTCTATGTGGTAGATCATATCACCTCAGAGTAGAAGTCATGTGATCCTTTGTATATCCTCAAGGAATATCATCATCTCATTAATCAATAGTAGGAAGGTATTCAAAACATGATCCCATCTCTCGATGAGCCCTATGATCATAGAGGCATCTTGAGTCACATGCTGATAGTGCCTCATCGCCCCTAACCCAACCTCCTCCATATAGGCCCAGTTGATTAGGGTCATCCCCTAGTGGATCTTTATGAAGATAAGCAATGCCCAATCATGAATTTGTATCTATTATCTCACCTATAATTATTCATTTAGACACATAGCTTAGTCACCTAGGCCATTATTACCTACTAACACCTTACCCTTTAACTTTACACAACAACCTATTTCTCTACCCATCCTACCTATCTACCTAATACGTACCAAATTTACCCTCTAAACCTACAAGGTCAACCTATACCTGACGACTACCATCTATTTTACCTTAACTTTTTAAACACTTTTAAAAAACCATTTTTTTACTAGGTGACTGTCAATAGTCATGATGATTGCTGATGGTCAAGCACCATTTTTTCTCAGGATGTCAATCATTGATAGTCAAACTCAACTATTGACGATCACTGTGGGTCTTCTGTGAATAGAACACCCATAACTTACCCTACCTTAAACCTAACCAAATAACAACCTAAACTTCCTACCTTGCTACCCTAAGGTACCTACCCAACCCATTTCACCTACCCACTTGATCAATTTCCCTTTTCACTCATAAATTTACCCAGATTTCCCAAAAACCCTAGCTAGGACATTAATGTTCAATACTAACCTCAAACCCTAATGCATTTGTAACAACTTGAGATAACCTATCAAATTAAGGGCATCCCCTACCTCATTCCATGACCATCACCATGGAATCAGTCATAGACCTACCCATCCTTGTTTGCATCCATGTGTTTCCTACATCCTCATTAGTCCCCTAAGTCCCCTCGGTCCACCTCAACAAACTCTCACCCACTAACAAGTAATAACCATCATCACTCACTTTCATCATAACGTGACAAGTGACCAGAACTCTAAAGTCCAAATTTTATAATGAGTCAAGAGTAATTATATTTTCACTTTTGACCTGTGGGCTTTTAGGGTTTGCATCGTAACCCTTGATGGCTAGGGTGACCATCGATGGTCACCCTTGAGCACACTAACCATCGACAGACATGATGCTCACCCCTTTTTTCTTTCACCTAAGCAAACCTTTTTTTTAGTAGCCCCAAGTCATTTACCTATCCATAGAGACCACATTCTCCACCCACCCATGGAGACCACCTTCTCCACCCACCCTGACCACATCGTCACCTCACTGTTGGTCCATTTTTTGGCCCAACTAGAGTGAATTTTGTGATGACTTTTTCTTGGTCCTTTGACCATAATGACAACATTGCCATGTTGACCACTTTTCAGGCTTATATCAACTAACACTTACCTGACCCGCTTATGTCATCTTGTGAGCACTTCCTACCTTAGATACCCATGACACTTGACATATTTATGTTTTCATTAGGAGTAATTTCTGCCTTGGATACCCATTGAAACACAAACATTACTTTGGAGACTTGCAAGTGTACCCAACCGCCACACCTACATGCGATCATGTGATCCACTTGCCACTTGTCCTCCTAGCACTGACCATTATTTTTTCTAACTATGGCAACCTAGTCTTTGCATGATCTTGGATATCATACCTTTTATCATGTTTTGTTTGCTTGTTTGTGCTTCAGTGCCCACCCTGTCACCCACCCTCATAACATCCACCTTCATCATCACCTTCACCCACCTTGTCAAAATTGCACCCAATTCTATTTTACCTCATTGACTCTCAATTTGAGGGGAACTCCTCCTCTCATACTCGAGGTAACCAAACATTCGACTAGTAATTCATTTTTTATTTTACAGCTTGTTGATTCAAAGTTTCATAATAAAAAAGGGCAAAATTTAGACACCAAAAATCTATACACCATGATTCTGAATGTTGAAATTCCCCTAAATCACCTTAGGACCCCCTTGGGACCAATCTGACCCTTTGACCCCTAATTGAGCCTAACTCGTAGTCAGTTTGCCCAACTAACTTAGATAAACTTTTACCCACTTTGACCCTTCACCTTAGACCACTGACAATCACTTTGATCGTAGACGGTCAGGGTGCACCTCCTTAACCACAAACATGCAAGTCACCCTGCCTTGCTTTTCTAAAAATAGATTGTCTTAATCTATGTGCAAGTCATTACATGAGCAAGCTATAATTAAAAAGCCTAGTTAACATCTTATTTCAACTCTCTTGCCTTGCTTATAAGAAGAAAGGAACAAGGAGGTGAAGATCATCTACAATTGTTAACAAGAGCTTATGCATCTAGAGTTCCTTTGCTTTATAGGTCAATCATCATCAATAATCCAATGATCCAGCTATCACGTCAAAGAGCCAACTTGCCATCACAATTCTGCCAAAGCACCAAGTACCGTTACTCTATTGAAATCATGTTAGACTCCACCAACAAGTCAACCACCTCAATCAACCACCCAATCAACCTTTTGTAAGATAAGTACTTATTTTTTGATATTCATTTACTTGTTTGCCTTTCACACTTAGCCTAGCCCTAACCCATCTCCCATAATCCAATATTGTGATGCTACCAATCTGACCATTTACCAACCCAAACCTACACATGGTAACCATTAACGATTATCTCAACCATCGACAATCTGCCCAACCTCCAATGGTCTACCCAACCACCGATGGTCACCTTAACTATTGACGGTCATATCAACCATCAACGGTCACTATGGTAGGAAATAACAACAATTTATTTCCACCTACCTACCCTCAACCAAATCTAGTTTTTTGTGTCCTTTAGCACTAGTATTGACTTGTTTATTACTATATTAGTCAATTCTAGTCTATTTCTTTAGTGAGCATTTCTTGTGTTCAAATTCAGTACCTTTTGATTATTGATGTACATACTTTATATTATATTTTATAAACTTAATTGTTTAAAATATGTGGATTGACAACCCTTGAGGAAGCTCTTGGTTTTGGGATCTAGCTAACACTAGGCAATCCACTCAGCTATCTATCTAACCAATCATTTGCTTTAGTGTTGTCTAATTTAATGTTGGTGAATTCCAATAGGTTTTCCAATCATACCTATATTTAGTTTCTTCTTCTTCTTCTCTTTCTGATATATAAGCTAAATTTCACTGAAATAATTATATTATTATTCCTACAAATTAATTGGCTCAAAAATTCATATGTTATCTTTACGCTCACATACATCAAAGCAATTATAATTGTGAAACCATTATTTTAGGCAATCAAATCATTTTCAATTACTACTATCAATGTTGGCTAGGGTTGAAATCATAAATAAAATCTTATAAGCTGGCAATTTTAGCCACGCAAATCCTTGAGTTGACACTTATGAGGGTGGATGTAAATGACTAAGTTTTATTTAACATTTACTTATCACCAAGACTAACTCTCTACCCAAGATTACGTACCTATCTATTCATGTCTACTATGCTATCCAAGCATTCAACAAAATAGAGGTGAAAAAACAAATGGAGGTTTGAGATTATTCGATTCAAAATAGGCAACATTGAATTAGTCTTGGGGTAGAATGTTTTTTGATGTAATGGCCTTGTTGAGTCATTATCTTATTCCTAGATCAAAGACCCACAGTCAAATTTTTTATGGTCTTCTATAAGCTACCTCAAGTGGTTGTAATTGGAATCATGTAGTGTTTGGCATGTTAATCAAATCCCATGTTCAGATAGGAAGGTCTGGGGATGTTGTTCATGCATTCAAGTTTATGGAGGAAGCTAAACTAGTGCCTCATATCAGTACATGTAATTGCCTTTTTAATGCCTTGTTAAAGTCTAAATGAATCACTTTGTGTTGGGAAATCTATACACTTATATGGGTAAATGACAAATCCCTTCCAATGTGTTTACCTTCAATATTATGATTCATGCTCTCTATAGAGATGGTAACCTAGAAGGAGCATATGCATTCATGAATCAGTAGAAATAGTCTAGATTTGAGGCTAATATGGGTATGTATAGGAGGGGTGTTCTAGCCAATGTGGTTTCCTATACTGCTCTAATATGTGGATTGTGCAAGGCTGGGAGAGTGAGAGAATCCCATCAAATGTTTCATAAGATGACTCACCAGGGTCTGGTGCCTGATGAAGTTACATTCAATTCTTTGATTGATTGATACTACAAATAGGTAATGCCTCAATTCCCAAGTTATAGCATTTCTATTTGTCCAATGTCCATATAATTACATCTAAAAAATTCAAAACCCATATATGGAAACAATAATTGTAGATATGATTTAAATGAGATTACTTTCCATATGGAATTTCAAACCATTAATGATTGGATTCATTGAATGTATAATAACATAGTTGTATGATTTTTTTTATAGGAGCAGAAAAAATGGTGGTCAAAGGAAATAGTATCAGTAGTTGCAGGAGACAACAGGGGAATAGGTTTAAGGATAATTATCTAGTTGGCATGTAACATCATCACCACTGTGCTTTCATGTCACAATGAGCAATAAGGATTGGCTGTTGCACAAGCACTGGTCAAAGAAGGGCTTCGTAATGTTCATTTTCACATGTTAGATATGCATATCTCCCATAATGTTTTGCATCTGGCCTAATGGGTAAAGAACAAATTAAGTGGTTTAGATATTCTGGGAAATATATATATTATTTTAGTCCTTGTTATTTTCTTTTGTTGAAAGTGATTGGTCTTTTTTGATATTATTTTATAGGTAAATAATATGGCAATATTGGGACAAGATATGAATTGAGAATCAATGGAGAAAAGGGTTTGGTATTTTCTCTATGGAGCGATCTAGATTATTAAAGTTTTATGTTGATGCCACCATTGAATTTTATGGTTTGTTTACATAATATTTAGGCTATAGTCCTACATTTTATACTTACTTTCTAATATGTTTTTGTTGTATTGGTGTTTTTCTTATCCGTCAGGGGATTTTAAATCTATCACAATGATTTTAGGGATTTAATCCACATGTGATTATATAATTCCATGGAGGTCAGATTACTAAAAGATTTATTATCAATACTCATAATAAGTGTTTCAAATATGTCTCAAAACTTATTGCTAAATATCTTAGATGTAATTGCAAGTCTTATTTCAGGTACCAAGGAAGCATAACAAGTACTTCAAAGAATGCAAGGATTCCATGGCTTCTATGGATCATCAAGTATAGAGAGACTTCCAGTAGAAGAGGCCATCATCAACACTATAAAATGATATCAATAACATCATAGAAGTATAGGCACAGGTATGGAGCAGTTAAAAGATGAATTGAAAAAATAAGTGATCAAATGACCACAATGTGGGAAATGAGAATCCAAAACACTTGATATTGTAGATTATATATTATTTACAATATTTACTTGTGCCTAGACTACTCTCTTCTACTTGTATAATATTTGTGTAACAATTTTGGTAGCCTTGGCGTGACTAATTACAATTTTGGTAGTTGTGGGTTGACCCAAGATACATGAATATTATGTAATAATTATGAATTTCACTCTTGTATAAGGATTTAAGGGTAAATGTCTTGGGGATGACATATGGGGTCAAGGCCTGAAAAAGTGAAAATTTAAATTCAACCCTATAATGCTTATAAATTATAGGCAACTGTCTCAAATAAAGCCAAGTCAAAAATTATAAGGTGTTATTATCTGTAAACCTTAAACACATCTATATTTTGATGATTCTAGGGGTATTTTTCAAGAGTCTTTTTCTCAAGTCAAGTTTCTAATTCACCTTCATAGTTTAATTTTTAAATTCAAGATATACTTCAAGTGTATAATGTTGATTCTCATTCCAATTTCTAATTACTGCAACTATTATTACCAATAAAAATGCATATACTCAATCCACAATTGTTTGGTATCTACAAACATAGGAAGATACTAAAATCTAATAAAGAATCTTAAAAGAATGAGAGGTTAGAGGTTGTATAGAAATTAAAAATCTAGAGGAGCAAAAACTTCTTAAGACATTTGAAAATAGAAATTTAAAAAAATTAAATTGTGCATTATGCAAAATTAAAACTTGAGGTGACAATGTCTAAAACATGGCATAGCTTGCTTTAAAAGTCTGAGCAAACTCTTTGCATAACACATTGGAATTGCCATGGCCTTAAGCATGACTCATTGATTTACTTTCTTCCTAGATCACTAAATCCCTCATTTTTTGATTTAAAACAACTTTAATATCATGTTTTTTTATTATTAGACATTTTAGTTTCTTGTGCAGCTAAAATCTTCATAAAAATATCTTAGAATTAAAATTATTAAATATTTAAAACCTGATTAAGCATAATCTGAGTGCAATCTACTATTTATCTTCTCCCTCTTGTAGGGACTTGACACTCTGTGCGCTTGTTTTGGTATAGGGATATGAAGACTTAGTCTCTTTTAGCTTAATGCTAAGGTAATGGGTATTTACTTTGTAAAAGTTATTCGGGGTGTGTATTTTTTAATTAGTGAATAAACCAATCAATTAGTATCAACTATACAAATAGTCAATTTTTATTTAGTTTATTTCTAAAGTATTAAGGAGTATTTACTTTGTCAAAGCCACTCATTGATTGTACTCAACCTCATCCTTTATGTGGATACTTTGGAGAATTAAAATTTGGTGGGTTCTTTGTGAGCAAGCATTATCCACCAATCAAACTTCACCCTCTCAAAGGATATGTTTATTTTATAATGGAGTTCATAGATTTAAATTTGGAGTGTGGTGTAGTATCCTAAAATGGTCCCATGGTCATGATTTTATGTTAATTTAGCACATTTGTCTATGTAAAGCTAATTAGTTCAAATCAAATGATAGTGGTACTCTTATCAAATTATAAACCTTGAGTCTCAATCTGTAGGTCCCTAAGACAACCTCCATATGATCTTTTTAAGCCTATGATCTTATTGTTTTATACTTTTGGATTCTAGAAGATAAACACACGAGCAATAAAATTTGTTTGAATGTAGTATTGTAATATTCAGATCTATGTAATGTAATACAATACTTTGACAATACAATTCATTTAAGCATGTGTTATAAATATAACAATGATTGTACACATGACTAAAGGATGAGAGAGAGAGAATATATTATTAGATGTTATGTTATGGAATATGAAAATGATCAGGAATCATCATAGGACTGTAATAGAGGTTTGGGTTTCATTCATTCTAAGTTTTGACTACGTTTAACACTAGACACTTGCATCTAAGTTGGACACCTGTGTTGATGATAGTGTCTTGATGTTGACGTCGTGTCCAGAGCTCAATATAGCTCCATTTTTTAATATGTCAATTGATTTTTTTGTCACATTTCACCTTATGTATTTAGATCTTATGTACATGTTATCACTCTCAGTTTATTAATCAAAACCCTAAGTTCACTCTTCTTTATCCTTACATGATGCCCTGGAAAAAATAAGTTAGTAGGCACATGATGTTGAATTTCTCCAAAGACCCCTTTTTCAATGAGCACTACCTACATAGCTAATACTCCAAAGAGAGACTCAACAATATGTAGTTCGCCCCTATGTGTTGGCTTGTGTGTGAATCATGTAATATGTGAAAAGTAATTATAACAATGACCTAGCTTCTAACTTGGAAAATATAGCTCTTAGGCTATTCCTTCAGTACTTCAGGCCTATAGATGTATTGTCCCTATGCCTTATATGGAAATAATATAAAATAGGGAAGCTTTTCTCAATTAAATGCTTGATAGAATGCTTTTGATAAGTTGCCTTGGTCTCTTTTCAATATTTTCTAGGTGAGGAATGATCGTGAATATATACCACTCATATCGAGAAATATATCACATTGAAACACTTAGGCAGACCCTTATGATATGTTTCATTTGTAAATTAGATGACTTTAGGGCATTGGACACCTACACTAGGGTTAGACACTGGTGTTGATGCAAGGGTTCAACATTGATGCTTGTGTCCTTGTAGTTAGAAAATAGGTATAGGCTCAAAACTTGTATGGGCATAAGATAATCATATTTAAATCATTTTGGTCAAGATAGAAGGTTCGAGTCATCAACATAAGAATGGTCAGACCAATATGTAAGCCAAGGGGCACAAGATAGAGCAAATGCAAGACTTCTAAAAGTGAGAAAGGTCCAAAACTAAGAGGAATAGTCAAGGTCTGAGTTTGCCAAGTATAGAAGACTAAGGTGCTATATAATTCATAAATATCATCTACATTTACCCCCCTTTAATCTAGTAATAAAATTGATGGTTTAAAGGAAAATAAATGCATACCTAGGTGTGTATAACAGAACTTACCTTTGCATGAGCCCAACTTGTGTGCTTTGTTGATGAAAGAACTACAACCAAGAGCATTTTATAGTATATAATGAGTGCATATAATCTAAAATTGAAATAGAAACGTTTAGGAGTACACCTATGTATCAATGCAACTACCTTGCCTATTGACAACACGATTTGAAAGATGTATCACTATGAATAACTGAAACTAAGAATATGACACACACACACACACACACACACACACACACACACACACACACACACACACACACACACACATATATATATATATCTGGAAAGTGCATATATCTAAGGAGATAGAGAGATATTGGAAGGCACATGCCCCCAACCTTGGAAAAAAGATGAGTTGTCACCTGATAATTGACATTAGCTCAACCTTAGAACCCAATCATTATTATAACCTAGTGACAATGAGTAAACCAATTCAACTCATACTATCAAACTAGTGAGGTTAGATGATACAATCAATTCCAACCTAAAAATTTGGCAAGATTGAGTGATTAATCATCTCAATTATACCAATAACTGAAACAACTACTATAGTAAATTAGCTCAATATAGTCCATAAAAGTCTGACCTAGTGGTGATGATAATCCATAGAATAATTATGAAATATAAAATTGATTTGTATTTTGTAATATTAGGCACACATTGCATAACATATACACCTTAGATATGTCTCATGCTAAAACTGTGTATAATAATAGTACCAATGTATAGAATTATACCATAATCGTGAATCTGAATCATATGATTATGTGCTTTGGTAAATTTGGAATTTTGCACAAGTGTGGGTATAAAGTTATCATAACATGCCCCCACTATATATGGATAAATTTGAAAATTATTGTAAGTGTTGATGTGGATAACTGTTTCCAAAATATGCCCCCGGTGAATCTAAGTGTGTCGAATATTGAATAAGTGTGGAGAACATGATTCCAAATCACATCCCTACTAAATCTACAAATTATGCCAAATGTGGAGAACATACCCCCACTAATATGCCCCACCTTTGAGGTCAGGGAATATAGGAACTGGTAGTTACCTCACCTCGAAAAGAAAAACCAATTGAATAATTTGTGAATGGAACCATGTAGCCTATAGAATAACATGTCTAGGTAAATGTATCATTGAAGCACATAGAATGTGATCACATTAAGGTCTACGATGCATGATAAATATCACAAAAACATTTATATAGTTACAATATAAGCTCACTAAATGAATCAAGCACACACCTAAGAGTACTCAAACGCAAGTCAAAAGGCAGTGGTCTAAGGAGACTATAAACAAGGGGCATGTTCAAATGCCACATAATTGAATGGACACGATTTCTTCAAATGTACACAAAATCGATAAATGACATATTCAAATTTCCATACAACAAGCAATGACATACTAAATGTTAAAGAAGCAGCATATTCAAATGCTCAATAATCAAAATAATAGTAAAGCAAGACACTCACAGAAGTGCATAATTGAGATCATAAGTAACCATCGTAAACATATCATAATAGCCCATGGATCAAATGTGTTTGCAAAAAATGTCAAGTACACAACATATCAAGTACATTGTAGAAGATATAAGCATGGATAAAGGCATGTATAAGTACATATAGAAGCTCAAACATGATAATGTAAAATGACTATAGAATGATATAACTTGGATGTATCATTATCAAATAAGGTGGACGCTCCCAATGTCCTAGTGACATGAGTCGAGGGAAAGCCTAACATCTAAAAGTGCATAGATCATGTATCTGTGTAAGCTTGTATCACACTCAAAAGATGTGTGAAACACATGTATATATAGATAATATTGATGTGCCATCAATCAACATAGAACCAACAACATATATGCCAATGAGTTATTAGAAAATGTAAATGCCAAAAATATTTTTGGATTTTTGAATATTTTATTTTTTTCGGTATTTTTAGAATATGTGCAAAGAAATAACTATCCTATGATCGCATACAATGGATGCTCATAGGTATCTCCCCTCTGGGAACTTGGTGCAATAAACTGGTGGTACCACTAAGGAGCATGTATAGGTGCATTATTTGTCACTGTATAATTTTTCATGGTCTATAGTTTCTTTGAAACAACAATAATAGGATCATGTTTAAGTGTGCTTGATATCTTCATATGGTGCATAGTATAATTACTTCATATGGTGCGTAGTATAATTAGGAATTTGTATCATGGTCCTTTGGTAGGGTTCTATTTGGTATTCTAAATTTACTTGAAAGTTTATTTGTAGTTATTTATTCATTGTGTATACATTACTTGTATTTGTTTATGTAATGTATGTTTAGATATGTTAAATTGCATAATGGTATGAGATATTTCAATTTGATGAAATTTGTAATTTTTTAATAATGAGTCAATCACCATATACAATGAAAATCAGTTGGAAATGAGAAAGCTCAACTATAATTATCATCTGGTAATGACACCTCCAATTTTGTTTCCATCACTATCACTGATGCATCTGTAGAGATATCCCATGTATATGTATGTGCAAGTTTATGTACCCAAATATGTTGTTTAGGTATACTAGGATTAGGACTTAAATTAGTGGTTATCTTCTACAAAGGTTGATGGACCATGTGTTACTTAAAAGGAGTAGCATGGGATGTCTCAACCCTCTTAGAATAATCTCTAGAAGAAGTATGGGAAAGAGATCTAAATGTATCTTTTTGAAATGCACTAAATCCCCAATTTTCCAACTATGTGAGCTTTTGGTTGAGATTGAAACAATCATTATTTCAATGCCCATTAATACCATGGTAAGTGCAAAAGTGTTTTCCTTTTTCCTTTTCAAATCAGATTGTGGATAATGTGAATCAGGAGGAAATGTTATCATTCATTTATCCAATCGTGTGTGTAATATATCATGTGGTGTATCATGGTATCAATCAAACTAAAGAGGTTGTCATTTGGTAGAGGTATATGGTCTAACTATGGGAGATATTGTGTAAGCATGTTCATTTCTTTTGGTCAACACCTTTATCATTTTTTCTTTGACATATATTTCTAGTTCTGAAGAAGGTGTTTGAGTTAGTTCATGATATTTTGTAACTTGTTTTTTTTCCCTTAGAAACATGATTCTTATCATGCATACTTTTTGGTGTAGAGATAGACAACTTGGTTTGAGTATTCATTAAAGCACATGCATATTCGTGCACATCCCAAATAAGGTCTCGAATGAAGCAAAGGGTTTATGTAATGATCTTTCTATGAGTGGAGAGAGAAGACCTCTACTAAATATAAAGTGTACTTTTAAAGCTGAGGGTGTATAATTTATATAATACAAAGCATCCTTAAATCAAATAATATAGTCATGTATATACTCATTTTATATTTGTTTCAATGCTTTCAAATGTTCCAATGGTAACTTAGGTAAGGTATAAAGATGAAAATTTGATATAAATACATATTCAAGTTTTTTAAAAGTTGATAATGAACCATTTGGAAGACTATAAAACCAATCAAGTGCCCCTTGGGTTAAATTGTGATGAAAAGCCTTTAAGAATAAGCTTCCATTTTGGGACCAATGTTCAAAGGAGTGTATATATTATTTTAAATGAGTGTCACGATCCCATTGACCATAAAAGGAGGAAAACTTAGGCATAATAAAGTTTGAAGAATAAGGATGCTCAAATACATCCTTAGCAATAGGTTGCTCTGCTAATATATTATACTCAAAAATAACCTCGTGAGAATAAACTTGCAGCTTAATAATATTGAATTGTTATTGTAAATAACCCATGGTAGTTATAATAGATAACATATCACAAGAAGAGGTTGAAGCTTTTGTTAGCAACTATAAATTACCATGCACATTGAACATAGGAATGATTGAATCTTTTCCACTTTCAAGAGGAGGATCATCACATGGTTTTACAAAATTTTGTAAAGGGGTACCCATGGTTAAATAGGTAAGTATATCATGTTGGATAACATGAAGGTTGATACCATTATAATTACAAAGTGCTATGTTATTTAAAATCTCATGAAATTCAACAAGAGTAGAGGAAAATATTGACTTGTAAACATTTGCTCTTTTATATCAGAAAATGTAAAAGAGGGAAGAAAAGAAACATTTTTTAATTCTTTTAAAACATCATGATAGGGAAGAATGTAGCTTTCACTTTCAATTTTAATTTTTAAATGAGGGAGAGAAGATGCAATGCTAGTTTTGATTTACTTTGACTTTTATGACTTGATCTTTGAAATAGGTACATCAAATATACTTGGGAATTTACTTGTGTCCCCAAATAATGCATATTTTGTATTCATTTATTTATGATTTTCATATGCACTCTCATTTTTTCCTTCAAGCAAGAAGAGGGGAGACATAGGACATGCATGTTGCTCACCACAAAATAGAGGGGGAAAACAAATTTGACTATTTTCATTTGAATCATCCAAAGAAGGAATATAATTTTCAACATGAGTATTACTTGGAGAAGAAGGCACACACTTGATTTCATCAACATTTACATCATGAGAGATAGAAGATGGTCATTCAACCTTTTAGACAGTCGCATCATTGGAAAGGGAAGAAACACACTCACTTTTTGAAGTAACTAAAGAATGTATAGTGCAACATTTTGATTTTCAACATTATGAATGTTACCATTTTGCATATATGTAGTACCATACTTTTTCAAAGGCTTAACAAAATGTATCTTTGTTAACTCATGAAACCCTTCATCATATAAAAACAAATAAATGGGAAAACTAGATTTGAGATAGTGGAGAGGAATATCGTCACACTCAAAACCAAAAGAAGAAATGTCATGATCACTACCTGGCTCATTTATATTTGCATTTAAATCATTGGTTCTTTCATTATCATAGTTGTAAGCAAAAGGAAATTTATACTATTTTTGATATTCTATAAGATCTTCATATGTGATACATTGATCATCAAGCACAATAAACACACGATCAAACGGATGAGGCTTCTTTGCGTGGCATTCTATTAGTGACTCCATAAGTATTTTAACAAAAAAGATAATTATGAAGCACACAACCACTAGGACCAAATAAATAATGTAAATAATAATTCCTAAGCTATGCCTAGACAAGTAGGATAAAAAAATATGATCTAAAAATAAAATACAAAAATATAAAATTATTTTTTTTGAAGAAGGGGAAAAACACTACATGAAAACTAAGGTTTTGGCTCAATAACAAAGGATGGGTTTACCAAATGTTTTATGTTTTTTGGAGTCCATAATATAAACACACAAGCAATAAAAGTTGTGTGAATACAATATTGTAATATTTAGATCTAAGTAATGTAATATAATACTTTGGAAATATAATTCATTTAAGTGTGTGTAATAAATAT
This sequence comes from Torreya grandis, assembly GCA_037957365.1. Classification (NCBI taxonomy): domain Eukaryota; kingdom Viridiplantae; phylum Streptophyta; class Pinopsida; order Cupressales; family Taxaceae; genus Torreya; species Torreya grandis. The sequence goes on along the minus strand of JARHVA010000063.1, from coordinate 4,038,477 downwards.
AGTAATGATTATACAACTACATGAATAAAGGATGAGAGAGAGCATATCATGTTTGATGTTTAGTTCTAAAACATGATAATGATCAAGGATCATCATATTACTATAATAGATATTTGGGTTTTGTTCATTCTGAGTTCTAACTGTGTTTAACCACTTGACACTTGCATTCAAGTTGGACATCTGCATCGACAATAGTGTCTTGATGTTGACATAAGTGTCTAAACCACAATATAACTCCATTTTCTAATCCGTTAGTTGGGTTTTTTTGGATTTGTTATCACCTTTCAATTAATGTCTCTATATCTTCTACGAAGGTTGTCTCCCTTAGTCTATTAATCAAAAATCTAAGTTCACTCTTCTTTGTCCTTACATGATGCCCTGGGAAAAATGGGTTAGTGGGCACATGGTGTTGAGATGCCCCAAAAACCCCTCTATTAATGAGCACTACTTGCATATATAATACTCTAAAGAGGACCTCAGACATATGCAGTTCTCCCCTGTGTGTTGGCTTATGTGTGAATCATGCAATATGTAGAAAGCAAGTACAAAAGTGACCTAGCTTGTAACTTGGCAAATATAGCACTTGGGATACTATTTTAGTATATGAAACCTTTAGATATGATGTCCTTATGATTGATATGGAAATAGGAGAAATTAGGGAAGATTTCTTAATTGAATGCTTGATAGAATGCTTTTGATAAGTTGCCTTGGTCTCTTTTGGTCTTTTCTAGGTGAGGAATGAATAAGGAATGATTATCAATATATACCACTCCTATCGGGAAATATCTTGCATTAAATCACTTAGTCCAACCATTAGGATACATTTCATTTGCAATATAGATTTCTTTAGGGTAATAGACACCTACATCAGTGTAAGACACTAGCATTAATGTAGAGGTCAGGGATTGATGCTTGTGTCTTAGCAGTTAGAAAATAGGTACAGGCTCAGAACTTGTAGGGGCATAAGATAATCATATTTTAATCATTATAGGTAAGATAGAAGTTCTGGGTCATCAATATAAGATTGGTTGGACTAAGAAATAGGCCAAAAGACATAAGATAAAATAGATGCAAGACTTCAGAAAGTGAAAAAGGTCTAGAACTAAGAGGAACAACCATGTTTTGAGTTTTCCAAGTGTACAAGACTGAGGTGATATAAAATTCATAAATATCATCTACACCTACTATCTTTACCATACTATGCAATCCTAACATCTTGTCTCAACAAAATTGTAAGGTACAAATAGTCTTTTTCTCTCTCCTCATTTAATGGGTGGGCCCATCTACTCCTTTTTTGATTCTAGCTATTGGAATCAATGATAAAAATGGATCCAATCAAATCCTTTATGACACAAAAGTGAAACATCTTTGTTAGTTAAGTACATATGTGTTGTAAATCCAGAAAACGACATAAAATACCCCAAATTTTGGTAGCAAGGGGTTTCAATATTTTTTAATAGAAAGTGTTTCGATGCAAATTTCACTTTCTACATTCAAGAGAAGAATTAAGAAACTAAGAGATGGTCAAGGCTTGATGTGTACTTGGATGTAGTCTGCGCACCGTAATCCAGACGCTGTGAGGACTCCTCTTTGGCTGTGGAGGAATGACACCTGCAAAGAAAAGAGACTTGGACAAAAGGAGTTAGATGGATAGATGGTGGGTTGCCAAGCAAAAGCTTGATTCCAGAAGTATGAAGACTTCCTTAAGGGATATCAACCCACTAGTCAATAAAAAGAAGTGTCTGATAAATAGCAGAATGTTAAAAGACTGAAAGTGATAAAAGATGGAAATAAAAAAGAAGCAAAAGCTTACCTGAGAGATGCTGTTGGACTGGTCACAGTCGCCGGCGTCGGTGGTCCTACCGGTGTCGGTTGTTGAGGTCTGCCGACGTCGGTTAGTCTGCCGACGTCGGTTGGGGAAGTGGCTGGCGTCGGTCGAGGTAATGGTCTTTGGACGAGGTCTGGTCGAATCTGTGCCTTGTTGAAGATGTGATGTTGATGATACTCATCCCTGCTGTTGAAAAACCCTGTTGTTGATGTAGAAGTCTGATGCAGAATCCTTGTTGCTGTACCTGAGGGGGAGAGTGAGAGGCTTGGCTAAGAGATTGGCAGATTAACGGATGGTCGAAGACTCTAGATTCGTGATTCGTGATTAGCTCCCGAGATTCAGAGTTTGATTAGAATTTGTGATTTTTTGTGATTAGCCATGGATAGGGTCAGAAGACGGTTTAAGTAAACCGACGTCGACGATCCCATCGACGTCAGCCGACAGTTGACCGACGTCGGCGGGTGGAAAATGGTTAAAAGGGCCGACAACCCCGTTCTCCATCCACCAAGTGCATAGTCAGTGGAAGAATTGTCGAAGGTTAAGATAAATATGCACGAGAGTTGGTTAGGCAGTTGGAGAGGAGTAAGAATAGGTCTTGGGTGAGTCATAAGGTGGGAAATGGTCCAAGGTGAGGTGTCCTAGGCGAGGTGTCATGGTGATGTGTCAAAGGAGGGGGGGTTATTAATTCAAAATAATAAGTTTATTATTTTGAATTAGTAATTGCATGGTTTAGGAATGGGTTAGGAATGGACCAAGGGGGGGAATGAACAAGGGTTAGACACGATTTCGGTGTCTACAGAAAGAAAAAATATATAGGTTAATATTCAAAATTTCTCTCATTGAAAGCTTGTATTAAATATTTACACATTTTTGTGTCTCTTTTCTTGTGACATTGTGGCTTCACTAATCACATTGATTTACATGATATAAAATGTTAGGATCCTTCATCTTAACCATCATTTTGTAATTTGTTTCTTTAATAAAATGCTATGAACACATATGCTTTGTAATACATCCCTCAAGCCCATTCTAATAGTAGTATACAAAATAGTGTATTGGTGGAATAATCTCACACTCATTGGGAATAATAGTTATCTAGTGATAGATTACTATAAATAGGAGTCTAGAATAGCATGAAGGCACTTATGAATTGTATTGAATTAATCTTACTAAAAGGAGGTGTTGGCCATTTCTTGGCCTCCATATAAAATTTTTCCCAAGTATGAGAAGGTGGACATTTGATGCAAGAGCATCTACATATATCTTGGCAAGACATGGTTACGTTGGATGATTGAATTCAAATTCTTGTTTCCCTCCAAATTGTATTTAGATTTCAAAATTTTACCTTGAGATTAAATGTAATTGTCAAAAGTGAAAAGTGAAAAGGTAAATGTGATTGTTGGGGCTGTTGAGGAAATAAGGGAAGAATTGTTGAAAATATTTCAACCTTAGAATATTGTTAAAGATTAAAAACTGTATTTTTTTTTGCCTTAAGCCCAAATTGGGTGTAGAAGTTAGAGAAGAGATTCTTGAAAATAAAAAAAAAAAGAAAAGAATTCATTAAGGAGGGATGAGAGGGATGTAGAAAGAGGAAGGACAGAGAGGAAGGACCTCTCATTCAAGAAAAGTTGATGTAAGAGAAGGAAGGAGCTGAAGGAGCGAAGGAGATCTTTTAAGCCTGCACTTTGTAATTATGACGGTGCGAAGAGATCAATAAAAGAATCTATTTCATTTCCAAGGTATGTTTCATGGAGAAAAATGGATCTATTCACATTGTTGATCTGATTATATATGTTTTAATGAATTGAAAGTGAATCTTCAGTGTTAAAAAGTGAGAGTGGATTTTGTTAACAGTCTGCCTGTGTTAAAAAAAAAGATACAGAATTATGTATGTAAGAGAGTGTAAACATGGAGGTGATCATCGTTAAGAAAATATTGATTGGAGTCTGTAGTCGTGGTTGAACAAAATTGTGATTGATAGAAATGAGGCTGTAAACAAATATCATGTACAAATGATATAGATGATGCTTCAATTCCTCAATTAGAAGCTAGCATAAACTCTTTAGAGTTCGGGAAGGTTGTCTGTGAAGGTTTTTATGATGAGTCTAAATCAATTTATGTTGGTCCTCGTTCAAGGAGTGTTTCTGGAATAACAGAAAATGGATACTTTGTTGTGACACCTCTAATGCCTGCACAATGAAAGTGTGCAGTTACCTGTACGAGTTAATCGAGGATGGGTTCCACGTAGTTGGAGAGACAAATATTTTCAAATCTCAAAAGATGCCTCAACACCCTTAAACACAACTTCAATTGAAAAAGACAAGGCTAAAGGAGGCTCCTGGTGGAATTTCTGGTTCAAACAACCTGTTAATGTGAAGAATACGGACGAGGATCGTGATGTGGTTAATGTCATTGGGATAATATGAGGAAGCGAAAGCCCAAGTATTTTTGTGCCGTCAAATGATCCTGAATCTGGTCAGTGGTTTTATGTGGATGTGCCAGCTATTGCCCGAGCAGTTGGACTTCCTGAGAATACATTTTTATGTAGAAGAAAATTGAGGGAACAATTAAAGCTAGCAATCCATATCCTGTTCCTAAGGATGCTAGTACTTTTGTTCGTTACTCGGTTATGCCATAGGATCATATGAACTATGCACTGACCTGGTATGCTCTGTCAGCTGTGACCATCTTTATGGCAAAAAAGAGATCGCAAAAATAAAACATATCAAAAATAAGACACGCTGATGTTTGGAGAACTTGATTAAAGAGATCCTTTTTGTAGAGCTCATTTTAATAATTTGGTGAACACCAATGTATTGTGTTCATCATTATGGTGTAGAAATTTTTGAAATGTTTAAGCATAGGCTCTTTAGAGTAGGCAGCCTGGAGATAGATGGTGAGGCATAGAAGGATGCCAATACTCTGATATAGAAAGGAATGAGAATTTGAGTAAAGATGAATGTACAAACTTTGAATGTGAAATAGATTGTTATGTTATTAAGGAATATTGCCCTATTTGCAGTCTGAAGAAGTTACAGCACACCAATTTTGGTGATAGAGCAGTCTTGGGACTGTGCATCATTTGGTATCAGAGTTTGAAGCTGTTGGGATTTGGATCAAGTTGTTATAGGATTTGGAAAAAAAGGATCATCAGGACAAAGTGCTAGAAGACCCTGTGGAAGAAAAGGTATGAGTAATCTTTGCTATTTGATTTGAATTTATTATGCTTAAGAAGTAAACAGGTGAAAAGGAAGGTTTAAAGCCATTAAGGCTAAAAAGGAGAAGAAGCCAAGGAAGGCTTAGTGAAGATCCAAGAAGAAGCTTGGATAGTTTGCCAAAAGACTAAGGTGAAATAGACTTAGGTGAGGTAAATGATGGAGTTTGAAGAATTGAGAAGAGAAGCTTGGAGAGCTCAAAAGTAAGGAAGCAAGTGAATGCTCAAGAGGAAGATCCAAAGCAGAAAGGTATGATTAATGTTGACTTTGATAAAGAGATTGCTAGTTTGTGGAAAGATTTAGCTAAGATTAAAAGCATGTTTGAATCTGGGATGCAATAAAATGAGAAAGTGTGGGTATGGCCAATTGATCTCCTAGTGAAGAGGAGAAGAAGGCAAAATGAGATTGCCAAGAAGAGAGAAGCCCATAGAGGCTTGAAAAAGATAAGAAGGTTGCCAAGTGAGCAACTGGAGAAGAGGTGGAAAAGAAGGTTCTCATTGAGGAGAACAAGAGAAGTGAAGAAGAAAGAAAAGATGAAGTGCCAAGAAGAGCACTTGAGAAGATGAGAGTGTTGATGAAGAGAACACTCATAGGGACCTTGTGGTCTCTTGTTTTTATATCTAATGTTGTATTTGAATGGGTAATTGCAGGTATGAGCAGCCTTATGAAGGTCAAGAGAAGGGCCTTGGAGAGTGAAGAGATTGGTGCAAGAGAAGATAGCAAGTGCACAAGTGAATGTGCAAGAAAGAGAAGAGAGTTTGTTGTTGTTGATAAGGAAGAAGAGATGCATTGGTTAATGCATGAGGAAGGTGTTGAAGAACCCATACAAGTAAGGGGAGAGATGGAAGATGAAGATGAATTATATGATGCCACATAATATCAAGAAGAGGCAAGAGAACAGCCAAGCACAAAGGAAGAGAAAGATTGCTCCATGGAACTAGCTATCAAAGAGGTAAATGAAGTGTTAAAATCTGATTTTGATCATTATTGTAAGCATGAAGCTGCTAATGTACAGGTGCAAGAGTTAAGGAAGATGATAGAGCCCTCAAAAAGAGAATTTAACCATGGATATGTGATGCCTAAATGGTGGAAGAAGCAAACTCCCAAGCAAAAGGAGGTGCTAGTACAAGAGCATGGTTACAGGATGCCTACATGGCTTGTGAAGTCAAATGATAAGAAGAAGAATCAAATGTGGGTGCCTAAGAAGGCAAAGAGAGAAGATGTGAGTGTTGAGGTAACAACACCAAGAAGTCAATGGAAAAAGGTAAAAGGTAGACAAATTGTTTATAATGATTTGTTTGAATCATTTAATGATATTTTTATGGAAAATGAGGACTATAAAATGTGTATGAGGACTAATATTCAGCAAGGAGAGAGTTCCAAGAAGATGGATGATGAAAGTGGAGATGTGAAATTAGTTCACATGTTTGAAAGGAACAAGGAGACACAAGGTAATAGTGTTCCTATTGTTTTTGATAAGTATATTGATGTTGATGAAGAAGTTGGTTTGCATAAAGACAGCTCAAGAAAAGATGAGATAAGGGGTAAAGGACAAGTAATCCTTAAGAATGAAGGACCCAAGTTTGATGAAGAAGATGATGAGATAGATGAGATCTTACTAAAGGAGGAGTTGAAGATGTTGGAGGAGCTATTTGGTTATTCAAGAGAGTTGTGTAAAGATACAAACCATGATGAGAACACCATTGGGATGAGTGAAACAACACAAGAGGAAAGCAAAGAGGTCAAGGCAATTCTGGTCAAGGAACAAGAATGGGAAGGCATCCAAGAGGCTTCATGGCCTAAAGATTTTGATTCTAAGGTGGCTTTGAATGTTTTTTATGCAGGTATGAAGGTTGTTGATGTGAATGACATACATGAGTCCTTGGAGAAGCTCATGGAACAAGAAGAACAACAAGAAGATCTAGAAGACATGTATGAAGATGAAGAAGCATGGAAGCAGGACATGGCAGTTGAGAAAGAAGTGAGGAGAAGAACATACCAGAAAAAGAAGAAAAGCAAGAAGATGAAGGACAAAGACTATCAAAGACAAATAGCAGCATTGGTATTGGCAACAAGACCTTAGGATCTAGGTATACAAGTGAAGACTAAAGTGAGGAGGAAGCATGACCTTTGAACTAAGGTTCAAATCTTTTCTACAGGGAGAGTATGATTCAGGAGCATCTAGATATATCTTGGCAAGATGTGGTTACATTGGATGATTGAATTCAAATTCTTGTTTCCCTCCAAATTGTATTTAGATTTCAAAATTTTACCTTGAGATTAAATGTAATTGTCAAAAGTGAAAAGTGAAAAGGTAAATGTGATGGTTGGGGCTGTTGAGGAAATAAGGGAAGAATGGTTGAAAATATTTCAACCTTAGAATATTGTTAAAGATTAAAAACTATATTTTGTTTTGCCTTAAGCCCAAATTGGGTGTAGAAGTTAGAGAAGAGATTCTTGAAAAGAAAAAAAAGAAGAAAAGAATTCATTAAGGAGGGATGAGAGGGACATAGAAAGAGGAAGGACTGAGAGGAAGGACCTCTCATTCAAGAAAAGTTGTTGTAAGAGAAGGAAGGAGCTGAAGGAGCGAAGGAGATCTTTTAAGCCTGCACTTTGTAATTATGACGGTGCGAAGAGATCAATAAAATAATCTATTTCATTTCCAAGGTATGTTTCATGGAGAAAAATGGATCTATTCACATTGTTGATCTGATTATATATGTTTCAATTAATTGAAAGTGAATCTTCATTGTTAAAAAGTGAGAGTGGATTTTGTTAACAGTCTGCCTGTGTTAAAAAAAAAAGATACAAAATTATGTATGTAAGAGAGTGTAAACATGGAGGTGATCATCGTTAAGCAAATATTGATTGGAGTCTGTAGTCGTGGTTGAACAAAATTGTGATTGATAGAAATGAGGCTGTAAACAAATATCATGTACAAATGATATAGATGATGCTTCAGATCCTCAATTAGAAGCTAGCATAAACTCTTTAGAGTTCGGGAAGGTTATCTGTGAAGGTGTTTATGATGAGTCTAAATCAATTTATGTTGGTCCTCGTTCAAGAGTGTTTTTGGAATAATAGAAAATGGATACTTTGTCGTGACACCTCTAATGCCTGCACAATGAAAGTGTGCAGTTACCTGTACTAGTTAATCGAGGATGGGTTCCACGTAGTTGGAGAGACAAATATTTTCAAAGCTCAAAAGATGCCTCAACACCCTTAAACACAACTTCAACTAAAAAAGACAAGGCTAAAGGAGGCTCCTAGTGGAAGTTCTGGTTCAAACAACCTGTTAATGTGAAGAATACAGATGAGGATTGTGATGTGGTTAATGTCATTGGGATAATACGAGGAAGCGAAAGGCCAAGTATTTTTGTGCCGTCAAATGATCCTGAATCTAGTCAGTGGTTTTATGTAGATGTGCCAGCTATTGCTGAGCGGTTGGACTTCCCGAGAATACATTTTTATGTAGAAGAAAATTGAGGGAACAGTTAAAGCTAGCAATCCGTATCCTGTTCCTAAGGATGCTAGTACTTTTGTTCATTACTCGGTTATGCCACAGGATCATCTGAACTATGCACTGACCTGGTATGCTTTGTCAGCTGTGACCATCTTTATGGCAAAAAGGAGATTGCAAAAATAAAACATATCAAAAATAAGACAGGCTGATGTTTGGAAAACTTGATTAAAGAGATCCTTTTTGCAGAGCTCATTTTAATAATTTGGTGAACACCAATGTATCGTGTTCATCATTATGGTGTAGAAAATTTTGAAATGTTTGAGCATAAGCTCTTTAGAGTAGGCAGCCTGAAGATAGATGGCGAGGCATAGAAGGATGCCAGTACTCTGATATAGAAAGGAATGAGAATTTGAGTAAAGATGAATGTACAAACTTTGAATGTGAAATAGATTGTTATGTTATTAATTAATATTGCCCTGTTTGCAGTCTGAAGAAGTTATAGTGCACCAATTTTGGTGACAGAGCAGTCTTAGGACTGTGCATCAACATTCAAGCAAAAGTGGCAAGTTTAGACAACCTTGGGTTCTCCAAAGAAGAAGTTTGTGGGATTTCAAAGTCGCAAGACTTTGGGTTTTTGAGGACATAGTGCAAATCAGGTTTCCAGTGGTTCTTGACTTCTAAATGTTTTATAAGCAAAAGTAATTTGGGTTTATAAAATTAAATTACTCATGGACAGTGTATTGTGGGTTATCCAAGGAACACTACTTAATAACTTCATAAGTTATGAGCAATCAGAAGCCCAAAATAAGTAAAGGGGCTTGACAAACCTGATTTGGTCTCGAAAAATAGTGCTTCTTGGGCTCTTCAAGGGACAAGTATTCTCCAAATAATACTCTAAGGGTCATTGATAAATTCGAAGGGCATTTCCCTCTCCAAGTGGACAGTCGTAAGTTTGTCAAAGGCTCTTTTAATCTTTGGGAGAACCATTTCAAATTTTTTGAAGGGTATAGTTCTCTTCAAAAAAGACCATTTTTAGAAGCCCTAAGGGTCCCTTACCCTTTGGGAGAGCCCTTAAAAAATCTCACAGAAAATAATTCTAATGGAAAAAGACAAAAAACAAAAGTCTGAAGGGTATGTTACCCTTTAGAAGGACCATTTAAAAATTCTCAAAGGGTATCTTTCCATTTGGGAGGACCATTTTCAAAGGCCAAAGGGAATTTTCCAGGACAGGAGGATCATTTGCGAAAGTTTGAAGGGACATAGAGGAAGCCTGAAGGGTCTCTCACCCTTTGAGAAATTCCATCTTGAAAAATCCAAAAGGTACTTTTCGAAGGAAGATAGCAAGAAAGAATATTCAGACAAAAAGTCTGAAGGAATTCATTTAGACAAATTGTCTCAAGGAATTCCTTCAGGAGATTTTCCTAAGAGAAATAGATCTCAAAGAATAAAGGAGCCCGTAGACAAAGTCTAAAGTAGGAGAGATCAAAAAGCTCAAGTTACTCTACATAGAGTAAATCAAGATTCTTCAATGGCTTAGCTTGAAAATCTTCATTAGTCAAGTAGCTTTGAAAACCTAAATTACACAGCAACAAGTAAATTGGGTTTCCAACACTGCTTGACTAAATATGCTCAATCCAATGGCATGCTCTAAGGATTGATAGTGCATAAGAGTCTTAGAAAGGACAAATGAGAGGCTACCAAGTGGCACAAAGGGCACCCAGCTGGCATGGATATCGATGATCCATAGGCATCCATGATAGGAAGATCTATGGTACAGCTCAATGATCCAAGGCAATGTCCAATAGCCAATCAGTCCCAAAGGAAGTCCAAACAAATCGTGGGAGATGGTAGTTCAAAATTTAATGCCTTCATATTTCAACATGGCTCCCTCTCTCAAAAAATGGCCATTCAAACATAAAGGCAGTATGGTTCGGCTAGATTATCAACACTTGGAGACCTCGTCTTCTTTAGAAGACACGTGAAAATGAAAGTGACCACACTATTTCAAATGAAAAGATCATTTTAACCATGTAAGGAAGTGACATTTAGATTCTTGTGACATGACTCTTTAGATACTCGAAAGAGAGACTTGAAGGTGGGAGGGAATCGAGAAGGTTGTTCAGTGATCCTGAATGGAACATTTAGTGGCACAAGGGAGTATGATGATAGGGATCCAAGTCATCAATGACTTCTTCCCTCTTCCCATCTTATTTTCCCCCTTTTCTATTATAAATAGAGGCCTTGGAGCTAAGAAATTATCTCTAGACTGGCGATAAAGTTACTCTACCAAAATCACTTTGTAATAAACCTTTTTGAAGCAATACAGATTGATTTTTTACCTATCTATTTATTTGAAGATTATGTTAAACAAGCTTGTGCACAATGGCATTATGAAGAAATGTCCTTCCAAGCTCATTGTCCTTCCTTTTTGCCTATTTTAAGGTGTTTTTTTAGTTATTTGTAGGTCTAGACTCGATCCCTTTTTGCCATTAATGGATGCTTGGTGTGGATTTTCAAATCCCTCTTTACTTTATGTATGGTTCAGTGAGCCTAGTTTACAAAATACTTATACAAATTAACTAGTTATGAGGTTGTGTAAGCAAAATTTATCTTATGCTAAATTAGTGTCATTTCCCTAACCAAGTGGATCATATCTTTTGATGCATCACCTCCCTTAGCTTAGATTTATTTTCATGTTATTCTCATATCCCTTTTCCTTAGCCAATAGTTGATTTTAGTGTGGGAATCAAGAGCTAAAGTGAAGCACCTAAGGAACTAGCCTCATTAAAAATCCTAGAGGTTCAACCTCACCATAAGATACCCACATCCTGAGGTTGTCCCCATGCTTGTAGCTGGAAGTGAGAGAGCTTGAAGAACTCTCACATAAGGGTGCAATTTCAAGCTATAATAGTTCTGGCACACTTGGTGGAACTCACTGCCATTTTCATTTCCATTTTTATGGAAGATTGATCAAGTTTGATGCTATTTTGATCAATTTGCAATAGTAGTAGCTTTCATCTTCTAGCATCTAGTGACTCCAAAGAACACCTAGCTATTTGGTGGCAGAGCAATAGCTATCTTTCATGCCAAAAGTGACTACAAGATTAACTTCTATAGATTTTTCTTTTGATTTTATTGAATTACCTTTAAACTTAACAAAAAGGTTAAGGTTTTCCTATACTTACCCTTACGTAAGAAGCTACTTTCCTAAACCAATCATAAGGCATACCTACGTGAGAATATCCTTGTTAGCCCCTCTTGATACCATGATTCCCCAAAGAGATTTTTTGGGTTTCAATAGCCAAAGTCCTTTGAACTTGCCACAATATGACCCTATGCCAATATCATCCCTCAAAAGTATCCCATATTACACAAGAGACCAAGATGTAACTTCTACTGAACACATAATAAATATAGCTAATTTTTGCAACATCCATAATGTCACAATAAAAAACATAGTTGTTTGTATATTGGCTTTGTCCTTTAAGGGAAAAGTGTTAGATTGATATAGGGGTCTAGCTCCTAACTCTATCCAATCATGGGACTAGCTGGGAATGGCCTTGTGTAAGAGGTTTGCATATAAGAGTGATAGCCTATCATGTGCAAAGTAGTTGACCACAATCAAGAGAGATCCCCATGAAGTCATGCAAGACTTCAACATGAGATTCCAGAAGGTGTGGGATAGAATTCTAGCAGGTATTAGACCATCCCCAAACTTTATTATTATTTTTTTCAAGGCTATAAACAGTGATATAGCTATAATGATCTAATCTACGGGAGTGAACATACCACCAAATGCACATGAGGTGGCCATTAAAGCAAAAAATTATCTGGTTCAGGCTGCCAAGCTTACTTAATGACCCATAATGCCTCTTTTCCTTGAGATCAGACCACCTCCTATAGTCATTCCTCCACTTGATGTTATACTTCCAACTCCAACGATTATTTTTGTGCCTTCACTTAAGCAAAAGAAGGCCTCTACTAGTGGATCCAATGACTCCTAAGAGCAAAAGAATTACTTGGAACTAAAAAGCATGCTCCAATATTTTGGAAATGATGTGGTCAATGTCAAGAGGTAGCAAACTTACAACAAGCCATATCAAGTTCCATATCAGTCTCAGCATCAGCTTTATCAAGTAAATAGGCCACCCTACAAAGGAAATTTCTAAGGACAAGGGTAGCCTAATTATGATAGACAATATAATTATAATTCAAATGCTTCAAGCCCATCCAATTCCTTAGTTCTAGTTTAGAACGATATGGCTTAGGAGGCTAAAGGGACAATGCCTTGGAATCATTCTTTTAGGCAATTCATTGTCCCAACTCATGGCTCTAACTAGGCATTCAATGACCAATGGCAGTAGGCTATTGTTTATAGATACAACCAAGCTCTTATGGCCCAAGGCACAGAGGTTCCCATGATGACAAAGTAGGAGCATCCTCCACAAGAGCAAGGATTAGATCAGGTGTAAATTCAATTAAAGGCCACAATGGTCATCAGTGAACAAGAGGAGTGTTATGCATCCAATCAACATGGCATCCCTAGTCTGGCTCACTACCTAATCTCAACAAACACAAGATTCAAGAGAAGGAATATGGGTGACAACTAGGAATTTTTCAAAGAACCTCTTATCATCGCTCCTTCATTGACAAAGCTAGAAATGGTAGCTTACAAAACCTAAGCAGAGGCTGGTGATACGCCAATCAACATTGTGGAGCAAATGAAGAAATCTATCATGAGTGTACCAATGTGGGACATGTTTTTCATGTCTGACCAAATAGACATCCTTCAAGAATGTTTGTCCAAGATGAGTGTTACGATAGTTTTAGGTAAACAACTAGGCAAGGAAGTTGAGGTCTTCACTAATGCAACCAAGAGTCCTTTGGGAGAAAGGTTAAGTAGTGTGACCAATCCCCCTTCATTCTACATTTCATTAATCATCAGTGACTCTTTGGTGCATAATTGCTTGGTAGATAGTGGGGCTAGCACCTTAGTCATGTCAAAGTTTATAGCTGATTAGTTGCATCTTAAATATGATCCACATACAAATGGAGTCCTACAGCTTGATGGTTCTTCCACAAAGCCATTAGGTATCATCAAGAATTTGAGCTTAACCCTGCATGCTTGTCTTAGTGTTTTGGTGGCATAGGACTTGTTGATCCTTAAGGTCACTCCCTAATTTGCATTATGTCTTTTTAAGAATTCACAGCCAAAATTGGGGGTTATCTTATGGTAGATTGCTCTTACATGGAATTCAGAACAAGGTATGGGACTAAGGTCTCAATCAAGGCTAAACCCATAGCATAATTCCATATTAAACCCCATTAGCTAGATAACATAAATCACAATTGTACTATCCTTGATGAGGATGAGTTTACAATTAGTCAGGAGCTAAACACTCATCTTGAAGAGATTCTAGACTTATTCTTAGATGAACTATGGGGAGATAACCAATTTTTCAACCCTTTAGAAGGTGTTAAGGAAAGAAACATTAGTGTCTAATTACTGCATGAAGAGAATCAACTCATGCCTGCCCTCATTAGATCTAAAGAAGACCCCAATGGTATATGGAAGTTGTTCTTTGATGGCTCAAGGAACAAAACTGGCATAGGTGCTGGGACAATGTTGGTTTCCCCTTCAGGTAATAATATTTTCTCCTCTTATAGGTTCCATTTTAGTTGATCTTCAAATGCAATAGAATATGAAGGCTTGCTCTGGGGCCTTCAATGGACCAATAAAAGAGGAATCAAAATGCTACAAGCATATGGGGACATTGAGCTTGTAGTAAACCAGGCTAGTGGCTTGAACGTTACAAATAATCCTTTGATGAGGTCCTACAAAAATAGAGTGTGGGACGTAATTAAAGATTTTAAAGCCTTTGATATTCAAACAATCCCAAGAAATTAGAACCAACATGTTGATAGGTTGGCAACTGTGGGAGCTCAATTTGACATTCTAAATGAGTTGAAAGAAGTCACAGTTCAACCACATGTCAAGGTGGTGGTGAGGCCATCAATACTAGATAATAAAGTCCACTGGGAGTTTTTCAAAAGTGACAAACGAATTACCTATTTCTTACAGCAGGAAGTTGAGTTCTCCTCCACCAATCAAGGTAAATTGTATCATCAATATGAGGATCAAATTGTTCAACTAAGGTTGAACAAGCTTGCTAAGGGGCTGGTTACACTTGAAGGCCTTTTTCATGAAGGGGACCATGTGAGAAAGGAAAAGGTAGTAATGTCTACTAACAAAAAAAACTATGAGAGAGTCCTCATCTTCAAGGATAATCTTCTCAAGCTTGAGAAGGTAAGTAACAAGGCTGAGAGGCATTCTTTCATAGCACTTTTCTAGGAATATGTAGACATTTTTGCTTGGGAGTATAATGACCTAAAAGGTCTTGATCTGAAGTTAGCCCTACATACCATAGAATTGGAGGCTAATGCTAAGCATGTAATGCAAAAGCAAAGGCCCATCAACCCCAAGATAGAAGAGCTAATGAGGGGAGAGTTAACCAAGTTGATCAAATCCAGAATCATCTTTCCCATCAAGCACTCATCATGGATAGCCAATTTGGTGCTTGTAAGGAAGGGGAGTGGGGAGATTAGGTTGTGTGTTGACTTTAGAGATTTGAACAAAGTCTCTTTGAAGGATCACTACCCTCCACCATCCATGGAGCAACTTCTCCAAGTAGTTGCTGGATCAGAACACTTTTCTCTATTGGATGGATATTCAGGCTACAACCAAGCATGGGTAAAAGAGGAGGATTGGTACAAGACTACCTTCACCACCAAATGGGACACGTATATGTACCAAAATATGCCCTTTGGTTTGTCAAACATTAGCATAAATTTTCAAAGAGCCATGGACATGGCTTTCCAAGGGCTGCTAAATCAAATAGTGTTGTTATACTTGGATGACATCATGGTTTTCTCCAAGAATGCCTGTGAATGCCTAGACCACCTAAGGCTAATTTTTGACAGATGTATGGAATATGGGATCTCATTGAATCCCAAGAAGTGCATGTTTGTCATTCATGAAAGCAAGTTGCTAGGCCACATCATTTCAAAGGAAGGGTTGTCCATTGATCTTGATAGAATAAGTACCATCTTGGCCTTATCCTTACCTAAGCATAAGAAGGGACTCCAAAGTTTTCTTGAGAAGGTAAACTTCATGAGAATATTTATCCTTGATTTTTCAAATTTGGTCAAGCCCATCACTGATATGTTGAAGAAGAACCAAGTGTTCACTTGGTCAAATGAAGGTATGTCAGCATTTGAGGCTATCAAGCAAGCCATTACTCAATCACCAACACTTATGAATCCTAATTTCTCAAGAGACTTCATATTATATGATTTTGACAATATTGATAATATATCAGCTATGTTGATGCAAAGGAATGGTGAGGGACTCGAGCGACCAATTGCATTTTTTAGTTAGGGACTTGAGGGGTATGAGGTGAGATATAATTTTGTAGAAAAACAAGTCCTTACAGTAGTAAGAATCCTTAAAATTTTTAGGCCAATGCTCTCCAACAAAAATATCTACCTTATGGTGTCTCATCTTGGAGTGAGGGACTTCCTTCTCAACAAAGACTTGAATGAAAAGAGAGTTGGTTGGATTACTAAGGTCATGGAGTATGACATGGAAAATCAAGGTCACTAAGCTAGTAAGAGGTAAAGGTTTGCATGAGCATATGGTCTATGACCTAAATGAATACAAATAGGTCATATTGGTAACACAAGATAACCCACAAATAGATGCATCTCCATCTCACACTAATTGGCTCCATGATATGACTCACTTTCTGCTAACAAGTGAGTGCCCTCAAGGTATGAACAAATCAAAAAGAAGGTATTTCAGACTTCAATCCATACCTTATGCATTGGTTGATAGGATTTTATTCAAAAGGGACCTCAATAGAATGCTCCTAAGGTGCATAGATGATGACTAAGTGGCCAAGCTTTTGGAGCATTTCCATGATGGACCTGTAGGAGGTCATTTTGTACTTAGGACTATAACAACAAAGATAATAAAGGCTAGATATTACTAGCCTAGCCTCTTCAAAGATGCTTATGCATGGGTGAGGCAGTATCAAGAATGTGCTCTCTTTATATGTAAGCAAAGGTTAGCAGCTTTTCCTCTCAACTCAATTCAAGTAGAACAACCATTCATGTGGTGGGGTTTGGATTTCATTGGAGTGATCAACCCCCATCAAGTGTTGGGAATAAGTGGGTGCTTACCACAACTGATTACTTCACTAGGTGGGTGGAATCCATTGAATTGAATGAAGTCAATGAAAGTGTAGTCTTAGATTTATATGACAACATTGTGACTAGGTTTAGTGTTCCATCCACTATCATCTCTGATAATGCATTAACTTTTCTTGATCTAAAAACAAGTGAATGGGCTCTCAAGATGGGCATCTACCTCAACACTTTCTCCAATTATTATCCTCAATAAAATGGGTTGGTTGAGTCCATGAATAAAAATTTGTTGATGATCATCAGGAAGACTATAGAGGAGAACCAGAGGACATGACACACCAATTTAAAGACAGCCTTATGGGATGACAGGGTAACTCCTAAAGCTATTGTTGGAAATTCTCCATATGTTCTAGTATATGGAAGGGAGGCCAAGCTACCCTTTTCTCTTGATCTACCTACATTAAATTAGCCCATCAACTAGAGCTGCTAGAAGATGAACCCATGAATGTGAGATTGGCAGAACTCATGAAACTTGAGGAGACAAGAGACCTTGCAATGAAGACACTAGAGTCACATCAAGCTCAGGTCAAGAAAGATTTTGACAAGAGAGATAAGGCAAGGAAATTCAAGGAGGGAGACCTAGTCCTCAAATGGGATTCAAATAGGGCCAAACTAGGCAACTATACCAAGTTTGACAACGTGTGGAGTGGCCATTATTTGATCCATAGATGCAAACAACATAACGCCTTCTAGATCACCTAATTATATGGAGAGGTATTACCCATCCCAGTCAATGGGGTTCATTTCAAGCCCTGTTATTAAGGGTTTACAACCATTATATATGTTATTGTACATTTTTTATAGCTTTTAATGTTTCTCTCTAAGTGCCTTATGCATATCCATTTTAGTTGAGTGTCTTTCCTTCCCTATGTGCCTTGGGCACAGTCTATTTCATTTCAGTTGTTCTTTTTGCTTAAAGAGAAATTTATAGATAGAGCCAACATTGTACAAAATTAGTGACTCCATGCCCAATGGATCGAATGAAGTAAATGAGCTAGGTTCTCAAGCATAACAGGCATGCTTCCCTATGAGTCACCAAATATGTTGGTCATTTCTTGGCCCCCATATAAAGTTTTTCCCAAGTATTATAAGGTGGAATTTCAAGCAAAAGTGGCAAGTTTAGACAACCTCAAGTTTTCTAAAGAATAAATCTTCAGGCTTTCAAAGTTGTAAGACTTTGGGTTTCTGAGGACACAGTACAAATCAGGTTTCCAGTGGTGCTTGACTTCTAAATTTATAAGTAGAAGTAATTCAGGTTTACAAAACTGAATTACTCATGGACAACATATTTTAGGTTATCTAATGAGCACTACTTAATTAATTCATAATTTATGAGCAGTCAGAAGATTGAAATAAGTTAAAGGGCTTGACAAACCTGATTTGGTCTTGAAAAATAGTGCTTCTTGGGTTCTTCAAGGGACAAGTCTTTTCCAAAAAATACTCCAACAACTATTGACAATTTTGAAGGGAATTTCCTTCTCTAAGTGGATATTTGCAAGTTTGTCGAAGGCTCTTTTGAGCTTTAGGAAGACCATTTCAAAAATTTTGAAGGGCATATTTCCCTTTAGAAAAGACCATTTGTATATGCCTGAAGGGTCCCTTACCCTTCGAGAGAGCCCTTACAAAATCCTATGGAAAATAATTCTGAAGGAAAGGGACAAAAAAACAAAAGTTTGAAGGTTATGTTACCCTTTGGAAGTACCATT